>CAXARB010000020.1:0-556915 GCA_963971165.1 Philopedon plagiatum | reverse complement strand
AAAAGCATTGAGGACCGGCTAAAAATGTAATATTTTGTCAATGACGCAATTTGAAAAAAAAAAAAACAACAAAACTATTAAAGTTTTACAACATAATGAATATGTTTTAAACTCAAGAATACTACAACTTAATCAGATTGTTGAAGATGGTGCAACCCATCAAGATTTGCTTTTTGCTAAGGGTTTGTTGAATCGGCTTATTATACGAGGCCAAGTGAAATTTTTGTCAAAAAAAAAAATTCTACACCCCAGCGTAATAAAAAACAAAAGACCTGTTTCACAAACTACAAAAAAAAATTCAACAACACTTTAAAAGTAAATTTCCTTTATAGCGAAAATTTAAAACTATACTTAATTTTGAAAAAAAAACTTTACTAAATTAATTATAATCGAAATTCTTAATTTATGTCATTACAATTTCGAAATATATTTTAACCTGTACCATTTTATATTTCTTCCCAGTAAAATATGGATCAGAATTTGTAACAATTATTTCCAATGTAAGATATCTTCTTAAATCACAATCTGGTAACCTAATTAAACCTCTAAGTGATATATGTACCAAGGTAAACCTTATCACTGTCCCAGTGTTTTACAAACAACTAGCAACACCAGCTGTGAAAAAGAAGTCCTGCTAAAAGACAACCCGAACGAGTGCACCTTGACAAAATTAAAGATCCTAGAGAATCACGTAGAAACTGTTCCGGAATTAAACCAGTTTTAGCAGTTTTCCCAACTGAAGAAAAATTCAAACACACTGCGAAAATCAAGTTGAAACCAAGGAATTGCAAGGAATATTTCTTATAAGAAAAAGTCAATGTACATTATTATTTAGGAACCAAGAACTGTTCTTTCAAGAATCAAGTTTTGGAAGCCCGCTGGTGATAAATACACCAAACCTGAGGATTAAGCCAGAAAACATTTAAATTCCAAATCGAGTTAAGGAAACTAAATTTTGCATCTCCTCACTTAAACCAAAGTTTACAGAATATATATTCTTTAAACTGTACTTAAACCCAGTCAGTCTCATCTATGATGAAGCTGCAGAGAAAATATACACATCCAACTTATGTACCATGGCACTATACTTAGTCCCAAGAAATGCAATAGGCATTTATTGTATTGTACGGCGAAGAAGTATTCAAAAATTCCTTATAACCAGAAGGAATTCTAAGAAAATACACCAAGCTCCCGCAGACATCAAGCTCAATCTTCCCAACGATGCCTCATTCTAAGAGGGGAGGAGTTATGTATTCACTACCCCATTATCTTATATAAGTATAATTTCCTACCATAAGAAGATACCAGAACAACGACCCGAGCGATGACACCGCAATAGCGACCTAGCACCGTCAGCAAATTACGTGTCATCAATTTACGTTACATTTGTTTTATTTAATTTTATAGAAATTAGTCTTGTATTAGAATCAATTGTAACAACTTGTAATTTTGAAATAAAAATTTTTTGTTTTTAAAAAGGACTTTTTGACAAAAGTATTTTTAACTTATATATATATATATATATATATATATATATATATATATATATATATATATATATATATATATGTATATATCTATATATATATATATATATATATATATATATATATATATATATATATATATATGTATATATCTATATATATATATATATATATATATATATATAAATATATATATATATATATATATATATATATATATATATATATATATATATATATATATATATATATATATATATATATATACATATATATATATACACACAGGGTGTCCGGGAAAATGTGAGAAATCTCCCGGATATGAAAAAAACACATGAAAAGAATACTACAAGTTCATATAAACTTTTTTCGTATAGGCCTTCTCTTCGGAGATATGGGCTCCCAAAGAGCTCCAATGAAATCAAGTTTTTACACATAATTATTGAACCACCAGGTATATTCCAATTTTTTTTAATATGATTTATACCAGGTTAGACCCTTCAAATTACTATCCAAGAAAGTGTTGTGAAGTACTCACAGCTGCAGGGACGGACTAGCTGTGACACTCATGACCCCATTTTTTTTACGCCCTGTATGATAAGAACTTTGGACGACGTTTTTTACATACCTTTAACTATTGACTAAAAATTAAGTACTCTTTATTCATGTCGTTAATCCTAACCGTTTTCGACAAAAAGGTCATGCTATTTACATCACGTATTTGGCGTATTTCGATAACAGATACGTCTAATTCTATGAATTGCAGTTCGACCTAGGTTCGCAAAAAATGTGCGTTTTATTTTATCGGCCCCAAAAACAAGGTATTGTTGTTGCAAACGTTGCTAGGTACGAAAGAAATAAATATCCTGCATTTTAGAACTTGTCAACTTTCACATCGCTCATACATTGATTCTTTATTTCGATATTAAATTACTGATTTTTGGATTTCGTGGTGAAATTAATTGTGAAATAATTCGAAATGGAATACACGTTTATTGAGTATGCAGATATGCATCTGATGTATGGTCTTGCAATGCTTTGGAAGCCAGAAGGTTATATCACGACAGATATCCTAGTCGTACTCTTCCCGATCAGAAAACATTTCAACGAGTTGACCAACGTCTAAGGGAGACTGGTAGGCGATTGCATTTACTGAGGTAATATTATTAAATTTCTTCATAATTTTAGGAAATTTTGGGAAAAGAAGTACTGATGCTGGTCGAGGAAGAACAGTACGTACGCCGCAGTTAGAGAAAACTATTTTAAATACTGTATATGGCACTCCTTCAACGAGCATTCGCAAATTATCAGCGCAGTTTAATACGTCGAAAACAATAGTACATGAAGTTCTTCACGAACAGCTGTTATGTCCATATCATTTGCAAAAACTGCATGAACTGATTCCTGAAGATTTTCCCCGTAGAATGCAGTTTGCAAATTGGCTATTGGATCAGCAACGAAATAATGTAAACTTCATTAGCACTATTCTCTTAACGGACGAAGCAGGGTTTGCCAAAAATTGTATCATGAATTTACACAACTCACATGTATGGGCTGATGAAAATCCTCATGCAACTATTGTTTCGCATCATCAACAGTTCCAATCAATTAATGTCTGGGCTTGAATCATTGGCAATTTTTTGATTGGACCATTCATATTGCCGGTACGACTGAATGGATATCTTTATTTGGAATTCCTCAGGAACGCTTTTCACGATTTAGTAGATCACTGACCACTTGAAATCCGCCGAAACATGTACTATATGCACGATGGAGCACCACCTCATTTCAGCGTTGCTATGCGGGAGCACCTGAATACCGTCTATCCAACCGTTGGATAAGTAGGGGAGGACCTATTACCTGGCCTCCTCGATCTCCCGACCTAACGCCGTTGGATTTTTACCTGTGGGGACACCTCAAAACCTTGGTGTATTCTATTCCGATCGATAGTAGGGAGGAATTTCTACGGAGGATCACCTTTCATTGTGATCAAATAAGGAACAATGCTGGGTTATTGTGGCGGGTACAGCAGTCCTCAATTCGTCGTGCCCGCGAGTTTATAAGACTTCACGGAGCCCATGTTGAACCCTCTTACGAAGTTTTAACTAAGCAGTTAAAGTTTAACGTTTTATTGAAACTATGTTTGCGACAGGGAATAATTCCTCTTTTTCATATTCAACCCTTCAGAAGTTAGGAGACTAACAGTGTAAATAAAATGACGTTTTTTTTTTCGAAAACGGTTAGGATTAACGACATGAATGAAGAGTACTTAATTTTTAGTCAATCGTTAAAGGTATTTAAAAAATGTCGTCCAAAGTTCGTATCATACAGGGCGTAAAAAAAATGGGGTCATGAGTGTCACAGCTAGTCCGTCCCTGCAGCTGTGAGTACTTCACAACACTTTCTTGGATAGTAGAAGGGTCTAACCTGGTATACATCATATTAAAAAAAATTGGAATATACCTGGTGGTTCAATAATTATGTGTAAAAAACTTGATTTCATTGGAGCTCTTTGGGAGCCCATATCTCCGAAGAGGAGGCCTATACGAAAAAGGTTTATATGAACTTGTAGTATTCTTTTCACGTGTTTTTTTCATATCCGGGAGATTTCCCACATTTTCCCGGACACCCTGTATATTTATATTTATATATATGTATATATATATATAATATATATATATATATATATATATATATATATATATATATATATATATATATATATATAATATATATATATATATATATATATATATATATATATATATATATATATATATATATATATATATATATATATATATATATATATATATATATATATATAGAGTAAAGTGACCAAATATGGAATAGGTGCTTAATATGGAATATCGATTTATTTTAAAAACTATTTGCGCCATTTACTAACTGAAGACTGACACATCAACAAACGCTTATTTTTGCATTGCCGCGAAGTCTTGGTAGCGATTTTTGCATTAGTATGGATCATACCGCCGGTAAACATTTTTGCTGATATTGAAAGTTTATTTCCTGGCAAGTATTTTTCTGTTTTCTGGTAAAACGTCTCAGTTTAATTGAATTCCTTTGATTGCATGCCTATCCTCGAATGTCATTGTTTTTATTGTTGGCATTGTTAATCGTTAGTTTTATGTTTTTAGCAAAAAAAATAAGGTTCAAGTTAATGTGAGGTTAGTGCCAAATATGGAATACACCTGAGCAAACCTGAGAAATCTGGGTCCAGTGTATATTGTGCAGTCACTGGGCAAACGAAGAATTCTCAGGTGCACTGAGCGAGCATTTTGTTTGTGACTTTTGCAAATAACTTGTGTTTGTGCCTTGCACAATTAAAGTCTCTTTTTGTTTGTAAGAAAGTCGTTTTGCAGTTGCTTTACTTAACATTTTTTTGTTAATTTGCTTAGATTTTATATTTTCCTTGAAAGCAGATAGTTTTCTGGTTAATGTGTTTGTAGATACTATTATTTTTTAGGATTAAATAAACGTTTATTTAACATATTTTATTTATTTAATAAGGTATTCCATATTAGGCTCAAAAATATAACACACAGAAATATTCAACTTTTTATTTATTAGCTCATAATTTCTATTATAAGAAAATTAATCCCTTATAACCCCAAAAATATTTCAGATGATCCTTAATAAAAGGTTTTAGTAAGATTAACAAACCATTTTTTCACAAAAGAAAAATTTTAAACCTAAAAAACAAAATGGTATTCCATATTTGGTCACTTTACTCTCTCTCTCTCTCTCTCTCTCTCTCTATATATATATATATATATATATATATATATATATATATATATATATATATATATATATATATATATAACAAAGGATTATCGGGGGATAATGGCGCTCACAAAAGCAAAGCAGGTCATCCTTGGAAGTTTAAAAGTAAGTTTTATAGGCAACACAATTTTTATTATTATGAACTGATATTTTTTAAATTAATGGCAGTCAATTCGCATTTTGATGTCATAACTGTCCTGAACCAGGCGTACCCTATAATTTAAGCTTTTAACTGAAATAGTCTTGTCGGAAAACGGGGGTGCTGCCGAAACTTAAGCGAAGCGAGGGGTCGGGACTTCAATAGGCCTGAGAACAAACCTGCGTTCTATTCTTTATAAGTTTCTAGCACTCAAATCGATTGTTGCTGATTTTCACGAAAGTAAACTAGGGTGAAATCAATCAAGTTTAAGATTTTTTCATCTGAGACAATTAACTAGAAAACAGAAAGAGGTAAGTGTAGGGTATGCCGAATAAAAAATGTTTATTTTTTTAAGGAAACTTAAAATTGAAAAACATGTAATATATCTCACTTAACATTATCAGGTTTGGTTAGGGGTCATTACTTCACACGAAAAGGGGTGGGAGGTGGTCCACAGAGTGTGACAAGACGTGACAAGGGGTGGAGGGGTCATAAGCTTCGTGACGTCACATCTAATCTAAAATATTAAAACAGCTAAATAGGGAATAGGGCACGGACGAAATGAACGTCTTACCTATATAAGTAGGTATGTTATTTCGAAGTTTAAAATTGTTTGCCTTTGATATCATACAGGGGCGTCGAGTTTCGGAAATCCCAATGGAGGCAAACATTACAGTCATAACTAAAGCTTTGCAAACGGGGGTTATTTCAGAGACGGCTCTAACCTCGTTGGAAATAAGATTAGGATTCGATTTGAAAATAAAATTCAAATATTTATTTACCCACATTGTGTTATTTGAAAATGCGAGATAAGAAAATACCATACAGGGTGTCTGAAAAGTCTTAGCATGGGCAAATTTCTTTACTATTAATAAAGATAGAGACACCAAATTATGCCGGGTGGCCTCGTCTTTTAAAGGTCTTCAAAAAAGAAACATTTTACCGCAACTCCCGTATTTTAATTCATTTTTGAATGGCATGCCTATAAAAATTATAAATCGTAAATCGTATAATCGGGCGGGGCACAAGTCGACCATTAGTCGATCTCTTGTGCCATACAGTACCTGTCTGCGCTGCTATTTTTTGTTTTGTGGGGCACTTTTTTCCAACTTTACTTCTTCATTTGTCGTTTTTATATTTTTTGTTATTTGCCATCTGCGCAGTAGACCAAAATGCGTACCACGCGCAAATCGAGCGTGCTGGACATGCGCACGGAATTTCAGGAGATGTACTTGGGTGTCTACATTCGAAACCATTTACTTTCAGATGGCAGATGGCAAAAAACGAACAATAAAGTCGAAAAAAACTTGGGAAAAAAGTTATAAAGTTAACTACGTAGTGGTACCTTGACTATTGGGGATATATTCTTAAAAGTGAAAGGGTTCGAATGTAGACACCCAAGTACATCTCCTGAAATGGCGTACGCATGTCTAGCACGCTCGGTTTGCGCGAGGTACGCATTTTGGTCTACAGCGCAGATGACAAATAACGAAAAATAAAGTCGAAACAAAACTTGGGGAAAAAGTTATAAAGTTAAATACGTAGTGGTACTTTGAGTATTGGGGATATATTCTTAAAAATGAATGGGTTCGAATGTAGACACCCAAGTACATCTCCTGAAATTGCGTACGCATGTCAAGCACGCTCGGTTTGGCGTGGTACGCATTTTGGTCTACTGCGCAGATGTCAAAAAACAAAAAATATAAAAACGACAAATGAAGAAGTAAAGTTGGAAAAAAGTTAGAAAAAAAGTGCCCCACAAAACAAAAAATAGCAGCGCAGACTGGTACTGTATGGCACAAGAGGTCGACTAATGGTCGACTTGTGCCCCGCCCGCTTATATGATTTACGATTTATAATTTTTATAGGCTTGCCATTTAAAAATGAATTAAAATGCGGGAGTTGCGGTAAAATGTTTCTTTTTTGAAGACTTTTAAAAGAAGAGGCCACCCGGCATAGGTTTGCATTCAAAATTTTTAACCTCAACTTCCTAGCGTAACCCCTCAAGGGGGTTGAAAAAGTCAAATTACATAAAAAAGTAGATTTATTAACCAATAATATACAACTAAAATTTGGTGTCTCTATCTTTATTAATAGTAAAGAAATTTGACCATGCTAAGACTTTTCAGACACCCTGGATAGTTTTATCTCGAACTTTCAAATAACACAATGTGGGTAAATAAATATTTGTATTTTATTTTCAAATCAAATCCTAATTTTATTTCCAACGAGGTTAGAGCCGTCTCTGGAATTACCCCCGTTTGCAAAGCTTTAGCATAACAAAATCATTTTTGATATTCTAGAGCAAGAAAAAAACTCTTTTAAAAGAAACCAAACATTTATTAAAATCAATATACATAACAAAAAATAATAGAATAAAAAACAGTAACTTTACTTACAAACATAAAACATAATATCACTTTTTATAAATAAAATGTCACAGTCGCAGTGAGGTTGAAAGAATGCAATTTTCAGAAAAGACTAATACTTTTGCAGAAATTTTTCACAAAAAATTAGGCAAGTATTACTTAGCCGAACGTACAAAATAAATTACGGTTATATTATAGAACGATAAAGAATTGGTTGTAATTGACTTCCTGTGTTTGAGAATTGTCAATGGGGGCGTATGGTTGAGATTTTCCAATGGGGGCACGAGCCCCGCCGCCCCCATGAACTTGGCGCCCCTAATAACATACATCGAAAGACCGATACCGCCTTTGAAAAAAACCGGCGTAACGGGATTTATAATTTGTAATATTACCACGTCTACCGCCCTACGATTTTCAAACCTGATTCTGCCGTAATTTGTAATCTGGAATAACTAATATATATATATATATATATATATATATATATATATATATATATATATATATATATATATATATATATATATATATATATATATATATATAAACGAGAAAGAAGAATCACAGCTCATCGGACTGTGTTCCTCTTTTGCATCGAAGTACGGGGAGTCCAAGAAAATGGACAACCCCGGGCCGGGTAGACCATGACAGCTGTTTCGTCCTTGTTGGGACTCATTCAGACAGCCATAACCCAGTCGCACCGAGGCAATCGACGCTACTGTATCTTAAATCCGTTTTGCAAAACACAAGCAGGAAATAACATACCATAACTCCACCTAGCGGGTGCTGGCTCTAATGCAAAAGCAGAACACACTGAAAAGGTAAAAATCTAAGGATGAACACGGCATCTCTAGCTTTTGGGAGAGCGCAATTTTCGCAATTTCGCCCAACTTGTCCACACCATTCGCGAAGTTCAAGGAGGGAGTCACGGCGTCCTCACCAGAAAGACGTGTAAACCCTTAACAAGAGGCCAAGTAAAAATAAAAAAACAAATAGAAATTTCTTGTCCGTACTATATATAAACGAGAAAGAAGAATCACGGCTCATCGGACTGTGGGAGTGTGTTCCTCTTTTGCATCAAAGTACGGGGAGTCCAAAAAAAAATGGATAACCCCGGGCCGGGTAGACCATGACAGCTGTTTCGTCCTTGTTGGGACTCATTCAGACTGCCATAACCCAGTCGCACCGAGGCAATCGACGCTACTGTATCTTAAATCCGTTTTGCAAAACACAAGCAGGAAATACCATACCATAACGCCACCTAGCGGGTGCTGGCTCTAATGCAAAAGCAGAACACACTGAAAAGGTAAAACTCTAAGGATGAACACGGCATCTCTAGCTTTTGAGAGAGAGAGCATTTTTCGCAATTTCGCCCAACTTGTCCGCACCATTCGCGCAGTGCAAGGAGGGAGTCACGGCTGTTCTGCTTTTGCATTAGAGCCAGCACCCGCTAGGAGGCGTTATGGTGTGTTATTTCCTGCTTGTGTTTTGCAAAACGGATTTAAGATACAGTAGCGTCGATTGCCTCGGTGCGACTGGGTTATGGCTATCTGAATGAGTCCCAACAAGGACGAAACAGCAGTCATGGTCTACCCGGCCCGGGGTTGTCCATTTTCTTGGACTCCCCGTACTTTGATGCAAAAGAGGAACACACTTCCACAGTCCGATGAGCCGTGATTCTTCTTTCTCGTTTATATATAGTACGGACAAGAAATTTCTATTTGTTTTTTTATTTTTACTAGGCCTCTTGTTAAGGATTTACACGTCTTTCTGGTGAGGACGCCGTGACTCCCTCCTTGCACTGCGCGAATGGTGCGGACAAGTTGGGCGAAATTGCGAAAAATGCGCTCTCTCAAAAGCTAGAGATGCCGTGTTCATCCTTAGATTTTTACCTTTTCAGTGTGTTCTGCTTTTGCATTAGAGCCAGCACCCGCTAGGTGGCGTCATGGTATGTTATTTCCTGCTTGTGTTTTGCAAAACGGATTTAAGATACAGTAGCGTCGATTGCCTCGGTGCGACTGGGTTATGGCTGTCTGAATGAGTCCCAACAAGGATGAAACAGCTGTCATGGTCTACCCGGCCCGGGGTGCATTTTTCTAAACGCCACACGTGATCGCAAATCGGGTCATGCCGAGCGTCGCGTTCTAAACGCCACTTGTGATCGCAAAACACCCTGGCTAAACAGCACACGTTATCGCAAATAGGATGCCTTTGTGTTCCCGTTGCTCTCGGTTTTCTTGCATAAGTGACGTAGTCCAGAGGTTAGGGTATCCGCTTATGAACCGAGAGGTCGTGAATTCGAGGCTCGGGCGGACTTTTTTTTAAATTTTTGTCTAAAAAATTAGATCGGCTCTAGAAGGTGTATCGGCAACGAGTTTATCACTTGTTCCGGTGCAATTTTGTTTTAATTATTGGTAATCTCATGTACTACTCAAAATCTCAAGCATGGGCAAATATCATAAACCAAGTATCGCCGAGCACATGCGAGAGTAACGAGACAAAAACTGTATCCTGTCGCTAATAACCTCTAGCCTAGTTATAAAATAAAAACTCTCGGGTTTGCTCAGTATTAGTTGATCAGTTTTTGTTTTTAATGATATAATAAAAAAGAATTCTGAGCAAACCCCAGGATTTTTTTATTTTTATTTTATAACTAGGCTGGAGGTTATTTGCGACAACGTGTGCCGTTTAGCGCGGGTGTTTTGCGATCGCAAGTGGCGTTTAGAACCCGACGCTCGGCATGACCCGATTCGCGATCACGTGTGGCGTTTAGAAAAATGCGCCCGGGGTTGTCCATTTTCTTGGACTCCCCGTACTTTGATGCAAAAGAGGAACACACTACCACAGTCCGATGAGCCGTGATTCTTCTTTCTCGTTTATATATAGTACGGACAAGAAATTTCCATTTGTTTATATATATATATATATATATATATATATATATATATATATATATATATATATATATATATATATATATATATATATATATATATATATATATATATTCAAAACTGAAGTAGTGGGGATGCAGTCTTTAAAAGACTGCATCCCCACTACTTCAGTTTTGAATATTTTTTCTTAACTAGTCAGTCGCGACTACTCTCCCTTATATATATATATATATATATATATATATATATATATATATATATATATATATATATATATATATATATATATATACATATGCCATTATCTTACTTCGTCACTGATCTTATCCATTTACGGTCGATATTATAGGTTGTTATAACTGAAAGTTCAGATGATCTCGGGTTCTTCTAGTCCATGGACACGGGATGATTATTTTTTTTTTTCAGTCAAAAGCAATGTAAGAATATTTTTTTAGTGTTCCGTGCCAAAGGGAACATGGAATCATTTCGGTATCCATCGGTCTGTCACAGGCAATTTTCTGTAAAACTATTCGACGTAAAATTTTGAAATTTATCACAAAGATAGAGTGTGGTGGCCCAATTATAGATGTGAAGTACAAAAGTTGAATTTTGATTCTGGGGTTAATTTCAGGGGGTAAAATTGGAAAATGGAAAAAAATTCAAGGGCATCGTGCAGGATGTCAAATGAAAGCTTATTTAATGAATTCAACAATAGGTATGATTTATTTTTCATACATTTTTGTACATTTTTCGGGAAAAACGCTTACAAAATTGCTGTCCCCCACCCTCATCACCAAAAGGATCGCTCAGAAACATCTGAAAAAAAAAACCATGAACATTGAGAATTAGGTGTAAATAGAATCGAAATCATCAGGATTGAAAAATTCTAGCGCTATCAATTGTTATAAAAAATTGTTTATTTCCTTATAACTGCTGAACTATTGGTTTTAGAGAAAATGTTCTTGACAAAAAATATTTCTCACGATGTTAAGAGCAGCTTTTGATTTTACACGTTTTTCAAAATTTTTAATTTGGCTCAGTCGAAACGCGAGTGCATTACTATTATTGCTGCCCCCCACCCTTATCAGCAAAAGGATCGCTCAGAAAAATCTGAAAAAAATCATGAACAATGAGAATTGGCTGTAGATTGAGCAAAAATTATCAGGATTAAAAAATCCCAGCGCGATCAATTGTTATAGACAATTTAATTGTTTATTTCCTTATAACTGCTGAATCATTGGTTTTAGAGAAAAAGTTCTCGATAAAAAATATTTCTCACGATGTTAGGAACAACTTTTGATTTTACACGTTTCTCAAAATTTTTAAGTTGGCTCGGTCGAACCGCTAGTGCATTACTATTATTGGAAATTGGAATATACCTGGTGGTTCAATAATTATGTGTAAAAAACTTGATTTCATTGGAGCTCTTTGGGAGCCCATATCTCCGAAGAGGAGGCCTATACGAAAAAGGTTTATATGAACTTGTAGTATTCTTTTCACGTGTTTTTTTCATATCCGGGAGATTTCCCACATTTTCCCGGACACCCTGTATATTTATATTTATATATATGTATATATATATATAATATATATATATATATATATATATATATATATATATATATATATATATATATATATATATATATATATATATATATATATATAATATATATATATATATATATATATATATATATATATATATATATATATATATATATATATATATATATATATATATATATATAGAGTAAAGTGACCAAATATGGAATAGGTGCTTAATATGGAATATCGATTTATTTTAAAAACTATTTGCGCCATTTACTAACTGAAGACTGACACATCAACAAACGCTTATTTTTGCATTGCCGCGAAGTCTTGGTAGCGATTTTTGCATTAGTATGGATCATACCGCCGGTAAACATTTTTGCTGATATTGAAAGTTTATTTCCTGGCAAGTATTTTTCTGTTTTCTGGTAAAACGTCTCAGTTTAATTGAATTCCTTTGATTGCATGCCTATCCTCGAATGTCATTGTTTTTATTGTTGGCATTGTTAATCGTTAGTTTTATGTTTTTAGCAAAAAAAATAAGGTTCAAGTTAATGTGAGGTTAGTGCCAAATATGGAATACACCTGAGCAAACCTGAGAAATCTGGGTCCAGTGTATATTGTGCAGTCACTGGGCAAACGAAGAATTCTCAGGTGCACTGAGCGAGCATTTTGTTTGTGACTTTTGCAAATAACTTGTGTTTGTGCCTTGCACAATTAAAGTCTCTTTTTGTTTGTAAGAAAGTCGTTTTGCAGTTGCTTTACTTAACATTTTTTTGTTAATTTGCTTAGATTTTATATTTTCCTTGAAAGCAGATAGTTTTCTGGTTAATGTGTTTGTAGATACTATTATTTTTTAGGATTAAATAAACGTTTATTTAACATATTTTATTTATTTAATAAGGTATTCCATATTAGGCTCAAAAATATAACACACAGAAATATTCAACTTTTTATTTATTAGCTCATAATTTCTATTATAAGAAAATTAATCCCTTATAACCCCAAAAATATTTTCAGATGATCCTTAATAAAAGGTTTTAGTAAGATTAACAAACCATTTTTTCACAAAAGAAAAATTTTAAACCTAAAAAACAAAATGGTATTCCATATTTGGTCACTTTACTCTCTCTCTCTCTCTCTCTCTCTATATATATATATATATATATATATATATATATATATATATATATATATATATATATATATATATATATAACAAAGGATTATCGGGGGATAATGGCGCTCACAAAAGCAAAGCAGGTCATCCTTGGAAGTTTAAAAGTAAGTTTTATCGGCAACACAATTTTTATTATTATGAACTGATATTTTTTAAATTAATGGCAGTCAATTCGCATTTTGATGTCATAACTGTCCTGAACCAGGCGTACCCTATAATTTAAGCTTTTAACTGAAATAGTCTTGTCGGAAAACGGGGGTGCTGCCGAAACTTAAGCGAAGCGAGGGGTCGGGACTTCAATAGGCCTGAGAACAAACCTGCGTTCTATTCTTTATAAGTTTCTAGCACTCAAATCGATTGTTGTTGATTTTCACGAAAGTAAACTAGGGTGAAATCAATCAAGTTTAAGATTTTTTCATCTGAGACAATTAACTAGAAAACAGAAAGAGGTAAGTGTAGGGTATGCCGAATAAAAAATGTTTATTTTTTTAAGGAAACTTAAAATTGAAAAACATGTAATATATCTCACTTAACATTATCAGGTTTGGTTAGGGGTCATTACTTCACACGAAAAGGGGTGGGAGGTGGTCCACAGAGTGTGACAAGACGTGACAAGGGGTGGAGGGGTCATAAGCTTCGTGACGTCACATCTAATCTAAAATATTAAAACAGCTAAATAGGGAATAGGGCACGGACGAAATGAACGTCTTACCTATATAAGTAGGTATGTTATTTCGAAGTTTAAAATTGTTTGCCTTTGATATCATACAGGGGCGTCGAGTTTCGGAAATCCCAATGGAGGCAAACATTACAGTCATAACTAAAGCTTTGCAAACGGGGGTTATTTCAGAGACGGCTCTAACCTCGTTGGAAATAAGATTAGGATTCGATTTGAAAATAAAATTCAAATATTTATTTACCCACATTGTGTTATTTGAAAATGCGAGATAAGAAAATACCATACAGGGTGTCTGAAAAGTCTTAGCATGGGCAAATTTCTTTACTATTAATAAAGATAGAGACACCAAATTATGCCGGGTGGCCTCGTCTTTTAAAGGTCTTCAAAAAAGAAACATTTTACCGCAACTCCCGTATTTTAATTCATTTTTGAATGGCATGCCTATAAAAATTATAAATCGTAAATCGTATAATCGGGCGGGGCACAAGTCGACCATTAGTCGATCTCTTGTGCCATACAGTACCTGTCTGCGCTGCTATTTTTTGTTTTGTGGGGCACTTTTTTCCAACTTTACTTCTTCATTTGTCGTTTTTATATTTTTTGTTATTTGCCATCTGCGCAGTAGACCAAAATGCGTACCACGCGCAAATCGAGCGTGCTGGACATGCGCACGGAATTTCAGGAGATGTACTTGGGTGTCTACATTCGAAACCATTTACTTTCAGATGGCAGATGGCAAAAAACGAACAATAAAGTCGAAAAAAACTTGGGAAAAAAGTTATAAAGTTAACTACGTAGTGGTACCTTGACTATTGGGGATATATTCTTAAAAGTGAAAGGGTTCGAATGTAGACACCCAAGTACATCTCCTGAAATGGCGTACGCATGTCTAGCACGCTCGGTTTGCGCGACGTACGCATTTTGGTCTACAGCGCAGATGACAAATAACGAAAAATAAAGTCGAAACAAAACTTGGGGAAAAAGTTATAAAGTTAAATACGTAGTGGTACTTTGAGTATTGGGGATATATTCTTAAAAATGAATGGGTTCGAATGTAGACACCCAAGTACATCTCCTGAAATTGCGTACGCATGTCAAGCACGCTCGGTTTGGCGTGATACGCATTTTGGTCTACTGCGCAGATGTCAAAAAACAAAAAATATAAAAACGACAAATGAAGAAGTAAAGTTGGAAAAAAGTTAGAAAAAAAGTGCCCCACAAAACAAAAAATAGCAGCGCAGACTGGTACTGTATGGCACAAGAGGTCGACTAATGGTCGACTTGTGCCCCGCCCGCTTATATGATTTACGATTTATAATTTTTATAGGCTTGCCATTTAAAAATGAATTAAAATGCGGGAGTTGCGGTAAAATGTTTCTTTTTTGAAGACTTTTAAAAGAAGAGGCCACCCGGCATAGGTTTGCATTCAAAATTTTTAACCTCAACTTCCTAGCGTAACCCCTCAAGGGGGTTGAAAAAGTCAAATTACATAAAAAAGTAGATTTATTAACCAATAATATACAACTAAAATTTGGTGTCTCTATCTTTATTAATAGTAAAGAAATTTGACCATGCTAAGACTTTTCAGACACCCTGGATAGTTTTATCTCGAACTTTCAAATAACACAATGTGGGTAAATAAATATTTGTATTTTATTTTCAAATCAAATCCTAATTTTATTTCCAACGAGGTTAGAGCCGTCTCTGGAATTACCCCCGTTTGCAAAGCTTTAGCATAACAAAATCATTTTTGATATTCTAGAGCAAGAAAAAAACTCTTTTAAAAGAAACCAAACATTTATTAAAATCAATATACATAACAAAAAATAATAGAATAAAAAACAGTAACTTTACTTACAAACATAAAACATAATATCACTTTTTATAAATAAAATGTCACAGTCGCAGTGAGGTTGAAAGAATGCAATTTTCAGAAAAGACTAATACTTTTGCAGAAATTTTTCACAAAAAATTAGGCAAGTATTACTTAGCCGAACGTACAAAATAAATTACGGTTATATTATAGAACGATAAAGAATTGGTTGTAATTGACTTCCTGTGTTTGAGAATTGTCAATGGGGGCGTATGGTTGAGATTTTCCAATGGGGGCACGAGCCCCGCCGCCCCCATGAACTTGGCGCCCCTAATAACATACATCGAAAGACCGATACCGCCTTTGAAAAAAACCGGCGTAACGGGATTTATAATTTGTAATATTACCACGTCTACCGCCCTACGATTTTCAAACCTGATTCTGCCGTAATTTGTAATCTGGAATAACTAATATATATATATATATATATATATATATATATATATATATATATATATATATATATATATATATATATATATATATATATATATATATATACTTTGTTACTTTTCTTGAACCATTTATAATATATCTTTTTTATTGTTTCTTTCTTGGGATTAGGTTCATTATAAAAACATTTTTTTTTTTATTATTATTTTTTATTAAAAGTCCATTGACGTTTCGACCCCTTTTCGGGTCATTTTCAAAATGTTTTTTTTATTTGGTTTGTTAAAAGACCTAAAAATACATTATTGGTTAAAATTTTTTTTACAAAAACACAACAATACGACAGTAAAGGATTAAAATTTGGACATATTATTTTAAAATTCTACGTTCTTAACAGTAAACATTTTTCTACAATTGGAAGATATTTTTATTATACGCACCTTGAAAACTATAAGGTCTTAGAAGGACTAATCTGTTATTTGTTATCAGACACATTAAAACATACCAGAGTATTTTACGTGGAAAGAGAAAAAGCCGTCGTTTTTTTTTTATAAAAAATGTAATCTATTGATTTGATATTAAGAGGATATGACTGATGTTGGTTAAGAGGAGATACTTTTTTTAATTTGCTGTAATTAAATTAGCATATATGCGGCTAAGTCCTCCTATATCTGTTCTGTCATTCAGAGCATTTTTATCTTTTTTTATTTCTATCATTTCTTTGATGGATAATTTATAATAGTTCTGATCTTTATTTAGAATTCTTGTTTGGTTGTAACTAAAGTCATGTTTTGTCTCTCTTACATGTTTACTCAGAGCTGTTGATGTGTTTTTTGTATATTTGTGTCCGTTAAGTCTGTTCTTTAGTAACTGAGATGTCATCCCAATATATTTTTTTGGACAATTTGTGCAAGGTACAGAGTATATCACATTAGATTGGTTCATAGTTGGTGTCGGACTCTTTAAGTTCGTGAAAAGAGAACCAAGTTTGTTTGTTGTTTTATGACAAGCCACTATGTTATGTTTTTTAAGAATACTATTTAGTTTTTCAGATAGTTCGTTTATATAGGGTAGTGATACATATTTGTTTGCTATTTCATCAGAGTTTTTTTTGGTACTAAAAGCGCTATTGTAGAATTTGTGTGTACGTTTACTAATCACTCTATTAATTTCGTTTTCTTTGAAACCATTCTGCAACAAAACAGTCTTAACTTTCTTTAAAATTTTGGGTCTTAGCTCGGGTGAGGTAAGCATAATAGCTCTGTCTGTCAAGCCAATAATGACACTTTGTTTTTGAGATTTTGAATGGTTGGAATTAACGTTCAAATATCTCCCTGACCAAGTTGGTTTAGTGTACCCTTCTGTTATTATTTTATTATTTTTTCTAATTAGTGTCACGTCCAAGAAGCTTATTCTATTGTCTGTTTCTATTTCACTTGTGAATTGTAATTTCTTATGGAATCTGTTAAACTGGTAGAGTATTTCATTGGTTTTGTCACTTGGTAGAGCGATTAAACAATCGTCTACAAATCTCTTGAAAAAAAGTATATTGAAGTTCAAACTTTGAATGACTTTTTCTTCCAAATACTCCATGACAATCTGTGCAATGACAGAAGAGATTGGGGAACCCATGGCGCAACCATCTAATTGTTTGTAAAATTTGTCTTTGTATTGAAAGTAATTTGTATTTAGGGTTAAATTAATTGCTTCTATAAAGTTATTTTTTGTTAAAGTGGTATGTTGTTGTAATGAATTCCATTTTTCGTTTATAACTGTTTGGACAAGTTCCTTTGGTATGTTTGTGTATAAAGATATCACGTCTAGGGAAAGAAGCTTGTAATTTTCTGGCATTTCTACTGAGTCAATAAACTTCTTAAACGCGAACGAGTCTTTAATAAAATGATTATTTTTTCCTGCTATGTTTGATAAGCAGTTTGCTAAATATTTGGACAAACCATATAGTGGTGATTGAATGCACGAAACTATTGGTCTAAGGGGTATGTTAGGTTTGTGGGTTTTGGGTAATCCATATATTTTTGGTGGTACCGCATTATGTATGGTTAATCTTTTAACGTCTGTGTCATTTATTTCTTTGGCATTGAGAATTTTTTTTATAAATGTGTTATTAGTTTTTTGATATACATTTGTGGGATCGCTATTTATTTTTTTGTAAGTGTTTTCATCATTTAATAACGTTTCTATTCTTGATTCGTATTCTGTGGTATTCATTATGACTGTTTTGTTGCTTTTGTCGGATTTAAGTATTGTGATTTGAGGGTTATCTTTAATAAATTTTTTTGTTGAGTTTAAATTTTTTTTAATATTACTCTGTAGTTTATTAGTTTTTAATGTTTTATGTCTAATTTTAATTTTGTGGTTTGTGATTACGTTTGTTATTTCGGCTCTTATTGTGTCTTTTTCGTCATTAGGTTTATCTTGTATTATAGATTCCACTGCAGTTATATACTCTGTAACAGGCAACTCATTTTCATTTGTTACGTCTAGTGCAAAACCGGGTCCCAATGACAAAACTTCTGCGATTTCATTTGGTAAAGGGGTGTCAGAAATATTTTCAATCCATTTTGTGGTATTGTTTTGTGGAGAATTATTGGGAAAATTCTTCTTTATTAGGTTATTTATTTTGTTTTGATGTCTTACTTTTATTTTATTATGTAAATTTTGATATTTATTATTTTCCAATTCAAGAAACCTTCCAGCAATGTTATCCGGTAAATGTTCCACTATGTCTCGTTCTTTTTGTTTAATCAGTTTGTCAAGATCGTTTATTTTAAGTGTTGTTTCTTTAATTGACAAATTTAAAATGTCTTTTTTTGTTTTTGAAATGATGTTATTAAATTTGTTTTCAAGGTACGTACCTGTAAAGCTTATATGATTCACGTTCAGATTCAAAAAACCTGGAAAAGCTTCCAAATGCTTACAACGGATAAGGAAAATTCTTCGATTTTTCTGTGTCGCTAATTTTGCAATTAGTCTTGAGTATTCCTTTAGAATTTCCAGTGTGAATTGCCCATATGTCCATCCTATTTCCTCGAAGAAGGTCATTATGCTTAAAACTTTTTTTAGCGTTTTCCACCCTTGCCACTATATAGATACTTTGTTACTTTTCTTGAACCATTTATAATATATCTTTTTTATTGTTTCTTTCTTGGGATTAGGTTCATTATAAAAACATTTTTTTTTTTATTATTATTTTTTATTAAAAGTCCATTGACGTTTCGACCCCTTTTCGGGTCATTTTCAAAATGTTTTTTTTATTTGGTTTGTTAAAAGACCTAAAAATACATTATTGGTTAAAATTTTTTTTACAAAAACACAACAATACGACAGTAAAGGATTAAAATTTGGACATATTATTTTAAAATTCTACGTTCTTAACAGTAAACATTTTTCTACAATTGGAAGATATTTTTATTATACGCACCTTGAAAACTATAAGGTCTTAGAAGGACTAATCTGTTATTTGTTATCAGACACATTAAAACATACCAGAGTATTTTACGTGGAAAGAGAATACCAAATGAAATCGCAGAAGTTTTGTCATTGGGACCCGGTTTTGCACTAGACGTAACAAATGAAAATGAGTTGCCTGTTACAGAGTATATAACTGCAGTGGAATCTATAATACAAGATAAACCTAATGACGAAAAAGACACAATAAGAGCCGAAATAACAAACGTAATCACAAACCACAAAATTAAAATTAGACATAAAACATTAAAAACTAATAAACTACAGAGTAATATTAAAAAAAATTTAAACTCAACAAAAAAATTTATTAAAGATAACCCTCAAATCACAATACTTAAATCCGACAAAAGCAACAAAACAGTCATAATGAATACCACAGAATACGAATCAAAAATAGAAACGTTATTAAATGATGAAAACACTTACAAAAAAATAAATAGCGATCCCACAAATGTATATCAAAAAACTAATAACACATTTATAAAAAAAATTCTCAATGCCAAAGAAATAAATGACACAGACGTTAAAAGATTAACCATACATAATGCGGTACCACCAAAAATATATGGATTACCCAAAACCCACAAACCTAACATACCCCTTAGACCAATAGTTTCGTGCATTCAATCACCACTATATGGTTTGTCCAAATATTTAGCAAACTGCTTATCAAACATAGCAGGAAAAAATAATCATTTTATTAAAGACTCGTTCGCGTTTAAGAAGTTTATTGACTCAGTAGAAATGCCAGAAAATTACAAGCTTCTTTCCCTAGACGTGATATCTTTATACACAAACATACCAAAGGAACTTGTCCAAACAGTTATAAACGAAAAATGGAATTCATTACAACAACATACCACTTTAACAAAAAATAACTTTATAGAAGCAATTAATTTAACCCTAAATACAAATTACTTTCAATACAAAGACAAATTTTACAAACAATTAGATAGTTGCGCCATGGGTTCCCCAATCTCTTCTGTCATTGCACAGATTGTCATGGAGTATTTGGAAGAAAAAGTCATTCAAAGTTTGAACTTCAATATACTTTTTTTCAAGAGATTTGTAGACGATTGTTTAATCGCTCTACCAAGTGACAAAACCAATGAAATACTCTACCAGTTTAACAGATTCCATAAGAAATTACAATTCACAAGTGAAATAGAAACAGACAATAGAATAAGCTTCTTGGACGTGACACTAATTAGAAAAAATAATAAAATAATAACGGAATGGTACACTAAACCAACTTGGTCAGGGAGATATTTGAACGTTAATTCCAACCATTCAAAATCTCAAAAACAAAGTGTCATTATTGGCTTGACAGACAGAGCTATTATGCTTACCTCACCCGAGCTAAGACCCAAAATTTTAAAGAAAGTTAAGACTGTTTTGTTGCAGAATGGTTTCAAAGAAAACGAAATTAATAGAGTGATTAGTAAACGTACACACAAATTCTACAATAGCGCTTTTAGTACCAAAAAAAACTCTGATGAAATAGCAAACAAATATGTATCACTACCCTATATAAACGAACTATCTGAAAAACTAAATAGTATTCTTAAAAAACATAACATAGTGGCTTGTCATAAAACAACAAACAAACTTGGTTCTCTTTTCACGAACTTAAAGAGTCCGACACCAACTATGAACCAATCTAATGTGATATACTCTGTACCTTGCACAAATTGTCCAAAAAAATATATTGGGATGACATCTCAGTTACTAAAGAACAGACTTAACGGACACAAATATACAAAAAACACATCAACAGCTCTGAGTAAACATGTAAGAGAGACAAAACATGACTTTAGTTACAACCAAACAAGAATTCTAAATAAAGATCAGAACTATTATAAATTATCCATCAAAGAAATGATAGAAATAAAAAAAGATAAAAATGCTCTGAATGACAGAACAGATATAGGAGGACTTAGCCGCATATATGCTAATTTAATTACAGCAAATTAAAAAAAGTATCTCCTCTTAACCAACATCAGTCATATCCTCTTAATATCAAATCAATAGATTACATTTTTTATAAAAAAAAAACGACGGCTTTTTCTCTTTCCACGTAAAATACTCTGGTATGTTTTAATGTGTCTGATAACAAATAACAGATTAGTCCTTCTAAGACCTTATAGTTTTCAAGGTGCGTATAATAAAAATATCTTCCAATTGTAGAAAAATGTTTACTGTTAAGAACGTAGAATTTTAAAATAATATGTCCAAATTTTAATCCTTTACTGTCGTATTGTTGTGTTTTTGTAAAAAAAAATTTAACCAATAATGTATTTTTAGGTCTTTTAACAAACCAAATAAAAAAAACATTTTGAAAATGACCCGAAAAGGGGTCGAAACGTCAATGGACTTTTAATAAAAAATAATAATAAAAAAAAAAATGTTTTTATAATGAACCTAATCCCAAGAAAGAAACAATAAAAAAGATATATTATAAATGGTTCAAGAAAAGTAACAAAGTATCTATATAGTGGCAAGGGTGGAAAACGCTAAAAAAAGTTTTAAGCATAATGACCTTCTTCGAGGAAATAGGATGGACATATGGGCAATTCACACTGGAAATTCTAAAGGAATACTCAAGACTAATTGCAAAATTAGCGACACAGAAAAATCGAAGAATTTTCCTTATCCGTTGTAAGCATTTGGAAGCTTTTCCAGGTTTTTTGAATCTGAACGTGAATCATATAAGCTTTACAGGTACGTACCTTGAAAACAAATTTAATAACATCATTTCAAAAACAAAAAAAGACATTTTAAATTTGTCAATTAAAGAAACAACACTTAAAATAAACGATCTTGACAAACTGATTAAACAAAAAGAACGAGACATAGTGGAACATTTACCGGATAACATTGCTGGAAGGTTTCTTGAATTGGAAAATAATAAATATCAAAATTTACATAATAAAATAAAAGTAAGACATCAAAACAAAATAAATAACCTAATAAAGAAGAATTTTCCCAATAATTCTCCACAAAACAATACCACAAAATGGATTGAAAATATTTCTGACACCCCTTTACCAAATGAAATCGCAGAAGTTTTGTCATTGGGACCCGGTTTTGCACTAGACGTAACAAATGAAAATGAGTTGCCTGTTACAGAGTATATAACTGCAGTGGAATCTATAATACAAGATAAACCTAATGACGAAAAAGACACAATAAGAGCCGAAATAACAAACGTAATCACAAACCACAAAATTAAAATTAGACATAAAACATTAAAAACTAATAAACTACAGAGTAATATTAAAAAAAATTTAAACTCAACAAAAAAATTTATTAAAGATAACCCTCAAATCACAATACTTAAATCCGACAAAAGCAACAAAACAGTCATAATGAATACCACAGAATACGAATCAAAAATAGAAACGTTATTAAATGATGAAAACACTTACAAAAAAATAAATAGCGATCCCACAAATGTATATCAAAAAACTAATAACACATTTATAAAAAAAATTCTCAATGCCAAAGAAATAAATGACACAGACGTTAAAAGATTAACCATACATAATGCGGTACCACCAAAAATATATGGATTACCCAAAACCCACAAACCTAACATACCCCTTAGACCAATAGTTTCGTGCATTCAATCACCACTATATGGTTTGTCCAAATATTTAGCAAACTGCTTATCAAACATAGCAGGAAAAAATAATCATTTTATTAAAGACTCGTTCGCGTTTAAGAAGTTTATTGACTCAGTAGAAATGCCAGAAAATTACAAGCTTCTTTCCCTAGACGTGATATCTTTATACACAAACATACCAAAGGAACTTGTCCAAACAGTTATAAACGAAAAATGGAATTCATTACAACAACATACCACTTTAACAAAAAATAACTTTATAGAAGCAATTAATTTAACCCTAAATACAAATTACTTTCAATACAAAGACAAATTTTACAAACAATTAGATGGTTGCGCCATGGGTTCCCCAATCTCTTCTGTCATTGCACAGATTGTCATGGAGTATTTGGAAGAAAAAGTCATTCAAAGTTTGAACTTCAATATACTTTTTTTCAAGAGATTTGTAGACGATTGTTTAATCGCTCTACCAAGTGACAAAACCAATGAAATACTCTACCAGTTTAACAGATTCCATAAGAAATTACAATTCACAAGTGAAATAGAAACAGACAATAGAATAAGCTTCTTGGACGTGACACTAATTAGAAAAAATAATAAAATAATAACAGAAGGGTACACTAAACCAACTTGGTCAGGGAGATATTTGAACGTTAATTCCAACCATTCAAAATCTCAAAAACAAAGTGTCATTATTGGCTTGACAGACAGAGCTATTATGCTTACCTCACCCGAGCTAAGACCCAAAATTTTAAAGAAAGTTAAGACTGTTTTGTTGCAGAATGGTTTCAAAGAAAACGAAATTAATAGAGTGATTAGTAAACGTACACACAAATTCTACAATAGCGCTTTTAGTACCAAAAAAAACTCTGATGAAATAGCAAACAAATATGTATCACTACCCTATATAAACGAACTATCTGAAAAACTAAATAGTATTCTTAAAAAACATAACATAGTGGCTTGTCATAAAACAACAAACAAACTTGGTTCTCTTTTCACGAACTTAAAGAGTCCGACACCAACTATGAACCAATCTAATGTGATATACTCTGTACCTTGCACAAATTGTCCAAAAAAATATATTGGGATGACATCTCAGTTACTAAAGAACAGACTTAACGGACACAAATATACAAAAAACACATCAACAGCTCTGAGTAAACATGTAAGAGAGACAAAACATGACTTTAGTTACAACCAAACAAGAATTCTAAATAAAGATCAGAACTATTATAAATTATCCATCAAAGAAATGATAGAAATAAAAAAAGATAAAAATGCTCTGAATGACAGAACAGATATAGGAGGACTTAGCCGCATATATGCTAATTTAATTACAGCAAATTAAAAAAAGTATCTCCTCTTAACCAACATCAGTCATATCCTCTTAATATCAAATCAATAGATTACATTTTTTATAAAAAAAAAACGACGGCTTTTTCTCTTTCCACGTAAAATACTCTGGTATGTTTTAATGTGTCTGATAACAAATAACAGATTAGTCCTTCTAAGACCTTATAGTTTTCAAGGTGCGTATAATAAAAATATCTTCCAATTGTAGAAAAATGTTTACTGTTAAGAACGTAGAATTTTAAAATAATATGTCCAAATTTTAATCCTTTACTGTCGTATTGTTGTGTTTTTGTAAAAAAAATTTTAACCAATAATGTATTTTTAGGTCTTTTAACAAACCAAATAAAAAAAACATTTTGAAAATGACCCGAAAAGGGGTCGAAACGTCAATGGACTTTTAATAAAAAATAATAATAAAAAAAAAATGTTTTTATAATGAACCTAATCCCAAGAAAGAAACAATAAAAAAGATATATATATATATATATATATATATATATATATATATATATATATATATATATATATATATATATATATATATATATATATATATATATATATATATATATATATATATAAACGAGAAAGAAGAATCACAGCTCATCGGACTGTGTTCCTCTTTTGCATCGAAGTACGGGGAGTCCAAGAAAATGGACAACCCCGGGCCGGGTAGACCATGACAGCTGTTTCGTCCTTGTTGGGACTCATTCAGACAGCCATAACCCAGTCGCACCGAGGCAATCGACGCTACTGTATCTTAAATCCGTTTTGCAAAACAAAAGCAGGAAATAACATACCATAACTCCACCTAGCGGGTGCTGGCTCTAATGCAAAAGCAGAACACACTGAAAAGGTAAAAATCTAAGGATGAACACGGCATCTCTAGCTTTTGAGAGAGCGCAATTTTCGCAATTTCGCCCAACTTGTCCACACCATTCGCGAAGTTCAAGGAGGGAGTCACGGCGTCCTCACCAGAAAGACGTGTAAACCCTTAACAAGAGGCCAAGTAAAAATAAAAAAACAAATAGAAATTTCTTGTCCGTACTATATATAAACGAGAAAGAAGAATCACGGCTCATCGGACTGTGGGAGTGTGTTCCTCTTTTGCATCAAAGTACGGGGAGTCCAAAAAAAAATGGATAACCCCGGGCCGGGTAGACCATGACAGCTGTTTCGTCCTTGTTGGGACTCATTCAGACTGCCATAACCCAGTCGCACCGAGGCAATCGACGCTACTGTATCTTAAATCCGTTTTGCAAAACACAAGCAGGAAATACCATACCATAACGCCACCTAGCGGGTGCTGGCTCTAATGCAAAAGCAGAACACACTGAAAAGGTAAAACTCTAAGGATGAACACGGCATCTCTAGCTTTTGAGAGAGAGCATTTTTCGCAATTTCGCCCAACTTGTCCGCACCATTCGCGCAGTGCAAGGAGGGAGTCACGGCTGTTCTGCTTTTGCATTAGAGCCAGCACCCGCTAGGAGGCGTTATGGTGTGTTATTTCCTGCTTGTGTTTTGCAAAACGGATTTAAGATACAGTAGCGTCGATTGCCTCGGTGCGACTGGGTTATGGCTATCTGAATGAGTCCCAACAAGGACGAAACAGCAGTCATGGTCTACCCGGCCCGGGGTTGTCCATTTTCTTGGACTCCCCGTACTTTGATGCAAAAGAGGAACACACTTCCACAGTCCGATGAGCCGTGATTCTTCTTTCTCGTTTATATATAGTACGGACAAGAAATTTCTATTTGTTTTTTTATTTTTACTAGGCCTCTTGTTAAGGATTTACACGTCTTTCTGGTGAGGACGCCGTGACTCCCTCCTTGCACTGCGCGAATGGTGCGGACAAGTTGGGCGAAATTGCGAAAAATGCGCTCTCTCAAAAGCTAGAGATGCCGTGTTCATCCTTAGATTTTTACCTTTTCAGTGTGTTCTGCTTTTGCATTAGAGCCAGCACCCGCTAGGTGGCGTCATGGTATGTTATTTCCTGCTTGTGTTTTGCAAAACGGATTTAAGATACAGTAGCGTCGATTGCCTCGGTGCGACTGGGTTATGGCTGTCTGAATGAGTCCCAACAAGGATGAAACAGCTGTCATGGTCTACCCGGCCCGGGGTGCATTTTTCTAAACGCCACACGTGATCGCAAATCGGGTCATGCCGAGCGTCGCGTTCTAAACGCCACTTGTGATCGCAAAACACCCTGGCTAAACAGCACACGTTATCGCAAATAGGATGCCTTTGTGTTCCCGTTGCTCTCGGTTTTCTTGCATAAGTGACGTAGTCCAGAGGTTAGGGTATCCGCTTATGAACCGAGAGGTCGTGAATTCGAGGCTCGGGCGGACTTTTTTTTAAATTTTTGTCTAAAAAATTAGATCGGCTCTAGAAGGTGTATCGGCAACGAGTTTATCACTTGTTCCGGTGCAATTTTGTTTTAATTATTGGTAATCTCATGTACTACTCAAAATCTCAAGCATGGGCAAATATCATAAACCAAGTATCGCCGAGCACATGCGAGAGTAACGAGACAAAAACTGTATCCTGTCGCTAATAACCTCTAGCCTAGTTATAAAATAAAAACTCTCGGGTTTGCTCAGTATTAGTTGATCAGTTTTTGTTTTTAATGATATAATAAAAAAGAATTCTGAGCAAACCCCAGGATTTTTTTATTTTTATTTTATAACTAGGCTGGAGGTTATTTGCGACAACGTGTGCCGTTTAGCGCGGGTGTTTTGCGATCGCAAGTGGCGTTTAGAACCCGACGCTCGGCATGACCCGATTCGCGATCACGTGTGGCGTTTAGAAAAATGCGCCCGGGGTTGTCCATTTTCTTGGACTCCCCGTACTTTGATGCAAAAGAGGAACACACTACCACAGTCCGATGAGCCGTGATTCTTCTTTCTCGTTTATATATAGTACGGACAAGAAATTTCCATTTGTTTATATATATATATATATATATATATATATATATATATATATATATATATATATATACATATGCCATTATCTTACTTCGTCACTGATCTTATCCATTTACGGTCGATATTATAGGTTGTTATAACTGAAAGTTCAGATGATCTCGGGTTCTTCTAGTCCATGGACACGGGATGATTATTTTTTTTTTTCAGTCAAAAGCAATGTAAGAATATTTTTTTAGTGTTCCGTGCCAAAGGGAACATGGAATCATTTCGGTATCCATCGGTCTGTCACAGGCAATTTTCTGTAAAACTATTCGACGTAAAATTTTGAAATTTATCACAAAGATAGAGTGTGGTGGCCCAATTATAGATGTGAAGTACAAAAGTTGAATTTTGATTCTGGGGGTTAATTTCAGGGGGTAAAATTGGAAAATGGAAAAAAATTCAAGGGCATCGTGCAGGATGTCAAATGAAAGCTTATTTAATGAATTCAACAATAGGTATGATTTATTTTTCATACATTTTTGTACATTTTTCGGGAAAAACGCTTACAAAATTGCTGTCCCCCACCCTCATCACCAAAAGGATCGCTCAGAAACATCTGAAAAAAAAAACCATGAACATTGAGAATTAGGTGTAAATAGAATCGAAATCATCAGGATTGAAAAATTCTAGCGCTATCAATTGTTATAAAAAATTGTTTATTTCCTTATAACTGCTGAACTATTGGTTTTAGAGAAAATGTTCTTGACAAAAAATATTTCTCACGATGTTAAGAGCAGCTTTTGATTTTACACGTTTTTCAAAATTTTTAATTTGGCTCAGTCGAAACGCGAGTGCATTACTATTATTGCTGCCCCCCACCCTTATCAGCAAAAGGATCGCTCAGAAAAATCTGAAAAAAATCATGAACAATGAGAATTGGCTGTAGATTGAGCAAAAATTATCAGGATTAAAAAATCCCAGCGCGATCAATTGTTATAGACAATTTAATTGTTTATTTCCTTATAACTGCTGAATCATTGGTTTTAGAGAAAAAGTTCTCGATAAAAAATATTTCTCACGATGTTAGGAACAACTTTTGATTTTACACGTTTCTCAAAATTTTTAAGTTGGCTCGGTCGAACCGCTAGTGCATTACTATTATTGCTGCCCCACACCCTTATCACCAAAAGGATCGCCTAGAAAAATCTGAAAAAATCATGAACATTGAGAATTAGCTGTAGATTAAGCCAACATTATCCGGATTAAAAAATTCTAGCGCGATCAATTTAATTGTTTAATTCCTGAACCATTGGTTTTAGAGAAAAGTTTTTGGACAAAAAATATTTCTCGCGATATAAGGAACAACTTTTGTCCTTACACGTTTCTCAAACTTTTTAATTTGGCTCAGTCGAAACGCTCCCCAATCAGCTCCGTGCATACGCGATGTGATACGGCGCTGGTGCCGTCGGCGGACCGGTCGCGCGGTAGATGGGCGGAGATCGCGCGGCCGAGGTTTGCTCAGGTTGTGGGAGGTTGATGGCAGGAACACTAATTGTGCAAGTATGGCTTGCATTTGAGCGAATTTTTTTTCATTGATTTTGAGTACCTGTCTATTGTTTGAGAACGTACATAATATTGGAAATGCTGTTTTAATCAAGTTCTAAATTTCCAATTGCAAAGTGAGTGACGTCACAACATGGGGGGGGGGGCACACGAATGTGATTACGTGTGAAAAGGACGAGGGGGGGGGGGGTGTGGGGGTCAGAAAACGATGAAATTTCTGTAACGTAATTTATGGATGACCCCTTACCATGGCCACCAAAAAAGCTAGAACGATGGTTATGTTTTATTTGATGTTAGCATATTGAGAAACATAAGCTGCTACGAAAATAGTAAAATTTAAGTCCTTTCTCATAAACTTTTAATGCAAGCAGTGATATACTCGCTACAGGGCGCCCGAAAAAGTATGCAACATATGGGAAACTTTTTTATTATTGACTTCTCAGAAACGTTATTTTTTAATAAAAGTTTATGCTTATTGTCATACTAAAGACTAGCATCAAATTTTGTGTAAAATTGTTAGTAAAGGTACAAATGACTTTATCTTTTGATTGGCCAAGAGCAGGGACCGGCAAACTTTTTCGGTGCCGGCCGAATTGTAAAATGCAAATTGACGGCGCACAGAGGTTATTTTGACTAACCTAGCGAATATTAAATAGTGTCTCATAAAATAATCTAATAAATTGTTAATACATATATTATTTTTCTCTGATACTTTAAAATGATGTTTGACTATATTGTACACTAGATTAAAATAATTTTTTACTTGTATTTACACAATATTTATTTTAAGGAATTAGGAAAAATCAATAAAAGAATATTCTGTGTTTCATTATAGGCTGTCGTTGCCCTCTCTCAAGAATTATGAGAGCACTCAATACATATGACCTTAATAATATCATAAAGAATATTAGGCTGGAATATAACACCGACCATATTAATTTGAAATATTTAGAGCTACCTGATGTGTTCTGAGGTCTTGTCCGAAATTTGACATCTCACTGTGATGTGATTGATTGTCAAATCTTAAAAATTGTAGCTTGTAGTATTGTAGACTTAATTGTATTTTCTGTTTAAAAATGGTGAAATCATTGATGTTGATAAAAAATGAAACCATATAATAATAAATAAAATTCGTTGTGTGTGTACTGCAAATTTAAATTCTGTATAGTATTTAGTTTAATTAATCTGACATATTATCTTCATTCGCACATAACTGCAAATGCTGCTGTAAATCTGGTTCTTGGGGTAATTTTAAAATTTCTTCATTTAACGGTTCTTTGTACGACCCTGTTCCAATACACTGCACTGTGACAAAGATGATATCATAGAATCCGAAGAGACAAAAAGAGCATTAAATAAATCCTCCATTGTTTTCTCTGTGGAAAACTTTCTGGTATTGTCCTCTCGATATCTCCGAAATTCTTTGTGTCTAGACTCTAGAGCTTCTTCAGAAAACATTCCGATTGGGAGTGCGGCTGCACTTATTATTTCTTGTCCGTGAATCAGTATACGGTGAAGACTTGCGGGCATATTATACCACGGATAAAGCTCTACATATAGTTTAGCAGTTGTCTTGGAGTATTCTGAAAATGCTTATATATTAATTGCATATTCGCATGACAGCGTGGTTAAAATAGTGTGCAGTCGCTTTAAAAAAATTTCACGAAGTCCCGTTATTTAAGATGATAAAAAAGTATATTCTCGGAAAAATTTTCGGGCAGTGTTGCCCTTATTAGTTGTTCCGTAGCCCGGCTTAGGGATGTCTACTAATAAATCCATTCTAGATTTCAAGTTAATTATGATTTGATCTTTCCTTTGTTTCACCTGTTTTTTATCATCCTCACCGCGTATCTGCCATTTTTTCAGATCAAGACGATAACAAATGTGAAAATAGCACTCTAGGCATCTTATCCAAGCAAGAAGATTAGAAATCCCATAGGTATAGAGCTGAGTATTCGGCTCAAGGCTCCAAATTTTATCAAGCTGATTTATTACCTTTGGTGTTGCACCACAGATTCCACAACTTTGATTGGATGAATCTGCTATAACACCAAACGTCGTCCCATCAATCATAGTAAATTTAAAACTGTGCTTGGCAATTATTTGATTGCTGCCTAAGACACAATTGGTGGGTTGGATTTTTAAATTTGGATTCCTCCATTTTGCATCTCTTCACTAATCAATTAAAAAGTTTCCTTTTTGAAAATCAATTTGATAGGTCTGCAATATCGTGTGCTTGATGTTCGAGGATTCTGCCACAATATATATGCCCATTCTCTGTAAAAAGACCCAATGGAACAAGGCACCAGACAAACAAATTTGAATCATTTTTAGTTTCACTGCTCCCTTCTCCACTAAACTTCTGTTTATAAGTAGACTGTGAAGCACTGCCATCACCTCCCCATTTGTACAATACTGTCACACCGTTGGATATTTCAGTTATAAATTGTCTAATAACGTCACTTTGCTCCTGTATAATTCTTTTGGCAGTATGATTGACTAGAGCTTGCAAATTAACTTCTGCTAAAATATCTGTTATGGTTATATGTGCCTTGTCTGGATACCACTTCTTTTTGCGTCTAATAGAATATTATAATTCGGATAAATATTAGCTTTTCTACGTTTGCTGCGTCTTGCTGCATCATTATATATGATTTTTTCGTCTACTGGCCATCAACAAATAGTGTACTAGCTTTTCTCAGTATTTGCACCGTTAGATCAAATGCCGCCAACGACGCGGCTTGCACTGATGTACTTTGACGATAGAATTTAAATTCCTTTTCCAATTTTTATTACGTAATTACTATTACTATCTTATTGTTTAATCTATTATTACCTGCATTTTTGTAAATTTACTAATAGTTTTGTGTTAAGTGATCCAAATTTAATGTATAAGCTTGGCTAAAAAGTTGTAAGGCCAGTAACATGATTTACTTTAAAAGTAGAGTTTTTATCAGTACAAACGCCGCAACCATAACCAATTTTCTCCGATATAATAAATATAATCATTTACCTGGTACCCCGTGACGTTTATGGGTTCACATGTTAACTACAATTTATTTGCTTTTGGAAAAACATTTTCATATAAGTAATTCTGCCGTATTTGCACATAAAAAATTATTGTTGAAAAAATATATGTTTTCCCTGTGTAACGCAACTGATCCCGGGTTGTGTTGGTACTAGAGCTTGGACAGTTTTCGCACTGCACTTGCGGAGAGAGTGAGTTGCACCAAAGCATTGTATTTATGGAGGTAATTATTCTTAATTACGGCAAATATGAACTCCAGTAACAGTACAATTACATAAATTAAATGTTTCTAAATATATATGAAGTTTATGTCAATTTTTGGTGTATTAAACTAATGGAATAGGTATAGAAAAAAATATTGGTGTACACTTTTATTGGTGCAAGAAACGTGATCTTAGAATAAAAGTTATCCTAAAATAAAATTATTAAAACTAAATACGATATGCCAAGGCATTTCTTATTGATCCTTGTTATTTTTATTGGTGGTATTTCACACGATTAAGTGAGTGGAAAAAAACAAAATCCTAACTCTAGTAATGGCTTTTAGTAAATGAAACAGGACACGGAAGACGAGAACAGATAGAGCGGTAATTAAAGTTTTCAGTAACTTACAATTCAGATTTTTCATACAATACAGCGCAAAGAAGTAAAAAATCAGTTTAATTTGGTTACCACTCTAGAACATTCGGCTTAAAGAACTAATATTTTATACAGAGCCAAGGATTTTACGTGGAAAATCAAATTTTTATACAAGGTGGGAAATTAAAAAAAATATAAATATATTTTTTCTATTTTTAATATGAATGTGTATTGTAAAAGCACCCTAAAACTCACTTACATTAACTTACATTAAAGTTGTACGTGTTACTGCAGACAAAATAGTTTTCAAATTTTGTTTATACTTATACTTAAGTTTCGTGCAAAAATTTTGCAGTTTTTTTCTAAATTCGTTTTATAAGAGAAATGATTCATTTGTTTTGTATCTTGTAATAATTCAACATATTGTAATTTATTTCAAGAGAATGGTTTAATTAAAAATCTTGTTACTCGGTTTGAAGACGTCATACAATTTTTTCAAGAAGCATATTATTAAAAAGATGAGTTATGATTGTGATATTTTAATAAGAATAAGAGATAACCTACTATGATTAGAATTAGTAATAATTAGGAAGTAGTATTTACGAATGTTGGTGTTTTCTATGTTGTGTTTTAATTTTAATTGTCATTGTCATGCCGGTCTCAGAGATAGAAGTCAATAAATAAATATGTCGTTATAATTTAAGAAGCTTACATAATCCTTCAAGACAGCTTAGAGGCCAATGATGAGTATGTGAGGTTCGCTCCAACAATAAGTCCTCGTTTTAAATAAAAAATTGAGTTTGCCAGATAAATATTATATGTTACACTGTTACACACCGAGAGGCCTTTAGCCAATGGTTGTTTCTGACAGCTAGAGATGGTCACGAACTGGAACGGTGCCATTGAAAAAATAAAGTTCCTTACCAGTTTTAAAATTACATAAGCTAGTTTCTATGTATATACAGTCGTATTAAAAACATCCTCAGGCTAAACGAATTCTGATGGTACTTTCTTAAGGTGTTGTCACTGAAAATGTAAATTAAATGGACAATTTTTTGTCCACGCCTACATTATTGTTTTATTGCTGTCAAAAGTTGAAAAAGTTAATAAAAATAAAAGTTTATTAACATTTTTTGTCAGATTTCTTCTTATCCATCAGTATTAGTGCCCCTTTATCTGGTATCTTTATTAAAAGCAACACCTTCTTTTAAAAATTTGGAAATCTCAAGGTTAATTTTGTTACAAACCTATTATTTGTATGCCTGCACTAACCGATATCGTTTATAATATTTTTTAAAGAGTTTAGATTTAAACCTTCAACATAGCTTATTTAACAACAACAGAGAAAACTACTGAGGATATCTGTTGATATTTAAAATTTAACAAAGTTTATTTTCTGAGTCCGTAAAAAGCTTACTCTATTGCTGATGTAAAGTGCTTTTAGTTAAAAAAATAGTCAATTTTTTAATATTTGGTCTTGGAAAATTAAGATAAAATATAAATAAATATGCTAACTACCTGGAAAGATCAGCAGGACTTAATTTTTCTCTGCTAAAAAATTTTGCCTCTTTCTTTTTCTTATATTTTGAGGGCAATTTGACTTTTGCCATTTTCCTTTATTATGACTTTAAAATGACTTATTGAAATGAACTGGTTGTTTCATAGATCTGTGTTGGTGGCTCAGGTTTGTTGTTTGTTGAGCCGACGTAGATCAATGCCATTTTTGTATTGATAATAATAATAACAATGGTGCAGACATAACAAACGCAATCGGCCCTCAGAGGGGTTTCTAAGGTCGGTGCTGTCATCCATTCCAAATTTCATAGTAATTGACCCGGTACTAAGAAAGATAACACATTCCTTCGGACTAATGATCGAGAACAGACCGCCCTCTGTATATACATCCCTACACACATACAAACACTCACAGATCCCATACAACATAAATATAATATATATATATATATATATATATATATATATATATATATATATATATATATAGATATATATATATATATATATATAATATATATATATATATATATATATATATACATATATATATATATATATATATATATATATATATATATATATATATATAATATATATATATATATATATATACTATATATATATATATATATCGCGCGCACACAATCCCACCGGGAAGCCGTGCGACCCCGCCTATAAAGCCAAGCACTATAGAAAATATCGAAAGGTTTAAACAAACGTCCGTCGCAGTAATAAACTAAAAGGAAAAAATAATGGCTATTCGGACTAAAAGACAGTGAGTTATGTTTTTGCATTTGTGTAATCCATAAAACTGTGAAGACCTGGGGTGATGCTCAAAAATCGATCCCGATACCGGGTGTCATGCTCAAGCAGTGTTTTTTTTCCTAGCTACCGTTTTATCAGTAGCAGCTTTACTCGAGTGAGATCTGTTCTTGCATTGAAGTGGTTTCCTATAGATGGCGCTCTCGTGTGTTCTGTACCGTCGTGTTCAAAACGATAGACTTGAATAGGCGAAGTGGCTATTGGTTAAGCTGCCTAAAGGCTACGTCAGTCTGCTGATCCCCAACTAGGGTGAAAGCTTACTGTCTGCCAGCCCGGGGTTGTCAATTACATCTTGGACTCCCGTACTTTGATGCAAAAACATCACTCACTGTCTTTCAGTCCGAGTAGCCATTATTTTTCCTTTTAGTTTATTACTGCGACGGGCGTTTAAACCTTTCTATATTTTCTATAGGGCTTGGCTTTAGGCGGGTCGCACGGCTTCCCGGTGAGATTTTGTGTGCGATCCCTAGTGTAATCCACGAGACTGTTGAGACTTGGGTTGATGCTCAAAATCGATTCCGATACCGGGTGTCATGCTCCCGCAGTGTTTTTTTCCTAGCTACCTTTTTATCAGTAGCAGCTTTACTCGAGTGAGATCTGTTCTTGAATAGAAGTGGTTTTCTATAGATGGCGCTCTCGTGTGTTCTGTACCGTCGTTGTTCAAAACGATAGACTTGAATAGGCGAAGAGGCTATTGGGGAAGCTGCCTAAAGGCTACTCCAGTCTGATGATCCCCAACAGGGTGAAAACTTACTGTCTGCCAGCCCGGGGTTGTCCATTAGATCTTGGACTCCCCGTACTTTGATGCAAAAACATCACTCACTGTCTTTCAGTCCGAATAGCCATTATTTTTCCTTTTAGTTTATTACTGCGACGGACGTTTAAACTTTTCTATATTGTATATATATATATATATATATATATATATATATATTATATATATATATATAGATATATATATATATATCTATATCTATATATATATATATATATATATATATATATATATATATATATATATATATATATATATATATATATATATATATATATATATATATATATATATATATCTATATAGATATATATATATATATATATATATATATATATATATATATATATATATATATATATATATATATATATATATATATATATATATATATACAGTGTGTCCAAAAAAGTATGCAACATATGGGAAACTTTTTTATTGTCGATTTTTCAAAAAATTTTATCCTTGGTAAAAGTTGGTGCTTATCTTGAAACAGTTAGCAAATATTTCGTATTTCATGCGCGGCTCATAGTAAGGGAGCAAATGCCATTTTTTTGAAACTTCACCAAGAGTAAAGTACCTTTATTTTTGAACATGGAGCGAAATTTTATTAAGAAAGGTTGCAGTAAATTAAGAAAGTAGTCCAAATACAAAATTTGAGCTACATGTCTCGATTTTCAATTTTTTTCCGTTTAACTCAATCCCCCTTTAAACGGTAAGCCACTGGCCAGACTTTCCGCCATGCAACATCAGAACATTCACCAAACAACGCAAACATGGAGTCAAAATAAAATTCTATTCAATACCTGCAAAATACTTAAAGCCCCTCTCTCAGAAGTATCGTCTCAGATATAAGCGTGTTGCAAACATATTTAAATCTCTCACTAACGATAATTATCTTATTTAAAATACGGGGAAAACCCATCCTTTTTCATACTTAATGAAAAAACTAAAATTACTTTAGTCACTTTCACCCAGTTGTAAAGAAAAGATCACTGTGTTTTGAAAATATCGTTTACTAAAATATTATCTTAAGAGGTACTAAAAATACATAAATTAAAAATTAATGTTCGGTGTGTCTACCGTTTCTCTCAATGCATGTTACTGTTTGCTTACTAAAAGTTTGACAACTTTTCGTAGTGTTTCCGGAGGTATTAAAGAAAGTGCTTCACGAATCTCATTTTCTAAATGATCTAAATTTTGAAAAGGCCTTTTCGCGTAGACTTTTTCCTTAAGATACCCCCCACAGAAAAAAATCTAGAGGAGAGAGATCCGGGGATCTTGGTGGCCACTGATGTTCGGAATTCCTTCCAATCCATTTACCATTAAATTCTCTATTTAAGTAATCGGTGATCATTTGGGTACTATGAGCCGGTGCCCCATCCTGCTGAAACCACATATTTCATCTGAGATTTAAAGGAAGCTCGTCGAGTTCGTCAGATAGTTCGCTTTGCAGAAAATGAAGATAACGTTCAGAATTTAGATTTTCTCGGCCCACTGTTTTTTATTGTCCAATATGCCACACCATAACGTTTGTTTTTGCTGAATATTGGCTTTTACACTCTATTATAAAATGTGGGTTAGCGTCCGTCCACCAACGACAGTTCTGCGATGAAACTACACCGTTCGTGCTGAATGTGGCTTCATCAGAAAATAATATCTTTCGGAAAAATTCGGAATCGCTTTCTATTTCCCCTTGTATACAAAACGAAAAATAAAGTCTTTTGTCGTAATCTCTCTCTAAAATCTGATTAACAAATATGGGCTTGTATGGATGAAACTTATTATCCTTCAGTATGTTATTTATGGTAGACTTTTTAAATTCAGTATCTCTCTGGACTGACCTTAAATGTATTTTAGGATTTTCTACAAAGTGCTGCAAAACTTCTAGTTCATTCTCCTCAGTTCTCACCTATTTTGTATGATCTTTTTTGTAATTCGGTTTAACGAACCCGTGTTTTTAAAGTAGTTGTAAATTCGTGACACTGTACTATAATGCACTGACTTTTCAGGATGTCTTTCACTGAACAGAGCAGCTGCATCTCTAAATGACTTATAGTGATCTCCAACAATAAGAACTAATTCTGCTCTTTCTTGTAAGGTCAATTTCTCCACCATAATTTTCACCAAGAACAGTATCAAATAAAACTGTACATAACCAGCCGTAACTGTGACAAGCATCGTATTTATTTTCATTTCAGCTGTTTCATGGCCTACCCTTTGAAAAGCAAAATAAAAACTTTTGCGCCTTTTTTGGACAAAGACTTGCATTTGCTCTTACTACTTGAAACAGGCAAAACACTCTGTGCCCCTTAACATCTTATGAGAGAAACTGTGCTGTAGGGTTATTTTAATTAGGATAATTTTTGTTTAAAAAAAAATTAAATGTTTGCGACACGCTTATACCTGAGACGATACTTCTGAGAGAGGGGCTTTAAGTATTTTGCAGGTATTGATAGAATTTTATTTTGACTCCATGTTTGCGTTGTTTGGTGAATGTTCTGATGTTGCATGACGGAAAGTCTGGCCAGTGGCTTACCGTTTAAAGGGGGATAAACGGAAAAAAAATTGAAAATCGAGACATGTAGCTCAAATTTTGTATTTGGACTACTTTCTTAATTTACTGCAACCTTTCTTAATAAAATTTAGCTCCATCTTCAAAAATAAAGGTACTTTACTCTTGGTGTAGTTTCAAAAAATGGCATTTGCTCCCTTACTATGAGCCGCGCATGAAATACGAAATATTTGCTAACTGTTTCAAGATAAGCACCAACTTTTACCAAGAATAAAATTTTTTGAAAAATCGACAATAAAAAAGTTTCTCATATGTTGCATACTTTTTTGGACACACTGTATATAAGTATATAGTATATACCGCTGCTGGATAACACCACCACCACCCCGCCATAAGGTTTCTATGTATACCGGTACTAGATATATTGCATGCATACCGATTCTGAATATATGTGGGATTCCGGTTCTGAATATACATCGCGACCTGCCTGGCCGCTTGCTAAATATAATAACACCACCCCGCCATAAGGTTTACATGTATACCGGTGCTAGATATTACATGCATACCGATTCTGAATATATATTTGGTGATTCCGATTCTAAATAATTATGAACGCTAGAAAGTTCAAGGTCGGGGATTTACAATCGAGACCTGCCTGGCCGTCTGTGTTTTCACTTCACCTTGAACAACGACGAATGCAAATTCGTGGGAATGGGCGAGCTGTCAGGTTAAAATTTATTTAATAGATTATCGATATTGTACAATCACTAAATTGTCTACGCAATTATTAGAATTAATTTCTAACAATGAGATTTGCATAAGTAATGTACCATCTTCGGTAAATTCTCTTGATGTCATTGGAAACATTTTCCGAAGAATTGGGCCCGGGAATGTGTTTTATTAAATATGAAAATGAGGAATGGCAAACATACGGTATATTACATACAAGCAATAAATTGTCTATTTCGAGCATGAGAACAAGAAGTTCATTTAAGGATGTGGATATTAAAATTAAAATATGGTTCCCTAGTGTTTGTACTTATGAACATACGGGAAAAGTACATGTGATAAAATTTGAAGAAATGAATGGTTATCGTGACTTACTCGACCATTATGAACACGTGGGAAATGATGAAGTAGACACCACCACCACGCCATAAGGTTTCTATGTATACCGGTGCTAGATATTAAATTACATCCATACCGGAGCTGAATATATGTGGTGATTCCAATTCTAAATAATTATGAATACTAGAAAGTTCAAGGTGGGGATTTACACCCTTTATAAATAGCTGCAGTTCATTATTGCATAGAGAGTGTAAAATGAGTTTAGTTAAATCAAAAACCCTAATTAAGTATTGTGACAAAGTTATTTCTCAGTTGAGAGAAGAAGAAAATTGTGATGTTCCAGAAGTGATAATCGAGGGCAACAAAGATGGAGTTTTAATAAATCCAACTTACAAGGAAAATCTAGTAGGACCAAAAAAAGAAAATGTTTCAAACCTATTTGCAGTTCATTTAGGAAACACATTGCTTGACATAACGAAAGCTGTAAATTCTGCGACGGGTACGAGAAACAAGTATATAGTGTGTTTGTATATTAATCGAGGTTGGGGAAACGTTAGAGTGAAAATTAGAGACGTCAGCTCCGATTGGGATATGGACACCCTATTTCGGCATCTTTTAATAAAGGGCAGTTATATCAATGTACATAGCTTGGGATATGGGGCAGCAGAATATGAAGTAATGGAAAAGCATAAAGAATACAAAAAACTTCTTCGAAAAAACCCAAATATGACATTTAGAGACATGGATGGTTACCACTGTGTATTTGTAGAAGACCATGCCCATATACCTATAAAACAAAGGTTATCGGCTCAAGAAAATTATGAAAGCACCTATGGTGGATATCTCAGATATTTATATAGAAAAAAAGTTGAACAAGGATACGAAATATGACTAAGCAAAATGGAAATAGGAAAAAAATCGGTGTTACGTTTTGTAATTAGGAAAATATTAGCGTCAGTACGAGGCATTGAAAGAGATATTCTGCAAAAGAGAATGGAGCCTGAACGTGAGGAAATTTATGGAACGTCATGGACATTCGACTATGAAAAAATCACCAATTATTTTATAAAGACACCTATGAAACTTATAGTGAAATATCAAGTTGTTGTAAAAAAGTGAAAAATGACATAATACGTGCAAAATACTTAAAGTATTTAATGAAAAAATCAAAAATGAAAACTAGAAATTATTATAGGCTAGATAAATTACTGGGTAGAATACAAAAATGTAAATAAACCGAAGACATCGTTACACATTGTTTTATTCCGTATAAATTTATTAGCGCACATAAAATTAGAATAACTACACAAGAAATTTCTTAGTTACTAAGATATTCTCATCAATACAATTATAAAAAGTGATAAGTAAGAAAAACAGAACTTTAAAAAAATAAAATATATAGGTATGTCGATTATAATAAACTTAAATAATATAGTCAACTCGCCATCAGCTTTAAATTAATTACCAAGTCTAGACGTTTAAAAAAGTGAAAAGACACGTTTAATCTTGAACACGAGCTGGTATTCAATAGACAAAAAAACCTGATAAAGGATAGTTAAAAAAAAAGAGATATATCCAGTCAACAAATCTGGTTGGTGTGAACTTGAACTCTGCAAGTGTCATTGTCTGGGAGAGTTGCATAAATACCCGAAACATCTTCCTTTAGAACCATTCACAGATTGAGTTCTAAGATATCTCTGTCAAGTCTTGTGTAAATTTTTTTTTTGCAAATTATTTGTTAAAATGAATTCCAACGAGGTAAGAAATACTTCTAGTAGTACAGTGAAAAATAAAAAAGTTTGCTTAAGTTTAAATAAAAAACATAAAAAACTTGAAATGCCTAGTTGCAGTTTAAGGGAGTGGGACAATAGCGTAAATTGTGAAAATAATAAAAAATCTCGAGATATATTATCAGAAACGGGGTTTACCAGGGAAGAACTAAACAATTTAACTCCGGATATATTCGATGAAAGTAGCACAAAAGATACAAAAATTAAAATTCTTAGTGTTTCTACTATTAAGCCTGACGAATATGACATTGAAAAAAAAATTTACATGGGGGAAATTAAAGAGACTCCGATACAATTTGAGCAATTAGAGCAATATGATCCGGAATTCCCTGAAATTAATACAAATTATAATTTCGCGGTACCAAATAACGATCTTTACGGAATAGAACCTTTTCAATTTAGTCAAAACGGTCAAAGATGGGATTTTCCTGAAACCCAGGAGCCCAGAACAGAAAATAAAAAAAATTCTCAAACTGATCTAAGGGGGTGCGACATAATGAAGTATTTTTTTAAAATAAGGAAAGAAAATGTTAAGGCTGCACAAGAAAAACTAAGCAAGTTAAGGGGAATGGTAAGGAGAACTATAAAAGATAAAAATTTACTTAAAGAGTTTGAAAACTATTTTAAAGTGAACCAAAATATTTATTTTTCCCTAAACCAGGAGGAATCCTTAAATCAATATTTTTCATATAAATGTTAAATATAGTATCGTTGGAATTCATATATATTAACCCCTCTCTATTGTTTTTAAATATAAGTCCAATACATACAAAATACCATTAAAGTTAAAGACAAACATGAACTGCGAAGGGTGTGCTGCAAAGTTTTCTCGTCCCGACAGTTTGACCAGACACATGCGATATTCTTGTAAGCGTAAAATCAATGGTAAGTAACAAACATAATATATCTAAGTAGCTTATCCTGACACTGTTTAAAAATATAGTTATGAATTATTTCTATAAAATCTGAAATTTCATTTGCAGGTGACAGCTTACAACAAACTAAGAGGTCAAAGCTCGAATTGTCGGGACAACACTCCGCTTCGTCCGCAGTGACGTCGACAGGACAGTGTAAGAGACAGTCTGTTCAAGGCCCGCAGGAACGCGAGTTTACCATGTCGGAAGCGAATTACCCCAATGGTAAGTACTGTACTTGGTGCATAATTTTTAAATAGTATATCCAACATTACAGTTTATTTCCGTTAATTATCAGTTTCACTAATTTATATATTTTTTTAAATTTAGACCCCACATTTATCGATGAGGCGGGAACATCGGGGACAGCCAGCTCAACTAGCAACAATGAATTAATCCAACCACAACAGCCTTGCGGGTACAGACCCAGTGATTTCAAGCACCATTATTGCAGCACATGTGAATCCCTCATCCCTCAATCCAATGTCACAGGACATCTACGCAGTAACAAGCATAAAGCAAATATATGGACTCCAACCAATAAAACACAAGTAAGCGTTTGTAGATCAGCATTTAAAAAACGTATAATTAGTTATAAAATTACAGCCAAAAATCATCACATCTATGTAAACGAATTTATAAATGAAGTTAGACAATACTTACTTGAAGTATTAGAAAACGAAGTACATAAACATAACTCAATAAAAGTTAATCTGGAACTCTTTGGTTCGTACGTAATACCTTCTCAGGATGTCCGTGATATAAAATCTCACCTAACCAAAAATTATGTACTACAAATATCAAGTAACCTTAATGCATTTATTGATGAAGTCACCTCAGTCCTAAACACTTCCTCATTAGAATTTTCAGAAAGAGACTCAGGTTGGAGTATTGAAAAACTATTGTATTTGGAAATAAATATAAATAAAAATACTCCACTTAAAGCCTCCTCGTATTTAAAGCTTCCCAAAGATATCGAAAATAAAAAAGCTGTACTAAATATCAAAAACGACGATCAAGCTTGTTTTGCCTGGTCGTTAGTTGCGGCCATTTATACACCAATCTCTAATAAATGTCATATTTCGTCATACCCACATTATTCGAACTATTTCAGTTTTACTGAGTTTTCATTTCCTATGAATTTAAAATCAATTTCAAAATTTGAGGAAGTTAATAATGTATCAATAAATGTATACGGACTTGAACCAATTTTTGAAAATGAAAAGTTTAGGCACCAAGTAGTAGGTCCGCTCCATTATACGAAACAAAAACGCGAATTGCACGTTAACCTCTTACTTATTGATGATTCAGAGGGAAATACACATTTTTGTCTTATTAAAGATTTTTCTAGATTAGTGTCTGCTCAATTAGCGAAAACCAATCACAAAATGTATTTTTGTGACGCATGCTTACAATACTTTCATGATCCTCAAAAATTGTTTGCTCACAAAGAAAATGATTGTGAGTTAATTTGTGTCCGGTTACCGACAGAAAATTTTAAATTGGGCAAGTGTGGAAACTACGTTAAGGAAAACATTTTAAAGTTCCAAAATTTTGAAAAAAAAATTCGTGTGCCTTTTGTGGTATATTGCGATTTTGAATGTATCCTTAAACCGGTAGATGATAACACAAACATAGAAGACAGGGAAGTGTATACAGTTAAAAAATGCAAACATATACCCTGCTCTTTCGCATATTTTATTAAATGTTCTTATGATGACAAATTATCTAAACTTGTATTGTATAGGGGAGAAGATGCTCCACAAAAGTTTATGGAAAAATTGGAAAATGATCTAAAACAAATTTATAATAACCATTTAAAAAATATTAAACCTCTAAATCTCACAACTGACGAAGAGAAAATATTTCAAAACGCTACCCATTGCTCTATATGTGAGGAGCCATTTGATGAAATGTCAATTAAAGTAAGAGATCACTGTCATATAACATCGGCCTTTCGTGGAAGCTGTCATTCAGTTTGTAACTTAAACTATAAACTTCCCCTTTTTGTACCAATTTTTTTCCATAACCTTAAATCTTACGACGCTCATTTATTTGTACGAAACTTAACTGTAAGGAAGGAGAGACTCGAGGTCATAGCACAAACTAAAGAAAAATATTTAGCATTTTCGAAATATTTATTTGTTGATGAAAAAATGTCAGAAAAGGGAAAAAAAGCAAGAGTATATTTAAAAATGCAATTTTTAGATTCGGATCAGTTTCTACCATATTCGTTGGATAACTTAGCCTCCTCACTTTCTTCTGAACAGTGTATACAAATATCAAAATACTTTAAAGACGAAAACAAAATAAACTATATAAGGCAAAAGGGTGTATTTCCTTATTCTTATTTAACCGACTCTGAAAAACTAAATAATACTGAACTGCCGGCTAAAGAGTTGTTTTATAACGATCTCAAGGACGAACCAATATCGAATTCAGACTATCAGCGAGCCCTAGATGTATGGAATTTATTTAAATGTAAAACCCTGGGAGAATACTTTGATCTATATTTAACTAGCGACGTACTTATTCTTGCAGATGTTTTTGAAAATTATCGAAATATTTGTTTAAAAACCTATAACCTCGACCCTTGCAGTTATATAAGTAGCCCTTCTTTATCATTTTCCGCTGCATTGCTTTATAGTAAAATTGAATTAGAGCTCCTAACAGATATTGACATGATTCATTTTTTAAAGAACAACATTCGTGGAGGAATAAGTACGTGTGTTAAAAGAAAAGCAGTAGCAAACAACAAATTTCTTCAAAATTTTGATAGCAAAAAACCGTCAACTTACATTATGTACCTTGATGCTACCAATTTGTACGGCTATGCGATGCAACAGTACCTACCCCTGAAAGATTTTAAATGGTTAACGCAAGAAGAAATTAATATTTTATCTCAAAGCATTTTAAGTTTGTCCCCCAGGGGTTATATTTTTATGGTGGACCTAATTTACGATCCTTGTTTACACAGGGATCATAATGATCTGCCCTTTTGCGCAGAGAATGCTATTCCACCTGACAGTAATACGCCAAAGTTAATTCCAAATTTAACCAATAAGGAAAACTACGTTATACATTATGTGGCTTTACAGCAAGCAATTCGTTATGGGCTTATTGTAAAAAAAATTCATAAAGGAATAAAGTTTTACCAAGCTCCATATTTAAAATCATATGTGGATTTAAATACGGAAATGCGTCGCAGGGCAAAAACCAAAGCCGATGGCAATGTGTTTAAGTTAAAAATTAACAGCATTTTTGGTAAAACCCTGGAGAATGTTGAAAATAGGCTCGATATTAAATTAGTTACAGAATGGGAAAAAACTATTAATAAAAATGGGGCATCAAACTTGATATGCAAACCAAGTTACAAAAACTCTGTTACATTTTATGAGAATCTCATAGCTGTTCAGATGCAAAAAATGAGTATATTGTATAATAAACCACTATACGTAGGCTTTGCAATTTTAGATATAGCGAAAACAGTAATATATGAATTTTATTATGGATATTTGAAAAAAACGTATGGTGATAACATTAATTTATTATATACCGATACGGACAGTCTGATAGTTGAAGTAACTACCCAAGATTTTTACCATGATATGAAATTAAATATAAATAAGTTCGATACATCTAATTTTAAAACTAATAATATTCAGGGTATACCTGTTAACCCCTCTATAATTGGTAAAATGAAAGACGAGTATGGGGGTCGAGTTATACAAAGTTTTTATGGAACAGGTGCAAAAGCTTATTGTCTTAAAGTTGATGAATTTGTGGAAAAAAAAGCCAAGGGAATAAAAACGGCTGCAGTAAAAAATCAGTTGGAAGCTTCCCACTATCAAAGAATTGTCGATGGTCCAGACCATAAAATTTACTGTACTATGTACATGTTTAAATCTATTAAACATGATATGTTCACCAATTTAATAAGAAAAGTAGCACTTAGTTTTAATGACGATAAAAGGTTTTTGATACCGGGTTCCATAAAAACATTGGCTTGGGGTCACAAGGATATTAGGTATATAAGCGCAGAAACGCGACAAGACAAAAGACTAGAACAACTGGTTCAGGTAATGGAAAACATGTGTCGTCCAAAAAAATGTCGTAAGCGTCTGCAGTTTGAACAACTCTAACCCGCTAAGTGGGGGAAATCGGAATACTATATTAATCGCGTTTCAACTTAATTCTTTAGTAGAGTTCATTCATATTTCGCTTCTTAAATATTCTTTCACAGTAAAGTAAAAGTAAAATGGACGTTAACAGTGAATACCAGAAATTAAAAATCGATATTAACGAGGGCGTAAGCAAACATTATACCCAGTTTATTGAAAAAATAGTTGAGGCCAATCCCGGTGGACATCATAATGTTCAACTCTTAAAAGTTTTACATAGATTTATCCTACCGCAAAGTATTTTTAAATGGATGTATAATTCTATTAATGGAGTAAACCGAAAATTTTTTGAATGTGTCGTCAAGAAGAAGTCCGAGCAAGATGACATGATCAATCAAGTTATGAACCTTTTAAGTGTACTAAATTTTGATTCAATAAGCCTTGCAACGCTTGAACCGTTACTGAGTAATGCATCTATTTGTAAAAATGAATTTCATAAAATATTTGTGTATGAACTCTTAATTGGTGAAGGCTATCATGCAAATAGTGAGAAGGCATCCGAGGACGGTATACAACATTAGCGGAAGAACTTAAACGAGGTATATACGAAGTTGGCTTTCAAGCTGACTTTGGACTCTTAACCCTTATTCTCGATCAAATGTGTAAATATAATATACCTTTTATATTTGACCCCAAAAATAATACTAATCACAGTTACGTTTATTCGTGGATAAAAGAAAATGTTATTAAAGGTTGTAACAATATGATGGTTGGCTCCGGCCAAAGTGATAGTAAAATGCCATCGCAAAAGTTTGAAGATTATTTACAAACATTGGTAATTTTTGAGCAATATCAACAGCCAATCAACCTCAAGTATTGTTCATTTAATGTCTAACTTCATAGTTCGTAAATATGGTTATAATGTAGAATTCTTGTTTGTACTTATGTAATTTTTTAATTATAAGCATCCACTGTAGTATTTTTATTTACTGTCTAACATTTTGTATGTTTTGATTGTAATGTAAAAGTTTTGTTTTAATTTTTAGACAAATATAACCGTTTACTACGTTTTCTGTTTTACTTGTATATTTTAGAACTCAATCTGTGAATCAATATATTATAGTTACAGATTTAAACGTGTCTTATTTAGTATTAAGGGTGGGGCGGTGATTATAAAACGCTAGAGATTACTTGCGATCAGCGTTAGTTAGCTGAATGAAGCACATTATCGAACAGCTGATAGTAGTTGTAGCTTACATAAGTATTTTCAAGTCAATTTATTTCATTTTAGTAGTCGCCGTCAAGTTATTAGTGCGTATTTTGAAGCAGTGTAACAGTAAGTTTAACATCTTTTCTAATAATATTATGCCTAAAACAATTTTTTTCTTATAGTGGAATCAAACTCTAGCTTCCAGAACAACTCCTCGTTAGAAAAAACATGCACACTGTTGTACGAAACTATATATTTTCTTAACATTTCAAAATCTAAATATGTATCTGTTGGAATATATTATGACAACTACACCCACTCTTTTAAACCAAGCGTCTGGTTTGGTGGGCCAAAGTTTAAAAACTGTATTCTTCTCGACAAAAGGGACTGGATAAACTTATTAAGTTTTAAAGACATAATTAACAGTACTGATAATGAAAGGCCTATAATACTTAACTTATGTAAAATTAGTTTTGACTCATTTAACGACATTAAAGTCTTAAAATTTGAAGACAATTTTTCCAACTATTTATATTTGGGTGAGGAATCCGTTAATGGTTTTTGGCTAATTAGCGATGTTGTTCAGTACAGGTTAAATATGCTGGAATGTTTAAACTTTGACAGTTACTTTAAAAACATTCTAGCAAGTCTAACCAACTTTAATTTTGATAACTTGACAGACTCTGTAAATAAAAAAATTACTTCATGTCCGATAAGTGAAAATGTATGTATCGCAAAGGAATTTATAGCCCACTATCCGTCCTTTCTACAACAGATTAAACAGAAGCCTTTTGGATTTTACTAGAAATGTCTGTGCATTTTAATGAAGAACAGAATACAACCGTACATATGGTAGCTTGGTCCTTTGCCTATAGAGCTGCAAGAAGGGTTCCCTGGGAACTGTACGCAAGAGATCGAGAACGATATGGTAGAAAAATTAAGCGATATGCTGTTTTTCTTGATAAAATTTTAGATCCAAAACATAGACAAAATATATTTGTACAACGGTTTATAAAATAAATATATTTAAAAAAACATTGTGTGTTTTATTTAGAAAAAATCTATATTAGGTTACAGAATAGGTAAATATTACATAGCAAAGAAACAAAAAAAAAACAGAAATACAAATATATAAATATGTTAGATTGCTTAACCATAGGAATATAAAATAATAATTTTAGATTAGTTCACTTTTATTAATCCACGAATTGTGTCTATTATCAAATCCTAACCACTTTACATACATACCTTATTTCCTTTTCTTTTTAAAACCTTTTCTACAAGGTATATATCGGGAAATTGAACCTTTTGTAGTTCCTGCGTATAGAAGGTTCCTTGAATTTCCTCACCATTTGAGTCGGTTAGCAGATATACGCGAGGATTGGTTTGACACACCTTAGTTATTTTAAAAATCTCGTTTGACCAGTTAGGTGTATATCCTTTTTGGAACGCTTCGCGATACTTTGATATTCTAACATAGTCATTCACCTTAAATTTTGCTGGTTTCGCGTCAACAACTTTTAATTGGTTATAAGCTCGAGTCAAAATTTCTTTCTCATTTCTTTTTGTAACTTTAGCTGGGGATATTCTAATAACAGAATGACATGTATTATTATAATCGGATACAATTTTGTCTAAAACGTCCAACCACTTGTAGGTGCCTTGTAAACTAAACTGCTTCCACATTCGAGTTTTTAAGGTTCTAATAACTCTTTCGACTATACTGGCCTTTAAATTTGAAAATGTGCTGTAGTGATTTATGTTATATTTTTTCACTAACCGTTTAAAATGTGGATTATAAAATTCCGTTCCCCTAAAATAAAAATATAGTTAGTATAGGACAACGAGTTAGGCTAAATTAGTCACTACCTATCTGACTGTAAATTTTTAGGAATTGCTCGTTTGTCATCAAGAATTTTTTTCATAGCATCTGCAACTTCTTTTCCATTCTTTTGTTTTATGGGCACGACTCGAACATACTTGGAAAATACGTCAATTGAAACCAATATGTACTTATATCCTCGATTAAATTTTGCATAAGGGATAAGGGATATTAAATCAATTTGGTTAAGGTCGTTGAGGCCTAAAATTCGAACTTTTCTTCTAATAAACTTTCGACGAGCTGGTTTGTGTAATTCGTTGACAATAACTTCTTTAATATTACTCATATTCGTCAGTAGAAATGGGCGCCTTTACAATTAATTCTATTATTCCATCCCCTGTTTTAGGGGAAATCTCCGACCTTACCACTAAGATTTTGTCTTGACTGGACAGAACCTCGCCTTCTAAAGTTTCTACACGTCTATCATTGATAACAAATTGTACTGCAATATGAAATACGTTGCAACTTTTAACGACAGCCTGAGATAAAAGATAACTCTAAAAATTGGTTTGCTTATTTATTTTATAGGTTATCACGGTGGTACCGTCTTGTAATGTAGCACGTTTTTCCCAGTCTTGAACATGCAATGGTATGTAACAAGAATAATAGCCAGTTTTATGTAAATATTTGTGGGAAATATGACTTCCAAATTTGTCGATCGTCATGATGAAACTGTTAAAAACTATTTGAGACCTTGACCTTTATTGAATTATTTTTGCCTCCTTTAATTCTTCAATGATTGATATTATTTCATTTGTATGTGCATTATGTCCAGCCGAAGTAGAAGAAATTAATAATCGAAGTCTATTAACGAGTTCATTTGCATTGTCCCAATAAACAAAGTCGACATTTTTTCTGTTATTTTTTAGCGTTAGCCCCTTTCCCGATTTCGCAGTTTGTCTAGTTATTCTGGACGTCGATGGTTTGGTAGTTCGTGATGGTGGTGGTGGCCTAGCAAATGAAGTAACCCCAGACAGAACTTTAGCCCCTTTTTTTGTTATCCCTTTTTCATGTAAATAGGGTAAAATGATTTTTCGGAATTTTTCATAACGATTTGAACTTTTGCTTACATTACCCATTTCATCCTTATAAGCATTTGTTCTAGTTAATATGTCCATGTAATTATCTAAATCTTTAGATGTATAACCTTGAGGTTCCTTTTTAAACAAAAGTTCGTAGAGACCGACGGTACCGGGATACGTAATATTTTTTACTAATAGATTTTTTCCTTTGAAATCTATTGGTTCCTGTGTCAAACCTAACGTAAATTTGTTTTGCATAAAATCATGGACAACTCCGTATCTATGATCGAATTCATTTTGACTGTCTCTTATATTGGCATCAATGTATGTTCTAGGTAATTCATCGAAATCCTCCAGATATACAGAATAACCTGGCTGATCTACATATTGTTGTACAGCTTGTCGGGTTTGATTAATTATATCTTCCAAGGTTTCTGTCGGAGTACGTTCGTTAGAAGTTTCCGGTGTTGTCTCGGATTCCGCCACGATACTAGTTTCTTGAAATGGTACATTTCTATCTGTGCTACCTAGATCACGTGCGAATCTACTACCACCGAAAAAAGACGGCATTTCTAGGGGAATTTGTGGAGTTTGATCGCTTGACATAGGTCTGGACTTTTTTTAGGGGTTGAAATCTATGGAAAATCATATGATTCTTCCTTTATTTCCTGCTTTGACTTGACTAACCCTAAATAATCATATTTAGTAACTAACTCTTTAAGTGGTTGAATAATTGGTTTATACGTGTATTCCAATTTGGCTTCAGTAGCGGCTATATCAGACCTTAATTTTTTATATTTTTCTTTTACAGCATTGCGTGTTTTTATAAGCTCCTGAGATGCACGTTTGTCCATGTTTGCTTATTCGAGACTGTATTTTCTATTCCAGTCCTTAATTTATAGGATAATAAATCCATTAAAACCCTGGCGATATCTTCCTTTACTCATTTCACAGTCCTTGTCCAAAACAATAAATCCATAGGGTTCTTTCCAGCAGTTCGAATAAATGTCTTTAAATTGTTGAAATGACATATCAACGTTAACATGGTCGTCGTAAATATGTTTTAAATTGGTATTGCCCTGTTTGAACATTATTATTAAATTGGCATTGTCACGAATTAACTGTTTTGGTATAGCCGAATAAGTCTGACATAAATAAAAGCAATCTACATCTTTGTGCCGACCAAATGAAAAATAGTCTCTTATTATATTTTGATTGCAAGAAGCAACGTCGTCAAATATTATTACTGAATTCCGTTTTACTTGGTCTGGTGGTAAGATATCTTTTCCATCTTCATATTCAAAATACCCAATTTCTTTAATTGGTTTTATTAGTTGTCTAAGGTACTCATACTTTGGCTGATATAACGATTTTGAGTAAAGATATATATTTTCAAATCGTAGGCTGTTCGGATGTTCGACTAATGCAATTAAGGTATTTGTTTTCCCAGAACCACTCGTTCCCACCAATAAGCAACGTTTCGATTGACCTCCACATAATCCGTTATGTTTTTGATATCCTTTGACATCACTCTTAATATCATGATTATGGATGGGGAGGGTAATCTTAGATTTTTTTACCTTCATTGCGCTAAAGTAAAGCAAAACTGAGCCTTTTTAAATTTAATTGTGTATTTATACAGCGCTCTTAAATTTTAGGATTAGTATATCTTAAGTAGTCTTATAAAATGTTAGTACATCAAGGTAAAGCGGATATTCGTAAGCGAGGCCGATTAAGGAGAGGAGCAGGTTTATTGAATAAGTTTATCGACAAACTACCATTTGAAGCTCATATTCCGGGATACAGGTTAGTGTATTTTCAAAATTAATTTTGAATTATTTCAAACACGTCGTTTTTATTCGTAGATTCTGTGGTCCGGGTACAAAATTAGAAAAGCGAATTAATCAGCTCGGAATAAATCCCTTAGATAACGCTTGCAAGGAACACGATATTGCCTATTCACAGTCAAAAGATTTGGAATCTAGACACAAGGCTGACAAGGTGTTAGCAGAAAAATCTTGGGAGCGTGTAAAAGCAAAAGACGCTTCGTTTGCAGAAAGGCTTGCTGCTTTAGAAGTGACCGGAGCAATGAGGGCCAAACGTAAACTTGGAATGGGTCTAAAAAAGCGCGTAAAGCGTGGAAGCGGTTTAAAGGGTAAATCCAAAAAAAAGCGCGTTATTAAAACACCAAAAAAGATTGGTGGCTTTTTACCATTCTTGCTACCCCTTCTTGGGGCATGAGGTGCATTGGGTGGTGGTGCCGCCACTATAGCGAAAACAGTTATCGACGCAAAGACTGCAAAAAAACAACTAGATGAAGCTCAGAGGCATAATAAAGCTATGGAAGAAATGACAAAGGGTAAAGGCTTGTATTTTAAGCCACAACCGAAGGTTGGCAAGGGGATGTTTTTGGCGCCTTTTAAAAAAAACTTCCGATGATTCTTCCTAAGCATGCACTAACAAACGTAGACTTAAAAAAGTATGCACATATTCTTAAAATTCCCCATTTTAGAGGTGTCTTTATGAGAAATAATTTGCCTAAGAAGATAAATACACATGAGTGCGGCGTTGTTAATTTAGATGATAAAAATGGTGGTGGAACTCATTGGACAGCCTACCTAAAACAAGGGAATAACGCAATATATTTTGACCCATTTGGAAATTTGAAGCCACCCCTTCAACTTAATAATTATTTTGCAAGTCGTGTAGTTCAATATAATTATGACACATTACAATCGTATGATTCATACAACTGTGGACAACTGTGCCTTAAATTTCTATATAATATGTACAACTAGCAATGTAGCAACATTTGACATTAAAGCTTTCAAGTGTCAAAATGTCAACTACAGTTACAATTTCCGATAATAAGTCGATTTTAAGTGCAGATTTTAATCCCCCGATATATTTGGACGAAGATAAGGAGTACGTTCTAGGCCTGGCAGACTTTGAAACTTTTATGACAATACCAAATATTGAAAAGGGTTGTAACAAATTTTACATCGGGGACAAAACCATAACCATTCCGGATGGCTCATATGAGATTTCAAATATCGAACGCTATATTAAAATGGAATTATTGGAGCATTATCCAAGGGAAAAAATTTATTTATCTCTTGAAGGCAACCCAAATACCCTTAAATGTACAATCAAGTGCACTCAATCGATTAATTTTATACATGATGATTCAATTGGAAAATTGCTTGGATTTGATAAGAAAATTATTCCTCCGAATAAGAAATACGAGTCTGACAACGTAACAGCCATATTAAAAGTCAATGCTATCTGTATTGATTGTAACATAGTTACTGGTTCATTTCACAATGGAAAACCTGTCCACATAATTCATCAGTTCTTCCGATCTGTATCTCCAGGGTATAAAATAGTCGAATCGCCCCTTCCCATTCTGTACTTTCCTGTCAGTGTAAAGGTAATCAACAACATTACCATATAAGTGCTTGATCAAGATTTTCGTTTAATAAATTTTAGAGGTGAAACCATTACGGTTAGACTACATATAAAATCCCTATCATCAGTTAACGATGACAATCAGATATAATTCTTCAAAACACGAAAACAAATTAGAACAACTTTATAAAAGACTACCCCATAAAAGTACTCTTTGTAGTTCTAAACCGAACATCAAACGTTTAACAGCTAAAAATCTTTTGTTCCTTCGTTCACTTGGTTTCAAAGTACTTCTTTAACATGAGTATCTTAAATGTTACTGAAAAACTCTTTGTCGACAACTCTATCGTCAGCTCGGAACTGCATACCTATCAACCCTTTGTTACTTCCAAATTTGATTACAACGACGAAATTCGAATAGGCGTTCAAGACCTCAATACCTACACATTACCTGCCGAAGGAAAATTAACCAAAGATGATGGTACGAAAGCTACTAAACTTAAATTTATTAATAATGGAGTTGCCTATCTTTTTCGAGAAGTACGTTATGAAATCAATGGCATTACAGTTGATTCCGTTCGGAATGTGGGTCTGACGTCTACGATGAAAGGATACCTGTCTTTTAATACCAATGAGAGCTTAAAATTACAAAATGCGGGGTGGTTCCCAAAATCTGACTCTTCCATGACTGTTACCGACAAAGGAGCATTTAATGTTTGCATACCATTAAAAATGCTCAGGGGATTTTTTGAAGATTATCATAAAATCATGATGGGTATGAAGCAAGAATTGGTTTTAATTCGTGCTAGCAATTATCTCGACGCCGCAATCTGTGAAGATGGAAGTGAAACCCCCAAGGTCTCAATCGATAAGCTATGTTGGAAAATTCCCCATATTACTGTCGATATACCGCAACAGTTAGCGCTTACTAAAATATTAGAAAAAAATATAGATATCGTTATGGGTTTTAGGAGCTGGGAATTAGTAGAATATGCTACCCTACCATCGGCTACACGTCACACGTGGCCAGTGAAGACCACCAGTAAATCAGAATCCCCGTCACATGTCTTATTTGCCCTATCCAAGGACAAAAAGGGCAAACTAAAGGAAACTATGAGCAAATTTGAACATTGTTCTTTAACCAACATACGAGTATTTTTAAACTCGGATCGATATCCTTACCATGACTTGTATCTCAACTTTGAAGAAAACAAGTTTGCCTCGTTATACGAAATGTTTACAAATTTTAGATCGTCATATTATGAAAAATCCAATGAACCCGTTTTTACTCCTGGCGAATTTAAAGAAGTTTGTCCCATAGCCTATATCGACTGTTCACATCAAAAAATTAGTATGCAAACCGGTTCTGTAGTTATGCGAATTGAATTTGAAACTGATAAGTCCACCGAAGAGGGTACGTCGGCTTACTGTCTTATACTTCATGACAAATTATTTAGTTATAGCCCTTTAACAAAAATGGTTAGACAAATTTAATAAACCAACATGGTTTAGTCTTTTTAAACACGTTCCCGAGACATAATGGCTTCCGATCGTCTAATAATGGATTTCCAATCCTTTAGGGCGGATAAACTTCTACCGAAGGAATTAGCGGCGTACGACGGTCATAGAACCAGTCATTATGTTTTTAAGCCACCCTTCGGATTGGCTTGTTTATCACCAGCTGCATTAAAGCAGACAAAGTGGCTAATGCGCAACCATCACTGCATTGACTGGAATGAAGGACATACACCCTTATACAAATTTGCTAGTATTGTGAAGAATTTAACAGAAAAAGCTACCATCATTTACGTTAAGGGAAAGGAAAAAGCAGACTTTTTAAGAAAATACTCTAGCAATCCCATTGTAGAATTAGATGAGCAACCAGCCCTTAAAAAGGACGTCCCTAAATGTTTTTATCACTTAAATAATGATTGTGTATGTTCTTTATTTAATGTACTTTTGTTATATGATCAACTTGTAATGCAATCTTAATTTCTAAATAAATATTTAAACTTTTATTTGTGTTTTTGTTTTAAAATAGAGTAAAAGAACCCAATAGTTAATATTTAATTTATTCATATTATATACATTATAACTCATACTGTCATCTACATGTTCATAAAAGTCGGTAATGTCCTTTGAAAATTCTAATACTGACACTCCACCGGCCAACGGTAAATCTTCGTAATCCAATGTTTGTACCCCTCCGTAGTCTTCTGTATAATCCCACTGCTTTGGAAATATCACTTTAATTCTAATATCCATATTATGAGGAGAGTGTTCTTTTCGCATACAGCTAATTAATAAGTTATCAGGTATCGTAGAGTGAAAATTAATTGTTTTCCATTCTTCATGACCAAATTTTATAAAACAAATTCCAGGGCCAAGTTCCTCGGAAAATGATCCACAAATATCTATGCGATTTATAGTAAATGGCACTTTTACGATTCTTACTTCGTTCTCTGGTATGAAGTCTAACAAGGGCGTCGATTGTATAATTTCATTGGGACACTGTTTATCGGTCAGTCCAACTTTTACTTGAAAATAGTATTCACTGATGGGCTTCATTATAATAAACTACACAATAATCATTTAATTTGCCTAACTACTTTCTTCGACGGTACAAGGTGAACACTGAGAGTTCCTTAAGTTAGGTCCTGCCACTTATTTATAATCGGAATCACCAAATATATATTCAGAATCGGTATGCATGTAATATCTACCACCGGTATACATGAAAACCTTATGATGTGGTGGTGTTATTATATTTGCATTCGGCGTCGTTCAAAACAAAGGCGTAGCGAGCGGCCAGGCAGTTCGCGAAGTATATTCAGAACCGGAATCCCAAATATATTCAGAATCGGTATGCATGCAATATATCTAGTACCGGTATACATAGAAGCCTTATGGCGGGGTGGTGGTGGTGTTATCCAGCAGCGGTATATACTATATATATATATATATATATATATATATATATATATATATATATATATATATATATATATATATATATATATATATATGTATATATATATATATATATATATATATATATATATATATATATATATATATATATATATATATATATATATATATATATATACACGGTGTCCCATATAAGAATGCACACTACAGGGATCTCGTAAACCAGAAGAGATACAAAAATGATTAGATTAGAGAAAAGTTACGCTTTGCTGAACCCTTCAAATTCACGATTCGAAATCTAAAAAAATCCGATTACTTCCGAAGATATTTGGGAAAAACCGAATTTTCCCGATTTCGTTTTTATTTTTGTGTGACTCTATTTAAAAAGATGTGACAAAATAAATTTCACATTCTCATTGCCACTTTTTCTGCTCTACAAGCCGGCGTTCTTAGATTTTCAATACGACGTTTCTTTCTGCGCAACCATCATCAACTTCATTTTTTTAAATAGTCGAAAAATTTTGTTTTATTCCTAAAAAATTCTAATTTCAATTTTAAATCCCACGACATATCGCTTCTTACATTTATCCGACGTTTCGGACGAAAAAATCATCATCAATATTATTTGATGATTATTACGAAGGAACGAAACGTCAGATCAAAAATCTAATTACGTTATCATGTAGAGGAGAAAAAATTACATACGAATGTCGATTTCATTTTGACCTGTCTTCTTTTGTGAAATCAGACAAAAAATTAATTGCCAAAATTTATGTTTAAAATTTCAAGAATTCGTAGATTTTTTTCTGATTCTACTGTAAGAGAGATTAAAATAAATTTTACATTTTTATTGTCGTTTTTCTCCTCTACAACATGACGTCATACAATTTTTGGTTCTACGTTTTGGCTTTTCTCGACCATTATCAACTTTTTTTTAAATAATCCGAAAATTTTATTTTGGCACAGTTAAAATTTAAATTGCCCTTGTTATTCTGAATTCAACGACGTATCACATTAAGAATATGTGCGTATTTTTAAGCTTTAACTATTATTAGTGCAAGTAAGCAAAATGTTTTCATCAAATAATTAATTGCCAGTTATTCCAGTTGCAACGTTTTGAAATAGTAAACTTTGAAACGCATTTGTTCAAATAAATCATGTCGATCTGTCAGTATTGCTGATAAATCGAAATTTTTACGGTTGAGAAAAGCCAAAACGTAGAATCAAAAATTGAATGACGTCATTTTGTAGAGGAGAAAAACGACAATAAAAATGTAAAATTTTTTTTGATCTTTCTCATACAGTAGGATCAGAAAAAATCTACGAATTCTTGAAATTTTAAACATAAATTTTGGCAATTAATTTTTTTCTGATTTCACAAAAGACAGGTCAAAATAAAATCCACATTCGTATGTAATTTTTTCTCCTCTACATGATAACGTAATTAGATTTTTGCTCCGACGTTTCGTTTATTCGTAATAATCATCAAATAATATTGATGATGATTTTTTCGTCCGAAACGTCGGATAAATGTAAGAAGCGATGTGTCGTGGTATTTAAAATTAAAATTAGGATTTTTTAGGAATAAAACAAAATTTTTCGACTATTTAAAAAAATGAAGTTGATGATGGTTGCGAAGAAACGAAACGTCGTATTGAAAATCTAAGAAGGCCGGCTTGTAGAACAGAAAAAGTGGCAATGAGAATGTGAAATTTATTTTGTCATATCTTTTTAGAGTCAGGAAAAAATAAAAACGAAATCGGGAATATTCGGTTTTTCCCAAATATCTTCGGAAGTAATCGGATTTTTTTTAGATTTCGAATCGTGAATTTGAAGGGTTCAGCAAAGCGCAACTTTTCTCTAATTTAATCATTTTTGTATCTCTTCTGGTTTACGAGATCCCTGTAGTGTGCATTCTTATATGGGACACCGTGTATATATATATATATATATATATATATATATATATATATATATATATATATATATATATATATATATATATATATATAAAAGAGGAGAATTATTGTGGGCATGTCCGCTAGCAATGAACAGAACAAAATGAAAAGTTATAATGGTAACCCGTACGACACGTGTTTCTGCTCATTGGCTTCATCAGGCCCACGTATGTGACCGTGCCTCTCAACATAAGTCGAGACGCAACGTCACATACGCAGTTACGGGTGTAACCTTAAAAAAAGAGAAAAATTAACAAGGACCACAAACAGGAGCCAGTACACCCATTTGTGGCTTCGGCCAAAAGACCCCTTTTTTGGGGGCAACAATTAGCGTCGCCGACGGAGGCAACTATAGCCACCTGCCGTGGTATCCTATAAGCCCAAGTAAAAGAAAAAAATGCTAGAAACTAGCGCGGATCGATACATAAAAAAAGAGGAGAATTACTGTGGGCATGTCCGCTAGCAATGAACAGAACAAAATGAAAAGTTATAATGGTAACCCGTACGACACGTGTTTCTGCTCATTGGCTTCATCAGGCCCACGTATGTGACCGTGCCTCTCAACATAAGTCGAGACGCAACGTCACATACGCAGTTACGGGTGTAACCTTAAAAAAAGAGAAAAATTAACAAGGACCACAAACAGGAGCCAGTACACCCATTTGTGGCTTCGGCCAAAAGACCCCTTTTTTGGGGGCAACAATTAGCGTCGCCGACGGAGGCAACTATAGCCACCTGCCGTGGTATCCTATAAGCCCAAGTAAAAGAAAAAAATGCTAGAAACTAGCGCGGATCGATACATAAAAAAAGAGGAGAATTATTGTGGGCATGTCCGCTAGCAATGAACAGAACAAAATGAAAAGTTATAATGGTAACCCGTACGACACGTGTTTCTGCTCATTGGCTTCATCAGGCCCACGTATGTGACCGTGCCTCTCAACATAAGTCGAGACGCAACGTCACATACGCAGTTACGGGTGTAACCTTAAAAAAAGAGAAAAATTAACAAGGACCACAAACAGGAGCCAGTACACCCATTTGTGGCTTCGGCCAAAAGACCCCTTTTTTGGGGGCAACAATTAGCGTCGCCGACGGAGGCAACTATAGCCACCTGCCGTGGTATCCTATAAGCCCAAGTAAAAGAAAAAAATGCTAGAAACTAGCGCGGATCGATACATAAAAAAAGAGGAGAATTATTGTGGGCATGTCCGCTAGCAATGAACAGAACAAAATGAAAAGTTATAATGGTAACCCGAAGCCACAAATGGGTGTACTGGCTCCTGTTTGTGGTCCTTGTTAATTTTTCTCTTTTTTTAAGGTTACACCCGTAACTGCGTATGTGACGTTGCGTCTCGACTTATGTTGAGAGGCACGGTCACATACGTGGGCCTGATGAAGCCAATGAGCAGAAACACGTGTCGTACGGGTTACCATTATAACTTTTCATTTTGTTCTGTTCATTGCTAGCGGACATGCCCACAATAATTCTCCTCTTTTTTTATGTATCGATCCGCGCTAGTTTCTAGCATTTTTTTCTTTTACTTGGGCTTATAGGATACCACGGCAGGTGGCTATAGTTGCCTCCGTCGGCGACGCTAATTGTTGCCCCCAAAAAAGGGGTCTTTTGGCCGAAGCCACAAATGGGTGTACTGGCTCCTGTTTGTGGTCCTTGTTAATTTTTCTCTTTTTTTAAGGTTACACCCGTAACTGCGTATGTGACGTTGCGTCTCGACTTATGTTGAGAGGCACGGTCACATACGTGGGCCTGATGAAGCCAATGAGCAGAAACACGTGTCGTACGGGTTACCATTATAACTTTTCATTTTGTTCTGTTCATTGCTAGCGGACATGCCCACAATAATTCTCCTCTTTTTTTATGTATCGATCCGCGCTAGTTTCTAGCATTTTTTTCTATATATATATATATATATATATATATATATATATATATATATATATATATATATATATATATATATATATATATATATATATATATACAGTGACCGGCAAAAAGTTCGCAACATATGGGAAAAATTTTTATTAGGAGAGTATTGGAAAAACTTTTCCGGGGGATCGGTTCTGCATGTCCGATAACCTAAAAATCAATTTTGACATACGTCACGTGACCACTGGTATAGCGTCAAATTAAAAAAAATTTGTTAATTTACAAAAAGTGAGGTTAGTTGACGAGATATGAAAAAAAGTTATTTGAAAAAATTGCTTAGAATTAAATTCTAGGTCCTTGTGCAAAATTTTAAGATTTTATTTAAAAAAATTGGAAAACTCAATTTTTTTTAAATATTTTTTTATCGATTTACAAATTTCCAGTTTTTTTCGTTTAGATAGCTTGGCTAATGTAAAGCCCATGTATCTGGATGAAAATAAACGAATGTAGTAGTTTTTTCTACAATTGACAGGACAAAATTAAAAAAAACAGGGTTTCGCCAGACGCTAGCTGTTGCAATGATTTGTATCTAGCAGCAGTGTCAAAATTTTAGAGACATTTCAATGAGATTACATTGAGAAAACCTTAATCGTCTTAAATATATCTGAAGTTCGACTTTTTGTAAAGTTAAGGGGATTAAAATAGATAATAAACAAAAAAGTACCTGTTTATTTAATCGAAATTTCATAAACGAAAACCAATGTAAGAAAAACTTAAAAGTAGTCAAATTCTGTACTAACAACATAAAAAATCATTGTTTTTCCTTGGGTGCACAAAATTTAAAACTCAGTATGACCACCATTTCTCTCCATACATACTATTGTTCTCGAGCGCAACTCTCGATTAACATTTCGGAGCATTTTACGATTTATTTGCAATACACAATTTCTAATGACATTCTCTAAATTTTGTATATTCCTAAAGGGTCGATGTTTGTACACAGAGTTCTTTAGGTATCCCCACATAAAAAAATCTAACGGAGTCATATCTGGTGATCTCGCAGGCCACGGATTTTCAGAAAACCGTCCTATCCACTGGTTTCCAAATTCTTGATCCAGCCATCTCTTCACCTCATTTGTGGAATGAATGCTAGCTCCGTCTTGTTGAAAGTATAAATTTCTTCTTTCGGCTAATGACAAATTGTCTAAAAAGTCAGATATCTCAGTTTGTAGAAATTCTAAATATCGTTCTGAATTTAAATTGTCTCTAAAGAAAAAAGGTCCCACTATTCTGAGGTTGAAAATTCCGCACCACACATTAACCTTAAAACTATATTGGTCTTTACTCTGAATTACAAAGTCTGGGTTTTCGGTGGCCCACCATCTACAGTTTTGTGAACTGACGGTTCCGTTAGAGGTAAATGTAGCTTCATCCGAGAAAAGAACGTTCTTTGGGAAATTAAAATCTTCCTCAATCATACCCTGGAACCAGGCACAAAAATCGAAGCGGGCGTCATAATCCCTATCTTTTAATACTTGTACAAATTTAGGTTTGTACGGATGAAATTTGTTTCTTTTTAATATCCTCCGCACAGATCTTTCGTGAATGTTAGTGATCTCCGATATTTGACTAACTGCTAATTGGGGTGTTTCTGTGATCGACAAACACACATCCAGAGAACCTTCGTCACCTGTTACCGGTTTTTCATGGGAAACTTTATACTGATTTTCTACCGATCCCGTTTCTTTAAATTTATTGACTAGACGAGATACTGTGGAATAATGGAGGGATTTATCGGGGTGCCTCTCATTAAAAATTGCTGCTGTTTCTCTATGGCTTTTGTAATTATCTCCAGAAATTAAAATAATTTCTATCTTTTCCTGAAGAAGTAGTGTGGGTGCCATTTTAAGGAATAAAATATTAATAAACTTATGTAAAATATCAAACTTAGTAAGATGCGAGACATAAACCAATGACATAGGTTGAAATCAAACAAATTATAATTTGTTTGACATTTTCTGTTGTTTTTAACCTACAAGATTATTTAGTTGTTTTAATTTCAGAGCCTGCCTTGGTAGTTTTAAGTACAACTAAATAGACCTGGTTGTTAAATTTATGTGCGAAAAATCTTAATAAAATCTTGATACAGTCATTTCATTAGATTCAAACCATTGCAACAGCGAGCGTCCGGCGAACACCTATTTTTTCGATTTTGTCCTGTCAATTGTAGAATTGTAGATCTGACTCCGTTAGATTTTTTTATGTGGGGATACCTAAAGAACCCTGTGTACAAACATCGACCCTTTAGGAATATACAAAATTTAGAGGATGTCATTATAAATTGTGTATTGCAAATAAATCGTAAAATGCTCCGAAATGTTAATCGAGAGTTGCGCTCGAGAACAACAGTATGTATGGAGAGAAATGGTGGTCATACTGAGTTTTAAATTTTGTGCACCCAAGGAAAAACAATGATTTTTTGTGTTGTTAGTACAGAATTTGACTACTTTTAAGTTTTTCTTACATTGGTTTTCGTTTATAAAATTTCGATTAAATAAACAGGTAATTTTTTGTTTATTATCTATTTTAATCCCCTTAACTTTACAAAAAGTCGAACTTCAGATATTTTAAGACGATTAAGGTTTTCTCAATGTAATCTCATTGAAATGTCTCTAAAATTTTGACACTGCTGCTAGATACAAATCATTGCAACAGCTAGCGTCCGGCGAAACCCTATTTTTTTAATTTAGTCCTGTCAATTGTAGAAAAAACTACTACATTCGTTTATTTTCATCCAGATACATGGGCTTTACATTAGGCAAGCTATCTAAACGGCAAAAACTGGAAATTTGTAAATCGTTAAAAAAATCTTTAAAAAAAATTGAGTTTTCCAATTTTTTTAAATAAAATCTTAAAATTTTGCACAAGGACCTAGAATTTAATTCTAAGCAATTTTTTCAAATAACTTTTTTTGATATCTCGTCAACTAACCTCACTTTTTGTAAATTAACAATTTTTTTTTAATTTGACGCTATACCAGTGGTCACGTGACGTATGTCAAAATTGATTTTTAGGTTATCGGACATGCAGAACCGATCCCCTGGGAAAGTTTTTCCGATACTCTCCTAATAAAAATTTTTCCCATATGTTGCGAACTTTTTGCCGGTCACTGTATATATATATATATATATATATATATATATATATATATATATATATATATATATATATATATATATATATATATATATATATGTATAAGGTTCATTGTAAAATCATTTTTTTATTAAAAGTCCATTGACGTTTCGACCCTTTTTCGAGTCATTTTCAAAATATTATTTTTTTATTCTGTTTGGTAAAAGACGTAAAAATAAATTGTTGGTTAGAACAACACTGTTAATATTTTGAAAATGACCCGAAAAAGGGTCGAAACGGCAATGGACTTTTAATAATAAAAAGTGTTTTTACAATGAACCTTTTTGACGACTAAATCGAAAGTGACCCGACTAACAGCAAAATAGCTGATCTTCACACTTCATCGAGGAAATTCAATATAGACTTTTTGTCCCATTCACAACGTGATCACGTGGACCCGTTATAACCGCCCAAACACACTAGGGGAAGCTGAAATTCTTGGTTGGCGACACTGACAATCTACAACGTTCACATACCCGCGGCTTCAAAACCGCGCTTCGGAACCACTCGTACACTCCAATCGCCAGCCCGTCCTACTCCAATAATTGGAGTAGGAACGAGGGGAACGGCTGGCAGGGGGAGCAATGAGGTTTCTTCTTGTATACTTAAATTTTTAAATAGTTCTGTAGTTGAACAAAAACGCCTCGTCCTATGGACTGACAACTGCGCAGGCCAAAATAAGAATAAAGTTATGATTTTCTTGTATATTTTTCTGGTCACTCATGGAGTATTTGAAAATATTCAGCACAAATTTTTGGTTAGTGGACACTCGTTTATGTCGTGTGACCGTGATTTTGCGCTTATAGAAAAGCGCAAAAGAGTAATGAAAGTCATGGTTCCTTGTGATTTACATGGTGTTATTAGATCTGCAAAGTATCATCCACCATTTGAAATTATAGATATGGAATCTTTTGGATTCTGGAATCTTAAGGAGGCCGCAGAAAACCTCATTGACATTAAAAAACTTAATATCAGTAATGCAGTTATGATTTGTATTGATGAAGAAAGTCCTACAATAGTACAGGTAAAGTACACTTTCAGCGATATCGAAACTTGGCACAAGATAGGCGTTCTAAGAAAAACAAAACTATTGAAGATATAAGAAACATAAACTTGAAGCTTTTACCCCAGAAAGCAAAATATCAGAAAACAAGAAAAAATCCTTGAGGTCAATGATAGATTTTCTTGAAAAAGAACAACATAGGGAGTTCTATCGAAACTTGTTATTAAAATAAGTTTAAAATATAACATGTTTACTCTTTTGCTAGTTTGATGTTAAATAAAGAGTTATTTTTAGTTGGAATTAGTTTTAGTCTTTTATTGATTAGTATAATGTTCTCTACTTTATAAATATTTAACTTTTTCCGTATATGGCACTTAGCATGTTTCTAATTTTTTTTTTTAATTTTTTCCTTTTATGAAAATTTAAAGAAATATATTTATGGGAAATCATTTAAACGGATATTTTAATATCTTTTAATAAAGGATTAAAGTTAAATTAATGTATATAACACCCTTCGCAAAATAGCCCTTAAAAAAATAGTTTTTTAAAGATATCTCGGCTTTTTAATTTTGGCACTTAGCCTATTTGAACCGGATACCCTTCAATTGTCAAAGCGAATTAACGAAACTCTGTCAAAACTGACGGTTCCAATAACAGAATTTGTAGAAAAATAAATATTAAATATTTACATGATAGAAAAGTGTGAGTAAAACTAGTCAATAAGCAATAACTGAATTAAGTGCAACTTTTCATCAGCGGAGAAAACTTGGAGCAAGGCAACATGAAGAAATTCAAGGGCCGAGAAAAGAAAGGTTAAATCAAAATAGGAGCCCCTACGCCAAAACATGCTACTAAAACCAGGGAACATGGAGACTTACACGAGATAAAAAGCGTTCAAATAAATTAAAGCTCCTCGGACCTGAAACCAACTTATACAGCGTGACCGTAGCATGGAGGCAAAGTAGCAAGGTAACTAAGGTAGGAATTAAATAGGCAACAAGAGTAATTAGGGAAAATGGGAAAAACGTTCTGACAAAATTGAACTGCCACAGAGACAAAATTTCTACAATAAAAAACTCTTTAGCTGCTTTAAGACAGAGCCGTAGTCAGAATTGGATTTTAGGGGGCTACAATAATTTTACGGGGGACATATTAAATTAACAGAACAACTTGTTTTTGTTGTTTTCTTTTGTATGTTTCATCACTTAGTTTTTTAAAAACTTTCTAGTCCAGTATACACTATATTATGTCGAAATAAGGTGTGGCGAAGAATTTTACAACCTTGAACCCCACATGCTTTTCTTGTTGATATTAGATTTTGATGATTTTTGCTCAAACAACGAAAGCAAAATTTTCTCTCGGCGCCTGTCTTCCATCTTGTATCTATGCCATCCTCTCCATTTTCGGACAATTTTTTGATGTTCTGGTTTCTCACAGTAATTAAAAAAAATGTTCTTCTACTGTTAAAACTCTTTTTGGTTTGTATTTGTGAATATGAATAAAGTTCTTCGGTTGCCCTTTTTCTATGTTCGGTGTACTCACGTAACAGCCAACCTTTGCACTATCTAAAATCCTAAAATCCACTAGCTGAAGTCATCTAAGCTGACTTGTCCATTGTTTAAAACAATAAGTTCTTCCCGTTTAAACTTCGGAGTACAGGAAGTTTATACAACAGGTCTTTTAGTGGACGGGTATTTTGAACGTTTCCGGTAGTGTCTAACGTTTTCAAAATAGCGTTTAGATTGGAATCTTCATTAGAAAACTGGATTAACTGCTCAAGTTTTGAATCTTCTATAAATGGGAAATTTCTTATCCACCAAATCAAAACATTAGTTGTATATTATGGTCTTCCAAATCTCATTTTAGCGTGTCTAGTACTAAATCAACATTTTTAGCTGTTAGCATCAATCCAGTAGTTTTTGCTTCTCCTTTGAGACACTTATGCAATTTAGCCATTGTTTCTTCTTTGTTATAGATTCCCATGGAAACATTATTATTGAACTGGCTGAAGAAGAGCGGCCGTCGGAAAATGGAAAGTATTTTTCCATTTTGGGGAATTTTCTAAAGTCAAAACATTATTGAGAGTTTGACCTAATAACTTAATATTCTTATTTAAAGGTTCTTTTAACTGTCGGATTAAAGGCATTTTAACGGTTTCATAGATTCCGGGATCTCCAGGATCAACATTTTCTAACCATTCTTCTACGGCGGACGTCGGCGTCGGCAGTGACGGGTGATAGATTTCTTTCATTCTATATTTACCTACTGCTTTTTTTCTGGAAAACTATTTTTAGTAATTCCATCAACAATTCCAAGTTCAGCACTTCTTAAATGATTTTCTAATTCTAGTAGCCTCAGGTTGTCTGACATACAAAATGGTGTTCGCCTATTTTTGAAGAATATGTGCAGCTTAAATGGAAAATGCAACAGCAAGGCACATGCAACATGCAATATTCTAAAATACTAAGAGTTTAAAACCCATTAGTGCATAAAGCTAAAAGAGTCGCGGATTTTTATAATTTTTTGTAAAGTACTTTCAAATAGTAAGTTTAAAATTAAAAGTGCTAACATAAACCGAAAAACTATTATTTTGGAAAAAAGCGCCCGCTTAAACGGACGCTATGCATACAGAACAGTATAGTTATGATATTTAAAAAAGAAAAAATGTAGTGCGTATGAAACGTCTTAAAGCAAGTTTTAGGATGCAAACCAACGACTTTTCGCATATAAAATGTGCCGTTTTGGCACAATGGTTACATCTCCTTTCAGTACTATTATAGATAATTATAATAAGATGATTTCGTCCTCAAACCTTATGTATTCGCTTGGGGGTTGTACAGTATGTACAGTTGTACATACTGTTCTGAGATAATAGCCTACCATATATTTTTCTAAATGGAATATATATATATATATATATATATATATATATATATATATATATATATATATATATATATATATATATATATATATATATATATATATATATATATATATATATATATATATATATATATGTACAGCGTGTCTTCGGAAGTTCTTACCAAATGGAAAAAAATTTTATTATTGATTTTACGAAAAAAAGTGCCTCTTTATACAAAGTTCTGCATCGTGAGAAAATAGCATTTCCATTCAAAAATTTGATCTAGTACATACAGAGTGGCTCAAAAATGTAAAAGTCCTAATACACGTGAAGCTAAAAAGACATAAAATCGTTATTTAAAGGTACACTGACACTGCAAATGTGCTAGAATTAACTTTTTTATGTTAGTAAATTAGGTTTGGAACATACAGGAGGTCCCAAAATAAAATTAATTTCTTTTTATTGCCTTTACAAAAAAAGTATATCTTCATAAAAAGTTCTACATTGTGATAAAAGAGCATGATTATTCAAAAATTTTATATAGGACATACAGGTGGCAAAATAATTTATTAAATTGTGATTTTCAGCTGTTTAAGCCACCCTGTATTGTTCTACATCAAGTTTATAAATAACCATGCTCTTTTTTTACAAGGTAGAACTTTTTATGATGGTTTACTTTTTTTGTAAAGGCAATAAAAAAAATTAATTTTATTTTTGGGACCTCCTGTATGTTGCCAACCTAATTTACTAACATAAAAAAGTTAATTCTAGCACATTTGTAGTGCCAGTGTACCTTTAAATAACGATTTTATGTCTTTTTAGCTTCACGTGTATTAGGACTTTTACATTTTTGAGCCACCCTGTATGTACTAGATCAAATTTTTGAATGGAAATGCGATTTTCTCACCATGCAGAACTTTTTATAAAGAGGCAAATTTGATCTCTTGAATTTTTTCAATCCGATGCACGGATTTCGCTTAAAAAAATAAAAACCTTTTCTTTGCATGATCATAACAATATCGTTAATATGACAATATCACCATGCAGAGAAATAGATTTTATTTTTTAGATCAAATTTGCTTAGAAATGAATAAGGATCTCAAAAATTAACTTCCTTATTCATTTCTAAGCAAATTTGATCTAAAAAATAAAATCTATTTCTCTGCATGGTGATATTGTCATTTAACGGTATTGTTATGATCATGCAGAGAAAAGGTTTTTATTTTTTTAAGCGAAAACCGTGCATCGGATTGAAAAAATTCAAGAGATCAAATTTGCTTAGAAATGATTGGGGATTTCAGGACTAGTTTTAATTTTGCGAGAAATCAGTGGCGTACCATCAATGTCTGCCAAAATAGGCAGGGGAAATTCCGTACGAATGCCACTGGTGGAAATAAAAAAAATTGTGGTACACTAAATAATGCCTCTTCATACATAGTACATGTATGCCAAAATTAATTAAAATATCTAAAATGGTATTACAGATATTAATAAAAAACTATTTATTTTTGAAAACTTTACCACCCTGTATCTTAAAAGTTACGACGTTTAGGATATACGTCCAAATGAAGTTTTCTTTTTAAAATGGACCCAAAAATCGCTCCCTTAAATATTGACATTCAATTAGGATTATATAATATATATATATATATATATATATATATATATATATATATATATATATATATATATATATATATATATATATATATATATATATATATATATATATATATATATATATATATATATATATATATAGATATATATATATATATATATATATATATATATATATATATATATATATATATATATATATATATATACCGGGTGTCCCGCTAAGGTCGGCCACCGGCTGTATCTAGGAAACTATTTGCCCTACAGCTTTCGGGAAAAAAAATATTATTACAAAAGTGATCCCGAGAAATCTATTAAAATTATTTGCCACTTTGTAATTTAACCGCTAGATGGCGTATTTTTAAATCAAAAACGAAAAATAAGAATTTCTCTATAAAATCAATAGTGAAGGTAAGTTACGCGGAACGATTTTGGACTCTCTTATTGGCACTCTAAAAATTATTTATATGACATTTTATCCCATCTCTTAAAATAAGGGGTGGGGGGAGGGTGAAATTGTATTGCAGAAAAAAGTTGGATAACTTTCGGCTACGTTAACCGATTTTTGCAAACTTGGTCTCATTTTAAAGCTATTTGATAGCCGAATGACAGCCTGTAATAATACTAAAGTTTTTGTTTAAGCCTGAACCTCCAGATGGCGTATTTTGATCGCTTCAGGAGTTTACCCCAATTTTCCATGATAAGGTAAATGGAAGGCTATATTTTTTATATTACTTTCTTATTACTTGTAAAATTACCTAAAAAAATGGCAAAAACCGGAAGACGCTATCATTTTTCAAACTTAAGTTATGAGCAAAAATCTCTTTAGGAAATATTATTTGTAAATTTCAACGTGAAATTCGAAAATTTTTCGCATAACCAATAGTAATCGACCTAAAACTTACAAGCGTCTGAAAAAATATTGTCATCGCAAAGGAGTAACACTTGTTGTTCTGAGGTTCTGGAAAAAAGTCGACTGATACTTTTTCATTTGTATTTTATTTGTATTTGTATTGTATCTCTTTTTAAATTAATATTAATTAACATTTCACTTGCAAAGAACATTACTTTTTTAGCAAATGTTCAAAATGTCCGCCATTATTGTCAATGCCACTTTGAAGTCATCATAAGGTAAGTAACGAAAATGCAATAAAAGTCTAACAGGAAATGTTTATTAATAATAAGTAAGCCATGGAAAACGAAAGAATGAAGTTGACAATATTTAGCTGTCATCAATTTTCGCCTTTAATAAGTTATTCGTTATTTTGAAGTCGAATCTTGTGTTTTTGTATTAAAAACAGTTTAATCTGTTCGAAAAGTATGTCTTATACTGTTGCTGAAGCATATGACATTCTGGCAGTTTATTTTCAATGTTTTGAAAATGCAGTTATTGGCTCGCGGGAGTACGCTGTAAGATATCCTGAGAGACGACATTTTTCGCGAAAAGTGTTTAGACGTTTAGCAAGACGTTTGCGAGAAACTGGGCAAGTGTTGCCGATACAAGCCAAAAACAGGATTCGCAGAACTCAAAATGAAGTCAATATCATAAATGTACTTGGTTACATTGAAGCTTATCCTCAACGCAGTATTAGGGATATAGAAAGAGATCTGGTAATTCCTCGATCGGTTGTACAAAGAATTCTCAAAAAAGAAAGATTACATGCATATCATGTTGAACTTCATCAGGCGCTCACACCACTTGATTTTGACCGAAGGCAAGATTTCTGCCACTGGATGCTTGAAATGATCAGAGAAAATCCAAATTTTTTGTCCCAAATTTTATGGACAGATGAGGCTACCTTTACTAGTAGAGGTCAAGTAAACTTACATAACATGCATTATTGGTCGGCACATAATCCGCATTGGATGATAGAAATCGATCATCAAAATCAATTTAGCGTAAATGTCTGGTGCGGCATTATTGAAGGTAAAATTATTGTTTTTATGTTTGAAGAGACGCTTAATGGAGCAAGGTATTTGGAGTTTTTAAGAAACCATTTGCCAATTCTTTTGGAAGAAGTGACTTTAGAAACTCGTGTAAACATGTGGTTTCAACACGACGGTTGCCCCGCTCATTATGTTCTCAACATGAGAGAATATTATTTGAATATCCAGTTTCCCACTAGATGGATAGGAAGGGGTAGTTTATTTCCTTGGCCACCCAGGTCTCCTGATTTAACCGTTTTGGACTTTTATTTATGGGGAAGGCTTAAAGATATAGTCTACCAGACCCGGCCAACCACACGAGAATACATGATTCTTATAATCCGAAATGCGATAGCGTTTATTTCTGTTGCAGAAATCGAAACTGCTGTTGATGGAACACGGCGAAGACTTCAAAGTGGCATTGACAATAATGGCGGACATTTTGAACATTTGCTAAAAAAGTAATGTTCTTTGCAAGTGAAATGTTAATTAATATTAATTTAAAAAGAGATACAATACAAATACAAATAAAATACAAATGAAAAAGTATCAGTCGATTTTTTCCAGGACCTCATATCTACAACTGTTTCTACTTTATGATGACAATATTTTTTCGGAAGCTTTTAAGTTTTAGGTCGATTAGTACTGGTTATTGCGAAATAATTTCGAATTTCACGTTTAAATTTAAAAATAATATTTCCTAAAGAGATTTTTGCTCATAACTTAAGTTTGAAAAACGATAGCGACTTCCGGTTTTTGCCATTTTTTAGGTAATTTTACAAGTAATAAGAAAGTAATATAAAAAATATAGCCTTCCATTTACCTTATCATGGAAAATTGGGTAAACTCCTGAAGCGATCAAAATACGCCATCTGGCGGTTCAGGCTTAAACAAAAACTTTAGTATTATTGCAAACTGTGATTCGGCTATCAAATAGCTTTAAAACAAGACCAAGTTTGCAAAAATCGGTTAACGTAGCCGAAAGTTATCCAACTTTTTCTGCAATACAATTTCACCCTCCCCCAACCCCTTATTTTAAGAGATGGGATAAAATGTCATATAAATAATTTTTAGAGTGCCAATAAAATCGTTCCGCGTAACTTACCTTCACTATTGATTTTATAGAGAAATTCTTATTTTTCGATTTTGATTTAAAAATACGCCATCTAGCGGTAAAATTACAAAGTGGAAAATAATTTTAATAGATTTCTCGGGATCACTTTTGTAATAATATTTTTTTCCCGAAAGCTGTAGGGCAAATAGTTTCCTAGATACAGCCGGTGGCCGACCTTAGCGGGACACCCGGTATATATATATATATATATATATATATATATATATATATATATATATATATATATATATATATATATATACAGGGTGTTATGGAAATCATTTAATATATTGGAATGGGTAACTCCTGATATGAATTCAGATTGAATAAAAATATTCATAAATGGCGCTTCATGATAAAAAAAAGGTAGATATCGGCCTTCGAAAATTATTTTTTTGTCGCTGCGCACCACTGGTCATAAATACATCGCCATATAAAAGACAGCGAGAAATGTCAGTTACAGAAAAAAAAACTTTTGTTTTTAGGACAGACGTTGCCAAGTCTCTCTAGAATATTCTTATGTAACTAATAATAATATTTTTGATATCTTTAAAGTAAGAAATCATACTAACTATTTTAAAACATTCAATTTCAAAAAGTTAAAGTACTACAACACAATTATACAAAATTAGCTTAAAACAAAAAAAATTCTAATACTTAGGCATGTAAGACTTGTTTTTATTTACCCATTTTTAATCATATTCATCAGAAGATTTGGCTTTTATTAAAAGGTTTATTTATATCGTTCTTTATTTTTTATGCGAAATTTCTCACAACTTAAATTATGTACCTAATTACAAACTTTACGTTCGTAAACCTCTTCCACATTGAAATAGTGATTCGAATCTTCACCTGTTCAATAATTTTACAATACCATTTTATTTTCTTTGATTTTAAATTTTGCCAGAGCCTTTCACAGCCTATGTTAGTATCAGGAAACATAAAAATACTCCATAAGATTTTCTGGTGCAAAATTTGTTTTAAATGCATCATTGTATAACGTTTAAAACGAAAAGCGTGACAACTGACAAAGTTTTTTACTACCACGAGCTTCCAACGACGCACAACAACAACCTCTGCCTCTGATCCTCCGACGTTAAAATACACTTCTTTTAAAAATGTTTTAGATTACAGTATTTATGTAGCACTAACAACTACTGAAATACAAAATTCTGTCTCAATGGTAACAACACAGTACTAATAAAAAACAGAACACTCAACTAGTAATTAAAACTGACGAAAGTTAAACACAAACAGTAATATTCCTTTCAGGTGTTCGAAGCCCCGGGGCTACTCGCCCCAGAGTAACTCACACCGTTCCTGAAAGGAGCATTTGACAATGTTGACATTAAGCTCAAGTCATAGGTGATGCACGAGAGGGCAGGGGGTGATAGGGCTAGAACGGTTCAGGTGCTTGATGCTTGATGCACAAGTTGAATGGAACAACTGTATGCTGGTCTGGAGCTGTACGGGAGCTCCTCCTTGGGGTGAAAGGAAAATACCTATTATTCCAGGCTTTTTTCTCGTTACTATCCGTCTAAAAGAACTAAGCCAAAGGGGTTATTCGATCCTGGGCTACGCAGACGACCTGGTCATAACGACTCAAGGAAAATTCAACACAACCGTGAGGGACTGCATGAGGAGCGCCCTCGCCGTAGTGGAAAAATGGGTAGGACAGGAAGGACTTAATGTAAGCCCAAACAAGACTGTCATCGTCCCGTTCACTAACCGCAGGAAAAAGGAGGGGCTCGGTCCTCTAACCCTGCGAGGAGTCACAATTCCACTGCAGGAAGAGGTAAAGTATTTGGGGGTAACACTGGACTCAAAACTTACCTGGAACAAGCATGTGGATAAAACCATACGAAAAGCGGAAATCACCCTTGCGGTGGTCAGACGAACGTATGGGAAAACATGGGGTCTCTCACCAAAGATGGTGCACTGGCTGTACACCAGAGTGGTGAAACCCGCAATAACTTATGCAGCCTTGGTCTGGGGGACCAAAGCAACGCAGAAAACAATAATGCTCAGGCTCAGCAGTCTGCAAAGACTAGCCTGTCTGGGCATTACAGGGGCAATGAGATCGACCCCTACCTCAGCGATGGAGAATCTCCTAGACCTTCCTCCCTTGCACCTGGTCATCCAGGGAGAGGCGAGGATGGGTCTCTATCGACTGCAAAACACTCTGCCCTCTTCATTACGGAAAAGGGCGGGACATGAACTCATAAGAGAGAAGATTGGAGGGCCCGATTTAGAAATGAGATCGGACTACATGACTCCAAAATTCCAATACAACATCCCCTACGAGGTAGTAATAGCGGATCGCAGGGAATGGACTTCGACAAACCCAGAGTTTCCTCCGGGGGCAATCATATGGTACACCGACGGATCAAAAACCGAAGCGGGAACCGGAGCAGGAGTACATGGGGTCGGACCAAGGAGGGACATGTCCTTTTCCTTGGGGAAGTACCCCACGGTATTCCAAGCAGAAACCTACGCCATCTTACAATGTGCGCTGGAAAACAATAGGAGGGCTTATTCAAATAAGCGGATCTATATCTGTTCAGACAGTCAGGCCGCTTTGAGGGCACTCTCATGCCACAGAGTCACTTCGGGACTGGTATGGGAGTGCATAAACGATCTTGGCGCGCTAGCTGCCAGAAACTCAGTGAAGCTCATGTGGGTACCGGGACACAAGGGCATCACTGGTAACGAAAAAGCCGACGAACTTGCTAGACAGGGATCGGCTACACCATACATTGGCCCAGAACCATCTCTCGGGGTGCCAAAGTGCACGGCACGAGAGGCGGTAAACAGATGGATCAAACAACAACACAAAGTCCACTGGAACGGAGTACAGGGACTGAACCACAGCAAGGCCGCTATAGGAAAACCTAATCCTAGACTCACCAGACAACTGCTAAATCTGAGCAGGATCCAGTTGAGGACAATCGTAGGGGTACTAACAGGACACATGGCTGTAAAGGACCTTCTCAACAAAATGAAACTGTACCAGGGAGACCTTAGCTGCAGACTATGCGGTAGGGACAGGGAAACAGTTCAGCACATTATATATAATTGCGAGTCACTAGATCGCAAGCGCCACCAACTGTTCGGGCAACCAAAGTTAGAACCGGAGGAATTGATCACCCGCTCCCTTGTGGACCTGTACAGGCTTGTGCAGGAAACTGGGATAACAGAGTGGGTGTAACAAAAGTTATTGGGTAGGCACAATAGGCCTCTAGTGGCCGCAGTGCTTCCGGTCTCGGACGGAGCCCAAGGAGAAAAAAAAAAAAAAAAAAAAAAAAAAAAAAATCCGTCCTACGAAATGTGAAAACTGGTGAAAACTAATGTCACAGGATAATGTTTTTATAACTTTTCTAGTAAAATCAAGATAACAAAGGTAGGCAACCCAAAATAAAATGATTTATAAAATGCCTGCTTTGATTATTTCGGGGGAGTTCGAGTTGACGCTTGGAACGCTCCGAGAACAAAAATTAGACATTGTAGATTGCTTCTTAGTAGTTATCTTTCACAGTTTCTAGATCAATCCAAATCCAAAATCCAAATCCCCCCACTCTTCACCCCACCGAAATCCCCCCACTCTTCACCCCGCCAAAATCCCCCCACTCTTCACCCCACCAAAATCCCCCCCACTCTTCACCCCACCAAAATCCCCCCACTATTCACCCCACCAAAATCCCCCCACTCTTCACACTACCAAAATCCCCCCACTCTTCACCCCACCAAAATCCCCCCACTCTCCTCTCCGCTCCCCTCTCCTCTCCCCTCTCCTCTCAGGAGCTTAAAAAATGAGCTTTCAAAACCATTCCACAACACGCACTCTTCACACTACCAAATCCTACCACTCTTATATCAAATCCAGCTCCAAAGGAGCTTTCGAAACCATTCCTCCTACCCCCCACACCACTTTTATTGCTATAAATTCTCTAGATTTACAGTATTTAACACAATTCACAACGATGTCTGTAGCAGTCCCTATTGATTATTCATGGGACGCAGAACATTGCGAAAGCTATAATCCACAAGAGTACATAGGAAACAATTTAATAATAATCAATCCACCTCCCAATCTATCTAAGAGTGCTAAAAAAAAGTTTCGAACTCAACAGAGAAAGAAAGTTCAAGAATTGGAAGCAAAAAAGAAAAACTATGTCTTGCCCAACAGCAAATGTAATGTTTAGTCATGTAAGCGGAAAGTTCTAAAAGTTCATAGCGCGTGTCCACAAAACACTTTTTTAAATTTTTTACTTTTATTTGATGTTTATGTTTTAACATCTTCAGCTTTCACAACTCTTTTATTCAACACATTCTTGCGATATTTTAACCGGTCTCAATTGGGCACACTTTGCACAATACTGTTTCTGCAAACTAAACAATTAATATAATATCAACGCTAACTAACCGCTGAGGATATATAGCTAACAAGGAGAAAGCACAACTGTCGAGCTCAAGGTGCGACTGCAGAACGAGAAGCGAAAAGAGAATATAAAGAGAATCCGTCTGGGCGGGGCATGCCCATGCGCATCCGTATTGCGCAGATGTAAAGGAGTGGGGAGAGGAGTGGGGGGAGTTTTGAAAGCTCATTTGGAAGCTCCTTTGGAGCTGGATTTGATAGAAGAGGATTTGGTAAGTAGTTATCTTTCACAGTTTCTAGATCAATCCAAATCCAAAATCCAAATCCCCCACTCTTCACCCCACCAAAATCCCCCCACTCTTCACCCCACCAAAATCCCCCCACTCTTCACCCCACCAAAATCCCCCCTCTCTTCACCCCACCAAAATCCCCCCACTCTTCACACTACCAAAATCCCCCCACTCTTCACCCCACCAAAATCCCCCACTCTCCTCTCCGCTCCCCTCTCCGCTTCCCTCTCCGCTCCCCTCTCCTCTCCCCTCTCCTCTCAGGAGCTTAAAAAATGAGCTTTCAAAACCATTCCACAACACGCACTCTCCACACTACCAAATCCCCCAAAGTAGTTATCTTTCACAGTTTCTAGATCAATCCAAATCCAAAATCCAAATCCCCCCACTCTTCACCCCACCAAAATCCCCCCACTCTTCACCCCACCAAAATCCCCCCACTCTTCACCCCACCAAAATCCCCCCACTCTTCACCCCACCAAAATCCCCCCACTCTTCACCCCACCAAAATCCCCCCACTCTTCACACTACCAAAATCCCCCCACTCTTCACCCCACCAAAATCCCCCCACTCTCCTCTCCGCTCCCCTCTCCTCTCCCCTCTCCTCTCAGGAGCTTAAAAAATGAGCTTTCAAAACCATTCCACAACACGCACTCTTCACACTACCAAATCCTACCACTCTTATATCAAATCCAGCTCCAAAGGAGCTTGAAATTAAAGAAATTAAATTAACCAACCCAAGAACATATCTGCTGACAGATGACAAAAATGAAATAATTTTAGGTAGTTTTTATGAACCGGAGTTGCAGAAAGTCAAACATTCAAACGTGTATCTCGTGGAAAAGGTGCTAAGAAGAAAGGGAAATAAAGTTTATGTTAAATGGTTGGGAATGGACAAATCACACAATTCTTGGATATTAAAAAAAGATGTAATATAATAATAAAATAAAAACTTTATATTTAACATTTTTTTTTTCCCTTGGGCTCCGTCCGAGACCGGAAGCACTGCGGCCACTAGAGGCCTATTGTGCCTACCCAATAACTTTTGTTACACCCACTCTGTTATCCCAGTTTCCTGCACAAGCCTGTACAGGTCCACAAGGGAGCGGGTGATCAATTCCTCCGGTTCTAACTTTGGTTGCCCGAACAGTTGGTGGCGCTTGCGATCTAGTGACTCGCAATTATATATAATGTGCTGAACTGTTTCCCTGTCCCTACCGCATAGTCTGCAGCTAAGGTCTCCCTGGTACAGTTTCATTTTGTTGAGAAGGTCCTTTACAGCCATGTGTCCTGTTAGTACCCCTACGATTGTCCTCAACTGGATCCTGCTCAGATTTAGCAGTTGCCTGGTGAGTCTAGGATTGGGATTTCCTATAGCGGCCTTGCTGTGGTTCAGTCCCTGTACTCCGTTCCAGTGGACTTTGTGTTGTTGCTTGATCCATCTGTTTACCGCCTCTCGTGCCGTGCACTTTGGCACCCCGAGAGATGGTTCTGGGCCAATGTATGGTGTAGCCGATCCCTGTCTAGCAAGTTCGTCGGCTTTTTCGTTACCAGTGATGCCCTTGTGTCCCGGTACCCACATGAGCTTCACTGAGTTTCTGGCAGCTATCGCGCCAAGATCGTTTATGCACTCCCATACCAGTCCCGAAGTGACTCTGTGGCATGAGAGTGCCCTCAAAGCGGCCTGACTGTCTGAACAGATATAGATCCGCTTATTTGAATAAGCCCTCCTATTGTTTTCGAGCGCACATTGTAAGATGGCGTAGGTTTCTGCTTGGAATACCGTGGGGTACTTCCCCAAGGAAAAGGACATGTCCCTCCTTGGTCCGACCCCATGTACTCCTGCTCCGGTTCCCGCTTCGGTTTTTGATCCGTCGGTGTACCATATGATTGCCCCCGGAGGAAACTGTGGGTTTGTCGAAGTCCATTCCCTGCGATCCGCTATTACTACCTCGTAGGGGATGTTGTATTGGAATTTTGGAGTCATGTAGTCCGATCTCATTTCTAAATCGGGCCCTCCAATCTTCTCTCTTATGAGTTCATGTCCCGCCCTTTTCCGTAATGAAGAGGGCAGAGTGTTTTGCAGTCGATAGAGACCCATCCTCGCCTCTCCCTGGATGACCAGGTGCAAGGGAGGAAGGTCTAGGAGATTCTCCATCGCTGAGGTAGGGGTCGATCTCATTGCCCCTGTAATGCCCAGACAGGCTAGTCTTTGCAGACTGCTGAGCCTGAGCATTATTGTTTTCTGCGTTGCCTTGGTCCCCCAGACCAAGGCTGCATAAGTTATTGCGGGTTTCACCACTCTGGTGTACAGCCAGTGCACCATCTTTGGTGAGAGACCCCATGTTTTCCCATACATTCGTCTGACCACCGCAAGGGTGATTTCCGCTTTTCGTATGGTTTTATCCACATGCTTGTTCCAGGTAAGTTTTGAGTCCAGTGTTACCCCCAAATACTTTACCTCTTCCAGCAGTGGAATTGTGACTCCTCGCAGGGTTAGAGGACCGAGCCCCTCCTTTTTCCTGCGGTTAGTGAACGGGACGATGACAGTCTTGTTTGGGCTTACATTAAGCCCTTCCTGTCCTACCCATTTTTCCACTACGGCGAGGGCGCTCCTCATGCAGTCCCTCACGGTTGTGTTGAATTTTCCTTGAGTCGTTATGACCAGGTCGTCTGCGTAGCCCAGGATTGAATAACCCCTTTGGCTTAGTTCTTTTAGAAGCCCGTCCATTACCAGGTTCCAGAGGAGGGGAGAAAGAACCCCCCCCTGAGGGCATCCCCCTGCCACCCGGGCTGCCAAAGTTTCACCGAGTAGATCTGTATAAATTACCCGGCTTTTAAGCATGCTTTCTACCCATCTGCAGCAGGTCTCATCTAGCCCGATGCCCCTGATTGCTCTGGATATAGATGTGAAGGATGTGTTGTCAAACGCTCCTTCAATATCCAGAAATGCTCCGAGAAGCACTTCTCCGTTACCTATCGCGTTCTCCACTCTGCTAACTAGCTGGTGGAGTGCTGATTCGGTCGATCTTCCTGTTCTGTAGGCATGCTGGTCTTGATGAAATGGTCCGTCCCCCATTATAGCATCCCTTATATGCCTATCTAACAGTTTTTCTAGTGTTTTTACAACAAAGGACATTAGACTGATGGGTCTGAATGCCTTGGCGACCGAGTAGTTGGGACGTCCATGTTTCGGTATGAATACCACTTTGGTCAGTCTCCAGATCCTCGGTATGTGACCTAGGGCCAGACTGGCCCTTAGTATGTGACAAAGCTTGCTGACAAGCAGGTCTGATCCCTGCTGTAGCAACGCTGGACAAACTCCGTCTGGACCCGGAGATTTGTAGGGTTCAAATGAGTTTATAGCCCATTTTATTTTTTCAGGGGATATCACCTTCTTAGCAGCCTGCCAGTTGTCCCTATGAGCTCTGTTAGGAGCTTCATTAGGTCCTCCAAATCTCCAGGCTTCAGGTGTTTCCTTTATGATTTTGGACCCAGGGAAGTGAACCCGAAACAGTTCGGTCATTGTTTCCTTCCCCGTTAATGTTTGCTCTCCATTCTCAGTGACAAGAGAGTTGATTGCAGGCTGAGTGTCCTTTGACAGTATCTTTGCGAGTCTGGCACATTCTGGAGTGCTTTCAATAGCCTCGCAGTGCCTTCTCCAGGATGCTCTCTTGGCCTTTCTCAGCGCTATGTTGTATTCAGTAAGGGTAGCCCTATACGCTTCCCAGTTGCCTGATCGTTTTGCCTGATTCCAGTTCTTTCTTACTTGTCCTCTTTTGGCCTCCAGGTCTGGTCCCCACCAGGGGACCTTCCGGGAGGAATTTGATGTAGTTTGAGGACAATTTGCTTCGAATGCCGAAATGGCCGCGTCCGCCAATTGATCCGCTACCAGTTCGAGGTCCGTCACGTTATTTATTACCTCTTTAAGCCCCTCCAGGTTACGTTCTAGGTCTACCCGATAGTTACCCCAGTTCGTTCTGCGAGGGTCGCGATAAGAGTTAGATTCCCGTTTTATACACGTTATTTCGAACCGTATATGTCTGTGGTCCGAGCAACTCTCTTCCTCAGACACATGCCAGTTTTTAATATAATTGCCGACGTAAGCCGTTGATATAGTTATATCTAAAACCTCCTGCCTTTGCCCCGTTACAAAAGTCGGATTATTACCTCTATTCATAATGTCTAAGTTATTTGCCATTAGGAATTGAAAGATGTGCTCACCTCTTTGATTGGTGTTAGTGCTGCCCCAGATGCTGTGGTGTGCGTTTGCATCACACCCGATGATCAGCTGCGATCCACTTCCTCCGCAGTCTCTCACCAGTTCCTCCACAGCGCTGGGTGGTGGCGCTTCCGGGTCATCGTATGGGAAATAAGCCGATCCAATAGTGATATTCTTCGGCCCACCTCCCTCCGTGGTTGCTAGTCTTACTACCACGAGATCCCTAAGACAGAACTTAGCCAGTGGCAGCATCCTTATATTCTTTTTAATTAAAATGCAGGTTCTCGGTCGGTCGGTGGTTCTATTGTAAACCAATTCACCACCTACTCCCGAGAGACCTTTTATTTTACCTTGGTTGACCCAAGGTTCTTGAATGAGGGCGATGTCGCAGTTCTCCATCACCCTACACAGGACAGCCGAGGCTGCCCTGCTGTGGTGAAGGTTAACCTGCACGACCCTCACTTTGAATGTAATTTTCCTTTTCTACTCCTGTCCATTCTTGTTCCCACGAGTCTGGGGGAAAGGGTGGTCCGCACCGGCAGCGCCCCCTTGCCGGTGTAAGGCTGCTTACTCCGGGATGTCGCCTGGTGTCCCGGAGGTTCCGTTTCAAACGCCTGATTACGGCTCAGGCGCCATTCGTCTCTTTGGCACGGGTCGCGTCACACCGTGGGATTAAGCCGCATGTTTTAGATGTAGGTGAAGTGTAGGTGTTGTAGTGTGCTCACCGCTGTACCCCGCCGCTCCGCGCAGGGCGGCCGCAGCAGGACAGGCAGTGAGCTGGTGTTAAATGTGTAGTGTTGTAGTGTGGGCACCACTGTGCAGTTGTATCCTTCTTAGTCTGGCTTCTAACCTCAGAGACCTTCCCAGCATGGTTGAACCTAGCTGGCCTAGCCCTCCGAGTCAATGAAGCTCGCAAGCCCCGCCGGTACGTCAAACCGAGGATACGATGGGGGGAATTATTTAACAACATGGTTTTATTTACTTCTGATATATCTATATTAAATTCATGTCACTTATGTACAACAATATCACTAGAGCTTGATCAACACTGTCATTTTTCTTCACAAGAATCTTTTCCTTAGTCTCTTTTAAAACAATTGAGAAATAGAATCTTCTGCAAAGAGGACAATGTGCGTTTGTTTTCGTCCACTCTGTTAAACACTTTATACAAAATTTGTGTGTGCATGAATTGGGTGTGCAAATTTCTTCTCTTCTCATGGAATATAAACAAACAGGGCATCTGCTTCTGTCTTCTTGTTTAAGCTTTTTCACCGATTTTCTGCAACCCACCAGCTTTCGTTTTTGAATCATATTTCTAGCAACTAATGTTACAGAAACCGTGTGCGTATAAATTTATAGATATTCACCCACCCAGTACTGCAAGTCAAGCCCACATGGGCGAGGTGGGAGGATATGAGCTTGAATTGGTTGTAGTATCGTCGTAGCATAACCACTAATACAACAAAAATTATTTAACACGTTCATTGTATATTTTACTTCTGTAATTTTCATCCAAAACATCCTTCAAAAGATTCTCAGCATATTGAAGTCTATTTTGAAAGCGGTAGCGATCCAACACATACTGCTCATAATCATTCTGGCGTGCTGCTTTGTAAGCAAACTTCCATGCAAACAATACATGGATTTTATTCATATTTTCGTTAAATGTAACCTTCTTCATAGTGTTTCTCTAAAATCATAAGCTTTATTCCCTCCTTTTATATCGCAGCATCGAAGTGTGTGCTCCAGCAATGTAAAACTATTATACAATTATAAGAATTTTTCTAAAGTTGTTTTTTCAATTTTATGGTTTGCGATTTTCTGCACATCCGGTTTGTTACACATTACACAGACGTCTGATAAAATAATCATATGTAGAACTTGCTCACACACTTTACATTTAATTTCATCTTTACAACAATCCATGGCACGCTTATAATGGGTGTTCACATGTATGTGTTTACCACGTTGTTGTTCTATGGCTAATAAAAAGTAACACTCGTGACACAGACTGTACATGCCACCTGCCATGGATGTGATTAATATGTATGATTGCATTACGCACACTTCACGTTTTAAATAGTTCTCTTTCATAGCTTCTGAAGCGTTAATTTTTTTAATTTTCACTAACCCTTCTTCTCCACAACCACTTCCCAGAACTTCTTCCTCGGTGCCGGAGTCATCTTCATCTTCATCCTCATCATCGTAATTGTGGCGGTCAACATCCACAAGAGTATTAAGTCTATCCTCGGCTATACAACCAGTAGTTTTTTGAAAATAAATTTTTTCTTCCTTATGAATGGATTCCATTTCTTCCCGTTGCGCATTTAATGGAGCACCATTATAAATATACAATTTCGATTGTAAATCCATTGTTTACTTTATTCTGACTTTAGTATGACACTGTATTACTTCAGAACTAATATCGTTTAACTGAAATTTTCAACCTTTTATGCTACAACCCCTTCTCTCCTATCCCGAGGGGAGCGGAGAGGCGTGGTGTGAAGAGTGGGGGGATTTGGTAGGGTGAAGAGTGGGGAGATTTGGTAGTGTGAAGAGTGCGTGTTGTGGAATGGTTTTGAAAGCTCATTTTTTAAGCTCCTGAGAGGAGAGGGGAGAGGAGAGGGGAGCGGAGAGGAGAGTGGGGGGATTTTGGTGGGGTGAAGAGTGGGGGGATTTTGGTAGTGTGAAGAGTGGGGGGATTTGGTGGGGTGAAGAGTGGGGGGATTTTGGTGGGGTGAAGAGTGGGGGGATTTTGGTGGGGTGAAGAGTGGGGGGATTTTGGTGGGGTGACGAGTGGGGGGATTTTGGTGGGGTGAAGAGTGGGGGGATTTGTATTTTGGATTTGGATTGTTCTAGAAACTGTGAAAGATAACTACTCTTCTTACTTTGTCATTTATTTAGGACATGCTAAGAACGTATGTCTGAGATTTGCGCCCGGAGATCTCCGAGCGTCCAACTCGAACCCCCCCCCCCTTCAAAGTACTCTACTATAAAGCACAGCCTTCTAAAAAGAAATAGAATACCTGGACTGGGACTCGGCAACTTTTTAAAATAGCGATAGCGAACGGGATAGAGAAGCGAAAGCGATCGCTTTGATACTAAGTACTCCATAAGCATTTCTTTATAGGCAAAATAGAGATAATATGATAAAGAATACTGTCTTAGATAAAGAAAGAGAGAATACCTTATAGTCCGTTCTAACAACGTACATTTTTTTAGCAAAAAAGAAGAGAAGTCAGTTCTTAACCATAACCTCAATTATTGCTTATTTATGTTTGTGGTGTCAAATTTTTTAAATTTTTATTAAAACTGAATTTGGATTATTGTAAAATGTTCCCTGCAAAAAGGTTTTTAATTAATTATTTAGAAAACAGTGGACGTATGTATGAAAATCGGGTTCAAATGCGTGTGATGAGAGACGAAAGTGATCCCTTTTCACTACACGACACAAGATTTTTAGAATTCTTTCGTCTCAACAAGGACTTAGTGGCATATCTGTTTGATAATTTAGTGGACCATTTAGAGGCAGAAATAAGGTCAACCATAATACCCACATAGACAAGAATTCTAATTGCTTTAAGGTTCTTTGCCATAGGCAATTATCAACGGGGCATTGCTGAAGAATTTTTGTTATCTACAAGTCAGCACGTAGTGAACAGATGCATCTATGAAGTGGCCAATGCAATAGTGACTATTTTAGGTCATTTGTGGATTAAGTTTCCCAGAACCCCACAAGAAATTAACGAAGCTAAAAGGGATTTTATGGAAAAGCTGGATTTCCTGGAATCATCGGGGGCATTGACTGCACTCATGTTGCAATCATAGCAGAAGATGAACATCTTTATGTTAATCGAAAAGAATTTCATTAAAAAAATTGCCAAATTATTTGTAACTATGATCTACAAATCATTAATATTAATGCCAAATATTGTGGTTCGACCAATGATGTTTTATATGGAAGGCATCTGCAGGGAAAAATTTATTGGAGCTTAAGTACAACAGGGGTTAGTATTTACAGATTAATAATATGTTTTACCTAAAAATATTTATTTTTCTGAAGTTAAAAAATCTGTTTTTGTATGTTATTATAAATAAATAGTTAATTCTCCGAAAATATTAGAAGTATTTTAATTTTGCTTATATGTTTTTAACTAGAGGTATGGTGTAGAGTTTCACTTGTATGAATAAATCTGACAGTGTACAGAGTGGCTTGTGCAAAATAAAAAAAATAATTGAAAAGCAATTCACACACTATCAGTTGTAATCATACACAGGGCCGTCGAGAGCCGGGACAGGTCCCGGGGCAGTAAAGTTTTTCTGGCCTGAGACCCCTCATCATACAGTTAAAAACTAAGCTATGGTTACAACATTGAGATCTTACTTTTATGTTTTGCATAGGTAAAAATTTTTTAAGTTTTTTATCAATTACGTGAAAATAAATTACAAATATATCCTTTGTTTGTAGTTACTTTTAAATCAGTTATAAAATAGAAGGCAAGTAATAGAAGAGCATGTTCCTTTTGACAAAAAACTTATTTTCTATCTGGATTTTGGCCAAGCCAGAAAGCTTTGTTGCAGCTGGAGATAGGTTCAATTTAGCTCCAGGAACAGGGCATATGGTATGGTTTGAAGTCATACAACAAGTAGCAGATTTAAGATTTGAGAATATTGTTTGGGCTAATGAAAATGATCGTGAAAGAACTGCTAGAACATTACCTATATAATATGTCAAGTAAGTTTTAATAAGGCACTTTTAGGAGATTAAAGGTTATTTGCAAAAATACAATGAGAACTGAACTGCTCAGATTTCTTATACTATTCTTTTTCTTCAGTATACTCAGCTGGGGTAGCTTATTTTTCATAAGGTTGTCAAAAAATAGTAGCTATATGTAACCAAATTCTGGAGGTGATAATACTCCGAGTAATACTCATAAAAATAAGAAAATTAATTTCCTGGGTATGTAGGTCTAGAAATTTGTAATACATTTTTTTTAGATATACCTGGAAATATCGGAGCAATAGATGACTGCTATATAGCTATCAAGGTAGAAATAATTACCATTCTGTAATTTTACAAGCTGTGTGCAATGACAAAAAAGAATTCATTAATGATTTTGCTGGCACTCCTGGCAGAGTCCACGATGCCAGAGTTTTTCGAACTAGTCCCTTATATACGTTAACAGAAAATGAAGCAACAATTTTACCCACTGAGCATCTTCTTGGGGATAGTGCTTATCCGCTGCTTCCTTTTCTGTTAAAACCATATAGGGACAATGTACACTTAACGGCTGCCCAAGTAACATATAATACAAGAATGAGTTCTGTGAGAGCCATGATCGAACAAGCTTTTGGCCTTCTGAAAGGCAAATTTCGCCGCTTAAAATACTTAGATATGACTAGAGAAGATATGATCCCAGGTGTTATCATAAGTGCTTGCGTGTTACATAATATCATTTTAAGAAATGACGGCATAGCTTACAAAGAAATTCTGGATCAAGAACCCAATGAGCAAATGGATCACTTTGATGTAGATATTGATAGGGAAAGAAATACTTTAGGAGAAAGAAAACGGGACTATATAACTGCTCTGTTGGTAGAAAATTAAATATCTTAGTAATGTAGTTAAACAAACGTTTGGTCTGAATTTTTTTTTTTGAATTAAATTTTAAAAATTTATTTCAATAATTATTAAGGAAAAAATTCTGTAAATAAATAAATCTCGGTTTCAACAATGTGTACTTTGGGTTTATATGTTGTGAGATTTTGTTTATATGTTTATTTTTGTGATAGATACTGTGTCCAAAAAAGTATGCAACATATGGGAACCTTTTTTATTGTTGATTTCTTAGAAAATTTTATTCTTTATGCAAAACCTATTTTGAAAGCTTCATATTTTGCAGTATACAGGGTGCTCAAAAACTACAAAAATGTTGATTCAAGAAAACAAAAATTTAGGAATTTAAAAATACTTTCTTCAGATAAATTAAAGCTGCTGCCAAGAGAAGAATAAAAGTCAAATAAAATTTTTACCAAAAATGTGAATTTTGATATTTTACTTTTCTTCTTGTCTTTGCAGGAGCGTTATTTTCTCTGTAGAAAATTTTTGGAAATTTCTAAATTTTTGTTTTCTTGAACCAACATTTTTGTATTTTTTGAGCACCCTGTATACTCTACCTAAAATCTAAATTTGTTAAAATAAGTTTTTCTTCTTGCAGCGATGAGATGCAAGAATAAAATTTTCTAAGCGACCAATAATAAAAAAAAATTCCATTTGGTTTCAACTTTCTGCCAGTCACTGTACTAAATATATTATATTTAAAATAAAAAATGTATTCCATAATTTGTTGTTTTATTGTTAAATGACATTTAAATAACGAAATGTTTCTTTGAACTTAATTTTATTACCTTCAATCAATGATTAACAAAAACATTGGGTGAAAGAGGGATTTTATTGCTGCTCTCCTAACAGGAAATTAAAGTTACCTGAATTAAGAAATATACTTTTTTTTAATAAATAAAACTCTATTCTTTGTAACTGGGTTTAATTTTTTGACAGAAATATATTTTATACTAGATGCGTACTTTTATGAAGACCACTCTTATAATAAACTCACTATAAAAATAACTTATAATGACACTAGTGAGTAGGAAAAAAATATCCGAAAGTCAATATCCACCGCCAGTCCTATATATCTTGCTTTTCTTCAGAAATTTTTTTTAAACTTTTTTTTAACTTGTAGTTTTCCCATTTTTCAGGTAGCTGCTTACTTGTGCGTTACCCATTCGGCAGCTATCGGCTCCCACATCTTATCTTTTTCTTTGGCCATAACAGCATCAGTTCTCTTATTCTCTAAACTTTCTTTGTATTTTTCGACAAACACACACCTTCTGTTTTGGATATTCACTGCATAATTTTTAGTAATAATCTATAACTGTTTAGAAAATAAACTCAGACCGCAACAAAAACCTAAACAAACGAAAAAGTATGGTTAATGGTTAATTCTTCTTCCTTTCTTAAAATCGATGACGCCTTTTTCCTCTTTTTAGATATATGGGCTTAGCATTTAACTCTAGTGTTTCAAAGGCAATAATACAAAAACGAGTTCTATTTTAAATTTTCGCGCCAAATCAGCGCCACCTACAGGAAGTGACAAAGAGACATGATATCAGATGATAATTTTTAAACAGATTACAGAAGACAGGTGATATCATAGCTTAAGGGTATACCTCAAAATCTATGAGCGGAGAGGTAATTTATTGCCATCCACTGCTTGGGGTTGGAAAAAGCAAGGAGATATTATTTAACCCATTAAAACCACCAACAAGATTGCATCAGAATTTATCCCAAAAATGATATTCTGCAATTGCAAAACTGACTGCAGGAAACTTTATAGCTGCAGACGATCGAACTTGAACTGTTCCAATTTGTGTGGTCAATGCCTGGGAAATTCTTGTTGTAATGATTTTCAGGAAAATAAAGGGGAGTTAATGGCGATAAAATCAGTTTGGATGGAAACATTTTTGTAAGTAATTTATAAATTAAATTTTTAAATACTTTTATAACTTTAGTCCTCATTAAATTTATTTGGTACGCCACTGTCTTTATGAAATGTACCCCTAATTATCTATACAATTTTGCAAAATTCGGCTTTTAGACACTTTACTTCGAGTACCATTTGTAAACCTAAATTTGTACCTATATGGCAAAGTTTGATGAAATTCCTATTAATCTTGAGATTCAAAGGGGCTGTAACTTTTTTATAAATAAAACAATGAAAATACAGTTTATACAAAATTTGTGTGTTTTTTACGTACTTTAATTTTATTACAATCATAGTTTTTCGATTTCGTTGTAGTTTTTGAGATAATTAATAAAATTCGAGAAATGTCGAATTTTCAGGGTTTAAAGTCGTTTTGATAACGTGCACCCACTCGAATAGTTGGGGACTTCTAGTGTGTAAAAAAAACATAAAACTATACAATCCCGCAAAATTCAGCTTTAGCAAAATCTATTCCAGGTTCACCATATAAAAATTCATAACGGCACTGGCCATCCAAAAATTTCCAGTTTGATAATAAGTTTTATCTGTTGAAAATGTCGCATTTAACGTGTTTTGACATTCCGACTTTTATTGCGTACAAAGTCATTTTTAACAGTTTGTTGTTTTAGGATGCCTCTCTTACTCTTCCTCTCACACCCTTTCAGTGAGTTCTGTAATAAACTTCTGATTTCCATAATTATCATACAAGTTAGCATAAATAGCTATTTATGCCATCAGTTACGAAATGCCTAATTTTGTGTAACGCGTGAGATTTTTGCGGAACGAACGAAGTGAGTTCCGCAAAAACTCACAAGTTACACAAAATTTCATTTCGTAACGTATTGCATACAAGATTTTTTCTAATTTTGAAGAAAGTAATAAAAAAATAAAGTTTAATATAATTGATAAAAATTTTAAAACATAAATCTAGTTTGTTGCTGTTACTTCATGTTAGCTGTCAGTTTGACATTTTGTAAAAAAGTCTAGTATGTCGTCGGGAATTAATTTAAATAATTGCAATAATTGTGTTATCAATATTTATAATAATTAATTAATTTATAATTTATGTTGTTATCGTGTATTAATAATAATTAATTAATTTATAATTTATGTTGTTATCGTGTATTATAACAGTTTAATAAATAGAATAATTCTTTTTGTCACTAAATAAATAGAATAATTCTTTTTGTCACTAATTTTGAAATACATTTTTCGTCACCAATTGCATAAAATTTTACTTTATGTAACTAGTTACAAAAAGTAAGACGTTTCATAACGTCAATCAGTTTTACAAAGTGTCACTTTAAATGTCAAAATTAGAAAAATAATATTTTTTAAATTTTCTGGGGAAAACTTGATGTCAATGAATTTCCCTGTAAGAATTTTTATATAGAAGTTTCAGACAGAAACTGTTTGGATAATTGTATTGGTTTAAGCTTCGGTGTTTGAAAAGGAATAGAAAAGCAATTTCATTGGCCACTTTTCAAGTTTGTGGCGGAAAGCTTTCAAAACAATAAAAATGCAAAGAAAATGCATAGAAAATCGTCGAGAGAACAAATAGACTGATTTGTGTAAAGGGCTTTTTACTCCGCAGTTTTATCTAAGCATCACCCTGTAGGTATAGTTTAGGTGCTAAACTGATTGCTTGAGAGGTTGCTGATTACAACACACATTTACAGTTTTTTAAAATAGATAACACAATTTTAATATTTTTGTTGAATATCTGCTCTTTTATAATTATCTGCACTGAAGCAACACTATTTGATTTTCTAGTTGACTTTTAAATTTATTAGTTATTTCGTGGAATAATCTTAGGTAAGTAATTGATAAAATTATTACAAAATTCGTAAAACCAGGAACATTGTTATTAATTATTATCATCATTATCGCCCACTGATGCCTTTGTATCTAATTTTTGTTGATAGGTTTTACAACAGCAACTTTAACTTTCAATCATTGCCAAATAATTATTTTTTGTTCACCTTCTATCAATTTTTCGTTTCCAATTCAGTTGCTTCTCCGCATTTTTTCGGCTATTTCTTTTTCAGTTTTAAATATTCTAGGTAGGTGGTGGTATTTATATGTCTTTTACTTTACGGCAAAGGATAAAAGAAATGGGCAAATTTTATTAATGTTTAAATTTTTGCACAGTCAGTAATTTAAAATAACTATAAAAGTTTTTAAATAAAAGGCAATAATTTTTTCTGAATGCATTTTTAAAAGGAAATCCTGTCAAAAAGGGGAGCGCTAATTGGTTTTACATGAAAAGGGAAAATTATCTTTAATCTTTCTTTTAAATGTTCTCGCAATTAAAACATTTTTCGATAACGTCGAGCCGTTTTTAAAAGTATCAAGAAGGGTTTTTTCTGCCTTTATTATTTATGTACTTTATTCGTTGTAATACAGGGTAAGGATTTTCAACTATTACAATGCAATATATCAAAAACGACTTGGAATATTTTTGTAAAAAGTTTGAAAGGTAATAAAGAGGCAGGGAGGTATATTTTAGAATATGTTTCACATTTACCAGTTCTCCTTCACATTTGACGTGAAGTGAAGAGTGGATTGCAAGTTTAAACCGTCAAATATTTTTTTGAAAATTAATTTTCCGTCTAAAAGTACGTGTGCACGCAGAAATTTGTTGCATTGCAACCCTACTGGTTTGTTAGAAGAGTCAAAACTGTCATAACATACCATACATTTAATCGATGAGTCTGTCCTCGATTATAGCACGCCACTGACCAAGCAAGGATGCTCACGTGTTCAATAGTGCATATTGTGCCAAATTACCTTTAATATGTTAAAAAAGCAAAAAATGGGCTGCGAAACCCAGTACGAAATGCTCAGTAAACTAATTCTAGTAGATATAATAAATAATTACCTGGCCACAATTAGTAAATGTTGCCTCATCAGAAAAAGCAATCCTTCTTAAAAAAGGTTTCTTAAATTTTATGTCCTAATTAGTTGCCAAGTGTTACCTGATTTTAAAAATCGTGACCATATCTACAATTATTTCTGAGGAAGACTGAAGTGATAAGGGGGGTAATTGCATAATTGTAAAATAATCAGTACAGATTGTTGGCACATTCTCGAGCAAGTTGTCGGTAACCAATTAATTTTCCACCCAAAGCTAATTAATTATCTTATAAAGGATAAATTAATGGGTAGCAATAAACGATCCTTAAATTTTCGAATAAAACCTATAAAAATGTGCCGTACGATTACTTCCGTAAGGTTGCGAACAAATCCTTGTTTAAATTTTCAAAGGGCCCCTAGGGTCAACACCAGCCCCCAGTCTCACTGGCTTCTTCTTTAAGGGATATGAGTACACTTCTTGCCTTAAGGAAAATCTTGTCTTGTATAGTAAATATGTATTGTACATTTAATGTATATGTATGTATTTTGTACATCTGTGCACGATGTGTGCACATAAGAGAACCTTTGGTAATAAAATATAAGTATGAATATGTATACCTAAATGGCTTAAAAGTAAAAGTAACGTGTAAATTTAAAGTAACTGTAAATAATGTCTATATATGAGTGTTGGGAATTCATACTAAGAATATATATTAGTTGGGTGTCCGCGTGTCCGCCACTCGACAGTCTACTTTTAAGAAAAAATTAATATTTTAAAAATATTAAAAGTCAATGCGCTTGAAAGTACAAAAGTTGAACCAATCCCGAAACGAAATCTCTCACTATGTGTGCCACAAGTTGAACTAGACTTAAGTAGTTATCAACGGAACCATACTTAGGTGTATCTATCCATTTAAACAGTTCTTTATATTCCACTAGCTTGCGCCCGCGACTTCGTCCGCGGTATAACAATTTTACTCCATTACAAATTTTGAACCCCCATTTCACCCCCTTAGGGGTTGATTTATTAAAAACTGTAAAACACGTGTTTACATATATCTTTTAGCGTACTTCTATAAAGTGAGTTAATAGGACCATCTAATATTTTTTCTCCATACAAAGTTTAAACCCCTGTTTCACCTCCTTAGGAGTTGAATTTAAGAAAACCTTCCTTAGCGCATCCCTACGTTGTATAGGAAACCTCTGTGCAAAATTACAAGTTTCTAGACCCAGCGGTGTAGGCTGTGCGTTGATACGTCAGCCAATTAGTCAGTTTCTTCTTTTACATACCTATACATACATATATATATATATATATATATATATATATATATATATATATATATATATATATATATATATATATATATATATATATATATATATATATATATATATATAGAGAAGGGTAGTCGTTGCTGACTAGTTAAGGAGTAAACTAGTAAATATTGGGGTATGCAGCAAATGAAAGTGTACTCTTTAAAGTTTAGTCCGAGCTTTCGGAAATTTTTATTTCCATCATCAGGGAATCTACAATTAATAGTTAAATGGGAGTGTGTTACATTAAACGAGCTTAAAGTAACTTACAACTTTGTTGAGGTTGGTCATCAAGATATCAATTGTAGAACTGAACATTGTCAAGACAAAAAGCCGTAATTTGGGTCCAAAACATTAAAACAAGTTAAAATTAATTTTTACAGAACACACAAACACTGATAAAATTGCTTAATTATTAGGAAATGAGGCATTAGTTATATAAAATATTGTTTGAGTTTAATCTTAGGTTTCATTTTGAATACTGTCAATGACAGGAGAAAATAATTTTTTATATTCTTAACATTTTTGTAGGGTTAGGGACTAAATGTGTATAGTGGTTACACGAATTCAAGTTTTAGTGTGCAGTATCCTGATACCCGAGCAATAGCAAAGTTAAACCAAAGAAAAAATGGTACCATTCATATTAGAGGGTGGTTTATTATCTAGGAAAAGAAGATAAGAGTAGATTGAACTTAAATGATTAATATCTGTTTTTTTATTAATGCAGTTAGGCTGTTGTGAAATAAAGGCCATCTCCAGAAAAAGCCACCTGGTGTAGTTAGGTTCTGAGATTAAAATTTTTGTGGAATTGTAGTCCATGTTGTGATTAAATTTATTTGCATGTTCTGCTAAGGCGCATCTTTCTGGGTGAAGTCTACAGTCACTCCTGTGCGAAACAATGCGGTTAGAGATAGGTCTTGAAGTTTGACCAATGTATATTTTATCGCAGTCCGCACAAGGTATACTGTAGACCACATCAGACCTAGCTGTTAAAGGGGTTTTATCTTTGAGTTTAGAGTATACAGAGCGAATTGTAAGAACTGATTTGTTTGCAATTTTTATATCTTTAATGTGACTAAAAATCCTAGTCAGGCCGGGAGTGACCTCTCTAATGAAGGGTAAAGTTGCGAAAATAATTTTTCTTTCTGGGTTCGTCCCAACAACACTACTTACATGATTCCTATTAGGAGTATTGGTGTCAGTCAATGTATTGGACGAACTGAACAGTATCTTTTTTATTAAGGTTGGTGGGTAGGAGTTATCTGTAAAAAGTGTTAATAGGATGTCTAGATTCTTTTTGTGGAAGGATGGGTCTGAGATTTTCAAAACTCTGTTCTTCATTTGTTTTATTAAATTCACTTTTGTAGAGAATTTATGGTATGATAAATAGTTCAGGTACCTGCCTGAACTGCAAGGTTTCCTGTACCAGTCAATAATGATTTTATTCTCTGGAGAACGTATAAACTTGGTGTCCAGGAACGGGATAGCTTGTTCTTCATTCTCTGTTTCTATAGTGAATTGTATGTACGGATCATAACTGTTAATAGTTTCTACTATCTCATGAATACCATCCTGAGGTAAGGATAAAATGATATCATCTACATATTTTTTTATGAAGTGAAGATTGAAGGATAGGACAGGGATGACAGTGTCCAGCAGGTCGTCCATAACATAGGCTGCTAGAATAGGAGAAATAGAGGCACCCATCGGTGTGCCAAAAGTCTGTTTGTAATGTTTGTTATTAAAAGAGAAATATGTGTTTTCAAAAAGGAAGGTTATCAATTCCATAAAGGATTCTTTATTTATATTACAGTGAGTGCTGATACGGTCCCAGTTTTTGTGGATGGCTCTGTGAGCAGCATTTAAGTAAACGTTACTAAAAAGAGATATCACATCCAGACTAGCCAGGACATAATTGTTAGGTAATATCATGTTGTTGAATCTTTGTGTGACTTCAAACGAGTCTTTTATGTAATATTCATTATTATAGTCATAAGCTTTAGTTAGAATGTCTGTGACAAAAGATGCAATTAGTTCTGTAGGTGCTCCAATAGAGGCTACTATAGGCCTTACTGATAAAGTAGGTTTGTGTATTTTAGGGAGAGCATAAAATTTTGGGGATATACCTTTATAGCCAGTAAGTTGCTTTTTTTGAACTTCAGTAATCTGGTTAGTGGTTTTTAGTCTTTTAACCATATCATTGCATTTTCTCTGTATGGACAACGTGGGGTCCCTTGGTAGTTGAACATATGAAGTGCTAGTGACTATTAAGTCCTCAGTTAGTTGTAAGTAGTGTTCTTTGTTCATGATGACTGTCACGTTGCCCTTATCAGAATTTGTTACAATAATGTTGGGGTTGCTTTTTAGAAATTTTTGAGTTTTATTGTATAAATTATGAAAGAATGAATTATTAATTTTGTTATTGTGGATATAATTAGTAATTAAGTTAGTAGCTCTAGATATTGTGATATTTTTTAGTGAGATGTCATCTATGTTAGATGTGATATAATCCACGTCCGCCAAAACACTTTTGATGGAGATGTCCCTATTTATTATGGGTTCAATGCAAAATTTTGGACCAAGTGATAAGAACTGTAATACATCATCTGGTATTACTGTTTCTGTAAGATTTTTTATCCAATTAGGTTTGGTTTTGAGTTTTTTTATTGATTCTTCATTCTTTAATTTGTTTAGTTTGTTAATGTTATTAAATTTAGTTTTATGAAATAATCTATTGTAATGTCTCAGTTGTTTACCTGAGAAATTATTGAAAATTAATTCATTAGTATGTGTAATTATTTCTACTTTAAGAGTTTGGAGAGACGTTTCTAATTTATTAATAACTTTGTGATTGCTCGCAATCTCAATACTTATCAATCTATTCCCTAACCTTCGGACATATTCAGTAATGTTTGAGTGTGCATCTTGTCGGAGTAGAAGTTCTTCAGTAGGTCTAGTCGTGGATGTAATGTGTTGTGGGAGGATGCCTAAACTTCTGCATTTGAGTAAGAAAGACCTTCGGTTGTACTCCTTGGCAAGTTTCATTTTGGTCTTGGACCACAGCTTCAGCTTCACCACTGCAATGTTCCCGTATGTAGCCAAGATGGTTTGGTAAAACCCCATACCTGAGAGTTTAGAGAAGGGTAGTCGTTGCTGACTAGTTAAGGAGTAAACTAGTAAATATTGGGGTATGCAGCAAATGAAAGTGTACTCTTTAAAGTTTAGTCCGAGCTTTCGGAAATTTTTATTTCCATCATCAGGGAATCTACAATTAATAGTTAAATGGGAGTGTGTTACATTAAACGAGCTTAAAGTAACTTACAACTTTGTTGAGGTTGGTCATCAAGATATCAATTGTAGAACTGAACATTGTCAAGACAAAAAGCCGTAATTTGGGTCCAAAACATTAAAACAAGTTAAAATTAATTTTTACAGAACACACAAACACTGATAAAATTGCTTAATTATTAGGAAAAGAGGCATTAGTTATATAAAATATTGTTTGAGTTTAATCTTAGGTTTCATTTTGAATACTGTCAATGACAGGAGAAAATAATTTTTTATATTCTTAACATTTTTGTAGGGTTAGGGACTAAATGTGTATAGTGGTTACACGAATTCAAGTTTTAGTGTGCAGTATCCTGATACCCGAGCAATAGCAAAGTTAAACCAAAGAAAAAATGGTACCATTCATATTAGAGGGTGGTTTATTATCTAGGAAAAGAAGATAAGAGTAGATTGAACTTAAATGATTAATATCTGTTTTTTTATTAATGCAGTTAGGCTGTTGTGAAATAGAGGCCATCTCCAGAAAAAGCCTCCTGGTGTAGTTAGGGTTCTGAGATTAAAATTTTTGTGGAATTGTAGTCCATGTTGTGATTAAATTTATTTGCATGTTCTGCGGAAGGCGCATCTTTCTGGGTGAAGTCTACAGTCACTCCTGTGCGAAACAATGCGGTTAGAGATAGGTCTTGAAGTTTGACCAATGTATATTTTATCGCAGTCCGCACAAGGTATACTGTAGACCACATCAGACCTAGCTGTTAAAGGGGTTTTATCTTGAGTTTAGAGTATACAGAGCGAATTGTAAGAACTGATTTGTTTGCAATTTTTATATCTTTAATGTGACTAAAAATCCTAGTCAGGCCGGGAGTGACCTCTCTATGAAGGGTAAAGGTTGCGAAAATAATTTTTCTTTCTGGGTTCGTCCAACAACACTAACTTACATGATTCCTATTAGGAGTATTGGTGTCAGTCAATGTATTGGACGAACTGAACAGTATCTTTTTTATTAAGGTTGGTGGGTAGGAGTTATCTGTAAAAAGTGTTAATAGGTATGTCTAGATTCTTTTTGTGGAAGGATGGGTCTGAGATTTTCAAAACTCTGTTCTTCATTTGTTTTTATTAAATTCACTTTTGTAGAGAATTTATGGTATGATAAATAGTTCAGGTACCTGCCTGAACTGCAAGGTTTCCTGTACCAGTCAATAATGATTTTATTCTCTGGAGAACGTATAAACTTGGTGTCCAGGAACGGGATAGCTTGTTCTTCATTCCTCTGTTTCTATAGTGAATTGTATGTACGGATCATTAACTGTTTAATAGTTTCTACTATCTCATGAATACCATCCTGAGGTAAGGATAAAATGATATCATCTACATATTTTTTATGAAGTGTCCTATCCTTCAATCTTCACTTCATAAAAAAAAATATGTAGATGATATCATTTTATCCTTACCTCAGGATGGTATTCATGAGATAGTAGAAACTATTAACAGTTATGATCCGTACATACAATTCACTATAGAAACAGAGAATGAAGAACAAGCTATCCCGTTCCTGGACACCAAGTTTATACGTTCTCCAGAGAATAAAATCATTATTGACTGGTACAGGAAACCTTGCAGTTCAGGCAGGTACCTGAACTATTTATCATACCATAAATTCTCTACAAAAGTGAATTTAATAAAACAAATGAAGAACAGAGTTTTGAAAATCTCAGACCCATCCTTCCACAAAAAGAATCTAGACATCCTATTAACACTTTTTACAGATAACTCCTACCCACCAACCTTAATAAAAAAGATACTGTTCAGTTCGTCCAATACATTGACTGACACCAATACTCCTAATAGGAATCATGTAAGTAGTGTTGTTGGGACGAACCCAGAAAGAAAAATTATTTTCGCAACTTTACCCTTCATTAGAGAGGTCACTCCCGGCCTGACTAGGATTTTTAGTCACATTAAAGATATAAAAATTGCAAACAAATCAGTTCTTACAATTCGCTCTGTATACTCTAAACTCAAAGATAAAACCCCTTTAACAGCTAGGTCTGATGTGGTCTACAGTATACCTTGTGCGGACTGCGAGAAAATATACATTGGTCAAACTTCAAGACCTATCTCTAACCGCATTGTTTCACACAGGAGTGACTGTAGACTTCACCCAGAAAGATGCGCCTTAGCAGAACATGCAAATAAATTTAATCACAACATGGACTACAATTCCACAAAAATTTTAATCTCAGAACCTAACTACACCAGGAGGCTTTTTCTGGAGATGGCCTTTATTTCACAACAGCCTAACTGCATTAATAAAAAAACAGATATTAATCATTTAAGTTCAATCTACTCTTATCTTCTTTTCCTAGATAATAAACCACCCTCTAATATGAATGGTACCATTTTTTCTTTGGTTTAACTTTGCTATTGCTCGGGTATCAGGATACTGCACACTAAAACTTGAATTCGTGTAACCACTATACACATTTAGTCCCTAACCCTACAAAAATGTTAAGAATATAAAAAATTATTTTCTCCTGTCATTGACAGTATTCAAAATGAAACCTAAGATTAAACTCAAACAATATTTTATATAACTAATGCCTCTTTTCCTAATAATTAAGCAATTTTATCAGTGTTTGTGTGTTCTGTAAAAATTAATTTTAACTTGTTTTAATGTTTTGGACCCAAATTACGGCTTTTTGTCTTGACAATGTTCAGTTCTACAATTGATATCTTGATGACCAACCTCAACAAAGTTGTAAGTTACTTTAAGCTCGTTTAATGTAACACACTCCCATTTAACTATTAATTGTAGATTCCCTGATGATGGAAATAAAAATTTCCGAAAGCTCGGACTAAACTTTAAAGAGTACACTTTCATTTGCTGCATACCCCAATATTTACTAGTTTACTCCTTAACTAGTCAGCAACGACTACCCTTCTCTAAACTCTCAGGTATGGGGTTTTACCAAACCATCTTGGCTACATACGGGAACATTGCAGTGGAGAAGCTGAAGCTGTGGTCCAAGACCAAAATGAAACTTGCCAAGGAGTACAACCGAAGGTCTTTCTTACTCAAATGCAGAAGTTTAGGCATCCTCCCACAACACATTACATCCACGACTAGACCTACTGAAGAACTTCTACTCCGACAAGATGCACACTCAAACATTACTGATTATGTCCGAAGGTTAGGGAATAGATTGATAAGTATTGAGATTGCGAGCAATCACAAAGTTATTAATAAATTAGAAACGTCTCTCCAAACTCTTAAAGTAGAAATAATTACACATACTAATGAATTAATTTTCAATAATTTCTCAGGTAAACAACTGAGACATTACAATAGATTATTTCATAAAACTAAATTTAATAACATTAACAAACTAAACAAATTAAAGAATGAAGAATCAATAAAAAAACTCAAAACCAAACCTAATTGGATAAAAAATCTTACAGAAACAGTAATACCAGATGATGTATTACAGTTCTTATCACTTGGTCCAAAATTTTGCATTGAACCCATAATAAATAGGGACATCTCCATCAAAAGTGTTTTGGCGGACGTGGATTATATCACATCTAACATAGATGACATCTCACTAAAAAATATCACAATATCCAGAGCTACTAACTTAATTACTAATTATATCCACAATAACAAAATTAATAATTCATTCTTTCATAATTTATACAATAAAACTCAAAAATTTCTAAAAAGCAACCCCAACATTATTGTAACAAATTCTGATAAGGGCAACGTGACAGTCATCATGAACAAAGAACACTACTTACAACTAACTGAGGACTTAATAGTCACTAGCACTTCATATGTTCAACTACCAAGGGACCCCACGTTGTCCATACAGAGAAAATGCAATGATATGGTTAAAAGACTAAAAACCACTAACCAGATTACTGAAGTTCAAAAAAAGCAACTTACTGGCTATAAAGGTATATCCCCAAAATTTTATGCTCTCCCTAAAATACACAAACCTACTTTATCAGTAAGGCCTATAGTAGCCTCTATTGGAGCACCTACAGAACTAATTGCATCTTTTGTCACAGACATTCTAACTAAAGCTTATGACTATAATAATGAATATTACATAAAAGACTCGTTTGAAGTCACACAAAGATTCAACAACATGATATTACCTAACAATTATGTCCTGGCTAGTCTGGATGTGATATCTCTTTTTAGTAACGTGTACTTAAATGCTGCTCACAGAGCCATCCACAAAAACTGGGACCGTATCAGCACTCACTGTAATATAAATAAAGAATCCTTTATGGAATTGATAACCTTCCTTTTTGAAAACACATATTTCTCTTTTAATAACAAACATTACAAACAGACTTTTGGCACACCGATGGGTGCCTCTATTTCTCCTATTCTAGCAGCCTATGTTATGGACGACCTGCTGGACACTGTCATCCCTGTCCTATCCTTCAATCTTCACTTCATAAAAAAATATGTAGATGATATCATTTTATCCTTACCTCAGGATGGTATTCATGAGATAGTAGAAACTATTAACAGTTATGATCCGTACATACAATTCACTATAGAAACAGAGAATGAAGAACAAGCTATCCCGTTCCTGGACACCAAGTTTATACGTTCTCCAGAGAATAAAATCATTATTGACTGGTACAGGAAACCTTGCAGTTCAGGCAGGTACCTGAACTATTTATCATACCATAAATTCTCTACAAAAGTGAATTTAATAAAACAAATGAAGAACAGAGTTTTGAAAATCTCAGACCCATCCTTCCACAAAAAGAATCTAGACATCCTATTAACACTTTTTACAGATAACTCCTACCCACCAACCTTAATAAAAAAGATACTGTTCAGTTCGTCCAATACATTGACTGACACCAATACTCCTAATAGGAATCATGTAAGTAGTGTTGTTGGGACGAACCCAGAAAGAAAAATTATTTTCGCAACTTTACCCTTCATTAGAGAGGTCACTCCCGGCCTGACTAGGATTTTTAGTCACATTAAAGATATAAAAATTGCAAACAAATCAGTTCTTACAATTCGCTCTGTATACTCTAAACTCAAAGATAAAACCCCTTTAACAGCTAGGTCTGATGTGGTCTACAGTATACCTTGTGCGGACTGCGATAAAATATACATTGGTCAAACTTCAAGACCTATCTCTAACCGCATTGTTTCGCACAGGAGTGACTGTAGACTTCACCCAGAAAGATGCGCCTTAGCAGAACATGCAAATAAATTTAATCACAACATGGACTACAATTCCACAAAAATTTTAATCTCAGAACCTAACTACACCAGGAGGCTTTTTCTGGAGATGGCCTTTATTTCACAACAGCCTAACTGCATTAATAAAAAAACAGATATTAATCATTTAAGTTCAATCTACTCTTATCTTCTTTTCCTAGATAATAAACCACCCTCTAATATGAATGGTACCATTTTTTCTTTGGTTTAACTTTGCTATTGCTCGGGTATCAGGATACTGCACACTAAAACTTGAATTCGTGTAACCACTATACACATTTAGTCCCTAACCCTACAAAAATGTTAAGAATATAAAAAATTATTTTCTCCTGTCATTGACAGTATTCAAAATGAAACCTAAGATTAAACTCAAACAATATTTTATATAACTAATGCCTCTTTTCCTAATAATTAAGCAATTTTATCAGTGTTTGTGTGTTCTGTAAAAATTAATTTTAACTTGTTTTAATGTTTTGGACCCAAATTACGGCTTTTTGTCTTGACAATGTTCAGTTCTACAATTGATATCTTGATGACCAACCTCAACAAAGTTGTAAGTTGCTTTAAGCTCGTTTAATGTAACACACTCCCATTTAACTATTAATTGTAGATTCCCTGATGATGGAAATAAAAATTTCCGAAAGCTCGGACTAAACTTTAAAGAGTACACTTTCATTTGCTGCATACCCCAATATTTACTAGTTTACTCCTTAACTAGTCAGCAACGACTACCCTTCTCTAAACTCTCAGGTATGGGGTTTTACCAAACCATCTTGGCTACATACGGGAACATTGCAGTGGAGAAGCTGAAGCTGTGGTCCAAGACCAAAATGAAACTTGCCAAGGAGTACAACCGAAGGTCTTTCTTACTCAAATGCAGAAGTTTAGGCATCCTCCCACAACACATTACATCCACGACTAGACCTACTGAAGAACTTCTACTCCGACAAGATGCACACTCAAACATTACTGATTATGTCCGAAGGTTAGGGAATAGATTGATAAGTATTGAGATTGCGAGCAATCACAAAGTTATTAATAAATTAGAAACGTCTCTCCAAACTCTTAAAGGAGAAATAATTACACATACTAATGAATTAATTTTCAATAATTTCTCAGGTAAACAACTGAGACATTACAATAGATTATTTCATAAAACTAAATTTAATAACATTAACAAACTAAACAAATTAAAGAATGAAGAATCAATAAAAAAACTCAAAACCAAACCTAATTGGATAAAAAATCTTACAGAAACAGTAATACCAGATGATGTATTACAGTTCTTATCACTTGGTCCAAAATTTTGCATTGAACCCATAATAAATAGGGACATCTCCATCAAAAGTGTTTTGGCGGACGTGGATTATATCACATCTAACATAGATGACATCTCACTAAAAAATATCACAATATCCAGAGCTACTAACTTAATTACTAATTATATCCACAATAACAAAATTAATAATTCATTCTTTCATAATTTATACAATAAAACTCAAAAATTTCTAAAAAGCAACCCCAACATTATTGTAACAAATTCTGATAAGGGCAACGTGACAGTCATCATGAACAAAGAACACTACTTACAACTAACTGAGGACTTAATAGTCACTAGCACTTCATATGTTCAACTACCAAGGGACCCCACGTTGTCCATACAGAGAAAATGCAATGATATGGTTAAAAGACTAAAAACCACTAACCAGATTACTGAAGTTCAAAAAAAGCAACTTACTGGCTATAAAGGTATATCCCCAAAATTTTATGCTCTCCCTAAAATACACAAACCTACTTTATCAGTAAGACCTATAGTAGCCTCTATTGGAGCACCTACAGAACTAATTGCATCTTTTGTCACAGACATTCTAACTAAAGCTTATGACTATAATAATGAATATTACATAAAAGACTCGTTTGAAGTCACACAAAGATTCAACAACATGATATTACCTAACAATTATGTCCTGGCTAGTCTGGATGTGATATCTCTTTTTAGTAACGTGTACTTAAATGCTGCTCACAGAGCCATCCACAAAAACTGGGACCGTATCAGCACTCACTGTAATATAAATAAAGAATCCTTTACGGAATTGATAACCTTCCTTTTTGAAAACACATATTTCTCTTTTAATAACAAACATTACAAACAGACTTTTGGCACACCGATGGGTGCCTCTATTTCTCCTATTCTAGCAGCCTATGTTATGGACGACCTGCTGGACACTGTCATCCCTGTCCTATCCTTCAATCTTCACTTCATAAAAAAATATGTAGATGATATCATTTTATCCTTACCTCAGGATGGTATTCATGAGATAGTAGAAACTATTAACAGTTATGATCCGTACATACAATTCACTATAGAAACAGAGAATGAAGAACAAGCTATCCCGTTCCTGGACACCAAGTTTATACGTTCTCCAGAGAATAAAATCATTATTGACTGGTACAGGAAACCTTGCAGTTCAGGCAGGTACCTGAACTATTTATCATACCATAAATTCTCTACAAAAGTGAATTTAATAAAACAAATGAAGAACAGAGTTTTGAAAATCTCAGACCCATCCTTCCACAAAAAGAATCTAGACATCCTATTAACACTTTTTACAGATAACTCCTACCCACCAACCTTAATAAAAAAGATACTGTTCAGTTCGTCCAATACATTGACTGACACCAATACTCCTAATAGGAATCATGTAAGTAGTGTTGTTGGGACGAACCCAGAAAGAAAAATTATTTTCGCAACTTTACCCTTCATTAGAGAGGTCACTCCCGGCCTGACTAGGATTTTTAGTCACATTAAAGATATAAAAATTGCAAACAAATCAGTTCTTACAATTCGCTCTGTATACTCTAAACTCAAAGATAAAACCCCTTTAACAGCTAGGTCTGATGTGGTCTACAGTATACCTTGTGCGGACTGCGATAAAATATACATTGGTCAAACTTCAAGACCTATCTCTAACCGCATTGTTTCGCACAGGAGTGACTGTAGACTTCACCCAGAAAGATGCGCCTTAGCAGAACATACAAATAAATTTAATCACAACATGGACTACAATTCCACAAAAATTTTAATCTCAGAACCTAACTACACCAGGAGGCTTTTTCTGGAGATGGCCTTTATTTCACAACAGCCTAACTGCATTAATAAAAAAACAGATATTAATCATTTAAGTTCAATCTACTCTTATCTTCTTTTCCTAGATAATAAACCACCCTCTAATATGAATGGTACCATTTTTTCTTTGGTTTAACTTTGCTATTGCTCGGGTATCAGGATACTGCACACTAAAACTTGAATTCGTGTAACCACTATACACATTTAGTCCCTAACCCTACAAAAATGTTAAGAATATAAAAAATTATTTTCTCCTGTCATTGACAGTATTCAAAATGAAACCTAAGATTAAACTCAAACAATATTTTATATAACTAATGCCTCTTTTCCTAATAATTAAGCAATTTTATCAGTGTTTGTGTGTTCTGTAAAAATTAATTTTAACTTGTTTTAATGTTTTGGACCCAAATTACGGCTTTTTGTCTTGACAATGTTCAGTTCTACAATTGATATCTTGATGACCAACCTCAACAAAGTTGTAAGTTACTTTAAGCTCGTTTAATGTAACACACTCCCATTTAACTATTAATTGTAGATTCCCTGATGATGGAAATAAAAATTTCCGAAAGCTCGGACTAAACTTTAAAGAGTACACTTTCATTTGCTGCATACCCCAATATTTACTAGTTTACTCCTTAACTAGTCAGCAACGACTACCCTTCTCTAAACTCTCAGGTATGGGGTTTTACCAAACCATCTTGGCTACATACGGGAACATTGCAGTGGAGAAGCTGAAGCTGTGGTCCAAGACCAAAATGAAACTTGCCAAGGAGTACAACCGAAGGTCTTTCTTACTCAAATGCAGAAGTTTAGGCATCCTCCCACAACACATTACATCCACGACTAGACCTACTGAAGAACTTCTACTCCGACAAGATGCACACTCAAACATTACTGATTATGTCCGAAGGTTAGGGAATAGATTGATAAGTATTGAGATTGCGAGCAATCACAAAGTTATTAATAAATTAGAAACGTCTCTCCAAACTCTTAAAGTAGAAATAATTACACATACTAATGAATTAATTTTCAATAATTTCTCAGGTAAACAACTGAGACATTACAATAGATTATTTCATAAAACTAAATTTAATAACATTAACAAACTAAACAAATTAAAGAATGAAGAATCAATAAAAAAACTCAAAACCAAACCTAATTGGATAAAAAATCTTACAGAAACAGTAATACCAGATGATGTATTACAGTTCTTATCACTTGGTCCAAAATTTTGCATTGAACCCATAATAAATAGGGACATCTCCATCAAAAGTGTTTTGGCGGACGTGGATTATATCACATCTAACATAGATGACATCTCACTAAAAAAAATATCACAATATCCAGAGCTACTAACTTAATTACTAATTATATCCACAATAACAAAATTAATAATTCATTCTTTCATAATTTATACAATAAAACTCAAAAATTTCTAAAAAGCAACCCCAACATTATTGTAACAAATTCTGATAAGGGCAACGTGACAGTCATCATGAACAAAGAACACTACTTACAACTAACTGAGGACTTAATAGTCACTAGCACTTCATATGTTCAACTACCAAGGGACCCCACGTTGTCCATACAGAGAAAATGCAATGATATGGTTAAAAGACTAAAAACCACTAACCAGATTACTGAAGTTCAAAAAAAGCAACTTACTGGCTATAAAGGTATATCCCCAAAATTTTATGCTCTCCCTAAAATACACAAACCTACTTTATCAGTAAGGCCTATAGTAGCCTCTATTGGAGCACCTACAGAACTAATTGCATCTTTTGTCACAGACATTCTAACTAAAGCTTATGACTATAATAATGAATATTACATAAAAGACTCGTTTGAAGTCACACAAAGATTCAACAACATGATATTACCTAACAATTATGTCCTGGCTAGTCTGGATGTGATATCTCTTTTTAGTAACGTGTACTTAAATGCTGCTCACAGAGCCATCCACAAAAACTGGGACCGTATCAGCACTCACTGTAATATAAATAAAGAATCCTTTATGGAATTGATAACCTTCCTTTTTGAAAACACATATTTCTCTTTTAATAACAAACATTACAAACAGACTTTTGGCACACCGATGGGTGCCTCTATTTCTCCTATTCTAGCAGCCTATGTTATGGACGACCTGCTGGACACTGTCATCCCTGTCCTATCCTTCAATCTTCACTTCATAAAAAAATATGTAGATGATATCATTTTATCCTTACCTCAGGATGGTATTCATGAGATAGTAGAAACTATTAACAGTTATGATCCGTACATACAATTCACTATAGAAACAGAGAATGAAGAACAAGCTATCCCGTTCCTGGACACCAAGTTTATACGTTCTCCAGAGAATAAAATCATTATTGACTGGTACAGGAAACCTTGCAGTTCAGGCAGGTACCTGAACTATTTATCATACCATAAATTCTCTACAAAAGTGAATTTAATAAAACAAATGAAGAACAGAGTTTTGAAAATCTCAGACCCATCCTTCCACAAAAAGAATCTAGACATCCTATTAACACTTTTTACAGATAACTCCTACCCACCAACCTTAATAAAAAAGATACTGTTCAGTTCGTCCAATACATTGACTGACACCAATACTCCTAATAGGAATCATGTAAGTAGTGTTGTTGGGACGAACCCAGAAAGAAAAATTATTTTCGCAACTTTACCCTTCATTAGAGAGGTCACTCCCGGCCTGACTAGGATTTTTAGTCACATTAAAGATATAAAAATTGCAAACAAATCAGTTCTTACAATTCGCTCTGTATACTCTAAACTCAAAGATAAAACCCCTTTAACAGCTAGGTCTGATGTGGTCTACAGTATACCTTGTGCGGACTGCGATAAAATATACATTGGTCAAACTTCAAGACCTATCTCTAACCGCATTGTTTCGCACAGGAGTGACTGTAGACTTCACCCAGAAAGATGCGCCTTAGCAGAACATGCAAATAAATTTAATCACAACATGGACTACAATTCCACAAAAATTTTAATCTCAGAACCTAACTACACCAGGAGGCTTTTTCTGGAGATGGCCTTTATTTCACAACAGCCTAACTGCATTAATAAAAAAACAGATATTAATCATTTAAGTTCAATCTACTCTTATCTTCTTTTCCTAGATAATAAACCACCCTCTAATATGAATGGTACCATTTTTTCTTTGGTTTAACTTTGCTATTGCTCGGGTATTAGGATACTGCACACTAAAACTTGAATTCGTGTAACCACTATACACATTTAGTCCCTAACCCTACAAAAATGTTAAGAATATAAAAAATTATTTTCTCCTGTCATTGACAGTATTCAAAATGAAACCTAAGATTAAACTCAAACAATATTTTATATAACTAATGCCTCTTTTCCTAATAATTAAGCAATTTTATCAGTGTTTGTGTGTTCTGTAAAAATTAATTTTAACTTGTTTTAATGTTTTGGACCCAAATTACGGCTTTTTGTCTTGACAATGTTCAGTTCTACAATTGATATCTTGATGACCAACCTCAACAAAGTTGTAAGTTGCTTTAAGCTCGTTTAATGTAACACACTCCCATTTAACTATTAATTGTAGATTCCCTGATGATGGAAATAAAAATTTCCGAAAGCTCGGACTAAACTTTAAAGAGTACACTTTCATTTGCTGCATACCCCAATATTTACTAGTTTACTCCTTAACTAGTCAGCAACGACTACCCTTCTCTAAACTCTCAGGTATGGGGTTTTACCAAACCATCTTGGCTACATACGGGAACATTGCAGTGGAGAAGCTGAAGCTGTGGTCCAAGACCAAAATGAAACTTGCCAAGGAGTACAACCGAAGGTCTTTCTTACTCAAATGCAGAAGTTTAGGCATCCTCCCACAACACATTACATCCACGACTAGACCTACTGAAGAACTTCTACTCCGACAAGATGCACACTCAAACATTACTGATTATGTCCGAAGGTTAGGGAATAGATTGATAAGTATTGAGATTGCGAGCAATCACAAAGTTATTAATAAATTAGAAACGTCTCTCCAAACTCTTAAAGGAGAAATAATTACACATACTAATGAATTAATTTTCAATAATTTCTCAGGTAAACAACTGAGACATTACAATAGATTATTTCATAAAACTAAATTTAATAACATTAACAAACTAAACAAATTAAAGAATGAAGAATCAATAAAAAAACTCAAAACCAAACCTAATTGGATAAAAAATCTTACAGAAACAGTAATACCAGATGATGTATTACAGTTCTTATCACTTGGTCCAAAATTTTGCATTGAACCCATAATAAATAGGGACATCTCCATCAAAAGTGTTTTGGCGGACGTGGATTATATCACATCTAACATAGATGACATCTCACTAAAAAATATCACAATATCCAGAGCTACTAACTTAATTACTAATTATATCCACAATAACAAAATTAATAATTCATTCTTTCATAATTTATACAATAAAACTCAAAAATTTCTAAAAAGCAACCCCAACATTATTGTAACAAATTCTGATAAGGGCAACGTGACAGTCATCATGAACAAAGAACACTACTTACAACTAACTGAGGACTTAATAGTCACTAGCACTTCATATGTTCAACTACCAAGGGACCCCACGTTGTCCATACAGAGAAAATGCAATGATATGGTTAAAAGACTAAAAACCACTAACCAGATTACTGAAGTTCAAAAAAAGCAACTTACTGGCTATAAAGGTATATCCCCAAAATTTTATGCTCTCCCTAAAATACACAAACCTACTTTATCAGTAAGACCTATAGTAGCCTCTATTGGAGCACCTACAGAACTAATTGCATCTTTTGTCACAGACATTCTAACTAAAGCTTATGACTATAATAATGAATATTACATAAAAGACTCGTTTGAAGTCACACAAAGATTCAACAACATGATATTACCTAACAATTATGTCCTGGCTAGTCTGGATGTGATATCTCTTTTTAGTAACGTGTACTTAAATGCTGCTCACAGAGCCATCCACAAAAACTGGGACCGTATCAGCACTCACTGTAATATAAATAAAGAATCCTTTACGGAATTGATAACCTTCCTTTTTGAAAACACATATTTCTCTTTTAATAACAAACATTACAAACAGACTTTTGGCACACCGATGGGTGCCTCTATTTCTCCTATTCTAGCAGCCTATGTTATGGACGACCTGCTGGACACTGTCATCCCTGTCCTATCCTTCAATCTTCACTTCATAAAAAAATATGTAGATGATATCATTTTATCCTTACCTCAGGATGGTATTCATGAGATAGTAGAAACTATTAACAGTTATGATCCGTACATACAATTCACTATAGAAACAGAGAATGAAGAACAAGCTATCCCGTTCCTGGACACCAAGTTTATACGTTCTCCAGAGAATAAAATCATTATTGACTGGTACAGGAAACCTTGCAGTTCAGGCAGGTACCTGAACTATTTATCATACCATAAATTCTCTACAAAAGTGAATTTAATAAAACAAATGAAGAACAGAGTTTTGAAAATCTCAGACCCATCCTTCCACAAAAAGAATCTAGACATCCTATTAACACTTTTTACAGATAACTCCTACCCACCAACCTTAATAAAAAAGATACTGTTCAGTTCGTCCAATACATTGACTGACACCAATACTCCTAATAGGAATCATGTAAGTAGTGTTGTTGGGACGAACCCAGAAAGAAAAATTATTTTCGCAACTTTACCCTTCATTAGAGAGGTCACTCCCGGCCTGACTAGGATTTTTAGTCACATTAAAGATATAAAAATTGCAAACAAATCAGTTCTTACAATTCGCTCTGTATACTCTAAACTCAAAGATAAAACCCCTTTAACAGCTAGGTCTGATGTGGTCTACAGTATACCTTGTGCGGACTGCGATAAAATATACATTGGTCAAACTTCAAGACCTATCTCTAACCGCATTGTTTCGCACAGGAGTGACTGTAGACTTCACCCAGAAAGATGCGCCTTAGCAGAACATACAAATAAATTTAATCACAACATGGACTACAATTCCACAAAAATTTTAATCTCAGAACCTAACTACACCAGGAGGCTTTTTCTGGAGATGGCCTTTATTTCACAACAGCCTAACTGCATTAATAAAAAAACAGATATTAATCATTTAAGTTCAATCTACTCTTATCTTCTTTTCCTAGATAATAAACCACCCTCTAATATGAATGGTACCATTTTTTCTTTGGTTTAACTTTGCTATTGCTCGGGTATCAGGATACTGCACACTAAAACTTGAATTCGTGTAACCACTATACACATTTAGTCCCTAACCCTACAAAAATGTTAAGAATATAAAAAATTATTTTCTCCTGTCATTGACAGTATTCAAAATGAAACCTAAGATTAAACTCAAACAATATTTTATATAACTAATGCCTCTTTTCCTAATAATTAAGCAATTTTATCAGTGTTTGTGTGTTCTGTAAAAATTAATTTTAACTTGTTTTAATGTTTTGGACCCAAATTACGGCTTTTTGTCTTGACAATGTTCAGTTCTACAATTGATATCTTGATGACCAACCTCAACAAAGTTGTAAGTTACTTTAAGCTCGTTTAATGTAACACACTCCCATTTAACTATTAATTGTAGATTCCCTGATGATGGAAATAAAAATTTCCGAAAGCTCGGACTAAACTTTAAAGAGTACACTTTCATTTGCTGCATACCCCAATATTTACTAGTTTACTCCTTAACTAGTCAGCAACGACTACCCTTCTCTAAACTCTCAGGTATGGGGTTTTACCAAACCATCTTGGCTACATACGGGAACATTGCAGTGGAGAAGCTGAAGCTGTGGTCCAAGACCAAAATGAAACTTGCCAAGGAGTACAACCGAAGGTCTTTCTTACTCAAATGCAGAAGTTTAGGCATCCTCCCACAACACATTACATCCACGACTAGACCTACTGAAGAACTTCTACTCCGACAAGATGCACACTCAAACATTACTGATTATGTCCGAAGGTTAGGGAATAGATTGATAAGTATTGAGATTGCGAGCAATCACAAAGTTATTAATAAATTAGAAACGTCTCTCCAAACTCTTAAAGTAGAAATAATTACACATACTAATGAATTAATTTTCAATAATTTCTCAGGTAAACAACTGAGACATTACAATAGATTATTTCATAAAACTAAATTTAATAACATTAACAAACTAAACAAATTAAAGAATGAAGAATCAATAAAAAAACTCAAAACCAAACCTAATTGGATAAAAAATCTTACAGAAACAGTAATACCAGATGATGTATTACAGTTCTTATCACTTGGTCCAAAATTTTGCATTGAACCCATAATAAATAGGGACATCTCCATCAAAAGTGTTTTGGCGGACGTGGATTATATCACATCTAACATAGATGACATCTCACTAAAAAAAATATCACAATATCCAGAGCTACTAACTTAATTACTAATTATATCCACAATAACAAAATTAATAATTCATTCTTTCATAATTTATACAATAAAACTCAAAAATTTCTAAAAAGCAACCCCAACATTATTGTAACAAATTCTGATAAGGGCAACGTGACAGTCATCATGAACAAAGAACACTACTTACAACTAACTGAGGACTTAATAGTCACTAGCACTTCATATGTTCAACTACCAAGGGACCCCACGTTGTCCATACAGAGAAAATGCAATGATATGGTTAAAAGACTAAAAACCACTAACCAGATTACTGAAGTTCAAAAAAAGCAACTTACTGGCTATAAAGGTATATCCCCAAAATTTTATGCTCTCCCTAAAATACACAAACCTACTTTATCAGTAAGGCCTATAGTAGCCTCTATTGGAGCACCTACAGAACTAATTGCATCTTTTGTCACAGACATTCTAACTAAAGCTTATGACTATAATAATGAATATTACATAAAAGACTCGTTTGAAGTCACACAAAGATTCAACAACATGATATTACCTAACAATTATGTCCTGGCTAGTCTGGATGTGATATCTCTTTTTAGTAACGTGTACTTAAATGCTGCTCACAGAGCCATCCACAAAAACTGGGACCGTATCAGCACTCACTGTAATATAAATAAAGAATCCTTTATGGAATTGATAACCTTCCTTTTTGAAAACACATATTTCTCTTTTAATAACAAACATTACAAACAGACTTTTGGCACACCGATGGGTGCCTCTATTTCTCCTATTCTAGCAGCCTATGTTATGGACGACCTGCTGGACACTGTCATCCCTGTCCTATCCTTCAATCTTCACTTCATAAAAAAATATGTAGATGATATCATTTTATCCTTACCTCAGGATGGTATTCATGAGATAGTAGAAACTATTAACAGTTATGATCCGTACATACAATTCACTATAGAAACAGAGAATGAAGAACAAGCTATCCCGTTCCTGGACACCAAGTTTATACGTTCTCCAGAGAATAAAATCATTATTGACTGGTACAGGAAACCTTGCAGTTCAGGCAGGTACCTGAACTATTTATCATACCATAAATTCTCTACAAAAGTGAATTTAATAAAACAAATGAAGAACAGAGTTTTGAAAATCTCAGACCCATCCTTCCACAAAAAGAATCTAGACATCCTATTAACACTTTTTACAGATAACTCCTACCCACCAACCTTAATAAAAAAGATACTGTTCAGTTCGTCCAATACATTGACTGACACCAATACTCCTAATAGGAATCATGTAAGTAGTGTTGTTGGGACGAACCCAGAAAGAAAAATTATTTTCGCAACTTTACCCTTCATTAGAGAGGTCACTCCCGGCCTGACTAGGATTTTTAGTCACATTAAAGATATAAAAATTGCAAACAAATCAGTTCTTACAATTCGCTCTGTATACTCTAAACTCAAAGATAAAACCCCTTTAACAGCTAGGTCTGATGTGGTCTACAGTATACCTTGTGCGGACTGCGATAAAATATACATTGGTCAAACTTCAAGACCTATCTCTAACCGCATTGTTTCGCACAGGAGTGACTGTAGACTTCACCCAGAAAGATGCGCCTTAGCAGAACATGCAAATAAATTTAATCACAACATGGACTACAATTCCACAAAAATTTTAATCTCAGAACCTAACTACACCAGGAGGCTTTTTCTGGAGATGGCCTTTATTTCACAACAGCCTAACTGCATTAATAAAAAAACAGATATTAATCATTTAAGTTCAATCTACTCTTATCTTCTTTTCCTAGATAATAAACCACCCTCTAATATGAATGGTACCATTTTTTCTTTGGTTTAACTTTGCTATTGCTCGGGTATCAGGATACTGCACACTAAAACTTGAATTCGTGTAACCACTATACACATTTAGTCCCTAACCCTACAAAAATGTTAAGAATATAAAAAATTATTTTCTCCTGTCATTGACAGTATTCAAAATGAAACCTAAGATTAAACTCAAACAATATTTTATATAACTAATGCCTCTTTTCCTAATAATTAAGCAATTTTATCAGTGTTTGTGTGTTCTGTAAAAATTAATTTTAACTTGTTTTAATGTTTTGGACCCAAATTACGGCTTTTTGTCTTGACAATGTTCAGTTCTACAATTGATATCTTGATGACCAACCTCAACAAAGTTGTAAGTTACTTTAAGCTCGTTTAATGTAACACACTCCCATTTAACTATTAATTGTAGATTCCCTGATGATGGAAATAAAAATTTCCGAAAGCTCGGACTAAACTTTAAAGAGTACACTTTCATTTGCTGCATACCCCAATATTTACTAGTTTACTCCTTAACTAGTCAGCAACGACTACCCTTCTCTATATATATATATATATATATATATATATATATATATATATATATATATATATATATATATATATTAAAAGGATGACTGATGGCAATTTCGATAGCACATGACGCAATACAACAAAAAGGTGCATGTTTACCTCAAGCAGTTTAAACGTAGAAAAAATTAATGGCTACTTTTGACAGCTTTGAAGAGGAAAAAAGTTTGCATTAATATCAACTTTTAAAAAAAAGATATGACCAAGCTTTAACCTCCTATCACTTTTTGGCATGGATCCCATAATAAACAAAGAAGGATATTCATTACTGGCTGAAAAAAAGAGAAATGCTCTAGATAATGTTGCCGAACATTTTGCAGACACAGGCTTGCACTGATAATTAAGTTGGAAGCCAGGTCGGACCATCTTCACAAAACTATGTTTTTGGATGAAATAATTAAAAATGTAACATCAGTACAGTGGTGGAGATCCCAAGAAAATGATCCAGAAATTATGCAAGTGCTACCTATAGTGATTTCTGTTTTGTGCGCCTGTGCATCTTCTGCAGATATAGAAAGGATGTTTTCCTCCTCTGGACTCGTTCATTCAGATATCAGAAACAGACTAGGCAATAAAAAGGCAGCTAAACTAGTATTCCTTTTTAACCATTATAACTAGAGTTTAACAAATGGGGGTAATTCCAGAGACGGCTTCTAACCTAGTTGGAAATAAAATTAGGATTCGATTTGAAAATAAAATACAATTATTTATTTACCCACATTGTGTTATTTGAAAGTGCGAGATACGAAAATATCATACAGGGTGTCTGAAAAGTCTTAGCATGGGCAAATATCTTTACTATTAATAAAGATAGCAACACCAAATTTTAGTTGTACCTTATTGGTTAGTAAATCTACTTTTTTACGTAATTTGACTCTTGCAACCCCCTTGGGGGGTTACGCTAGCGAGTTGAGGTCCAAAATTTTGGATGCAAACCTATGCCATGTGGCCTCTTCGTTTAAAAGTCTTCAAAAAAGAAACATTGTTTTAGTATTTTAGTATTTATTTATTATTGTAATTCATTTTTAAATGGCAAGCCTATAAAAAGTATAACTCGTAAATCGTATAATCGGGCGGGGCACAAGTCGACCATTAGTCGGCCACTTGTGCCAAACAGTACAAGCCGGCGCTGCTATTTTTTGTTTTGTAGGGCACTTTTTTCTAACTTTTTTCCAACTTTACTTCTTCATTTGTCGTTTTTATATGTTTTGTTTTTTGACATCTGCGCAGTAGACCAAAATGCGTACCACGCGCAAACCGAGCGTGCTAGACATGCGCACGGAATTTCAGGAGATGGACTTTGGTGTCTACATTTGAACCCATTCACTTTTAAGAATATATCTCCAGTAGTTAAGGTACCACTGCGAATTGAGACAACAAAGTACATCCCCTGAAATTTCGTGCGAATGTCTAGCCCTCTTGGTTTGCGCATGGTACGCATTTTGATCAATGGTAAAACTTTTTCCCCAAGTTTTTTTCGACTGTATTTTTCGTTATTTGCCACCGCGCAGATAGCAAAAAAAGAAAAATAAAATCGAAAAAACTTGGGAAAAACGTTATAAAGTTAAATACGCAGTGGTACCTTAACTACTGGAGATAGATTCTTAAAAGTGAATGGGTTCAAATGTAGACACCAAAGTCCATCTCCTGAAATTCCGTGCGCATGTCTAGCACGCTCGGTTTGCGCGTGGTACGCATTTTGGTCTACTGCGCACATGGCACGAAATTGAAAACTAAAGCCGAAAAAAACTTGGGAAAAAAGTTATAAAGTTAAATACGTAGTGGTACCTTTCCTGGAGATATATTCTGAAAAGTGAATGGGTTCAACTGTAGACACCAAAGTCCATCTCCTAAAAGTCCGTGCGCATGTCCAGCACGCTCGGTTTGCGCGTGGTACGTATTTTGGTCTACTGCGCACATGGCAAAAAACGAAAAATAAAGTCGAAAAAACTTTGGGAAAAAGTTATACAGTTAACTACGTAGTGGTACCTTAACTATTGGGGATATATTCTTACAAGTGAATAGGTTCGAATGTAGACACCCAAGTACATCTCCTGAACTTGCGTACGCATGTCTAGCACGCTCGGTTTGCGCGTGGTACGCATTTTGGTCTACTGCGCAGATGTCAAAAAACAAAACATATAACAACGACAAATGAAGAAGTAAAGTTGCAGAAAAGTTAGAAAAAAGTGCCCCACAAAACAAAAAATAGCAGCGCCGACTTGTGCTGCATGGCACAAGAGGTCGACTAATGGTCGACTTTTGCCCCGACCGATTATACGATTTACGAGTTATACTTTTTATAGGCTTGCCATTTAAAAATGAATTACAATAATAAATAAATACTAAAATACTAAAACAATGTTTCTTTTTTGAAGACTTTTAAACGAAGAGGCCACACGGCATAGGTTTGCATTCAAAATTTTCGACCTCAACTCCCTAGCGTAACCCCCCAAGGGGGTTGAAAAAGTCAAATTACATAAAAACGTAGATTTATCAACCAATAAGGTACAACTAAAATTTGGTGTCGCTATCTTTATTAATAGTAAAGATATTTGCCCATGCTAAGACTTTTCAGACACCCTGTATGATATTTTCGTATCTCGCACTTTCAAATAACACAATGTGGGTAAATAAATATTTGTATTTTATTTTCAAATCGAATCCTAATTTTATTTCCAACTAGGTTAGAAGCCGTCTCTGGAATTACCCCCATTTGTCAAACTTTAATTATAACACTTAGGTATTATAAAAGCGCGACAATATTTTGCTTTTACTTTTATGTTCTTTGTATGTTCTCTATTTTTTCTGTATTAAAAGGATTTTTTAAAAGTATTAGTTTTGTAAAAATCAGCTACATTCCTATTCAAGTATTATAATGAATATTATAAAAATGAAAATGCATCAAGGTTTTTTTTTTTGTATCAAAGGGGGTTGAAAGTTTCATTTTTATGAATAAATATGTTTTTAAGTATCCTGATTTTAGCTTAATTTTGTAATTTTAATCATAATTTTTAGATTAAAAATCACTTGATTAAAATCATGATTTTAATCCCTCATTTTAATCAACTGATTTAAATCTCAACCCTGCTTCCCACAATAGGGAACATGCAGATAATGCAAATAAACCTGAAATATTTTTTGGTATTCTCTATATAAATTAAATATTTATGGTGGTTGTTTTTATCCATTTATTTTGGTTTTTATTAAAAAAATATTTTCTACTACAAATTTTCATACAAAATTGGAAACTTGCAAAACGTGATAATATTGGCTGTGACGTCACACGTCATGTAGATAAAAGTGTTTTATGATGACTAGTACATGGTGAACTCCAGTGTTAATGTATTTTCTCGATTATTTCCCAGAGGTGAGGAGATTTAGTGGATAGAAAATTACATTTGAATAAAAGGAATGTTTAACAATGACCGGAACGAAATTTGTGCAAGGACAATCGGATAATTTGTTGAAAGTTGGTGCTTGTATGACGGATGGCCGCTTATTTGTCTTTGAAATTTCATTACACATACTTGGAATACAAATAATACAGTACAAATAATTGGAACTAAGCTAGCAGATGTTGGCAAAAGTTATTATATTTTGGGAATTCTTCGATGGTAGGCCCCTACGGGCCCTCTCGCCCGGCGAGCCTAATGGAGTGGTAGTTTACCTCCGGAATGTTTACCCCTGGAATCGCCTGCATCATTTTCAAACTTTTTTTTTAGAGGTGAATAGTTAGAAGAGAATAGGATTAAAAGTGACAGCGACAGAAGAGAAAAGAGAAAGAGTGATAGTGGGAAGAGGAAAGGGAAATGAAAACCCACTCACGCACCCAGGGCCGCAAACATTCGCGAATAATCCACCAGCTCTTTAAGTGGGTGCGTGTGGTGGTACCTCCACTACCACTAGCAAAGAATTTATTCCTCAGCATTTTTAACAACATTAAAATCAACAAATAAACTGTTCTTTTTTCACTTATCGCTAGATTAAATTGGCAGTTTTGTAGATTATAGACGCAACCGATAGATCTACCGACATATCGGTAAACCTGGCAACCCCGCGGGTATACTGTTTCTTTTATCCACTGGCATCTGTTGATCTAAAATCCGAACATTAATACTTGCGCCCTCAGTGTTAAACCTCCCTACTGCTGTTTGTATATCTGGTTGTGTGTAAAACTTTTTCATGTAATAAATAATACAAACAGGTAAAATCATCCCCTTTAGGTTTGATACGGGTAAAAAACATGCACCTTTAAACAGTGGGTCCAAAAAAGTATGTGACATTTGATGTATTTAAAAAATTGACTCTTGATAAAAGTTGGCGCTTATTGTCAAAAAAGGGTTACTTAATATAACTTAAACTTTATTCATTACAAGCTAATTCGACAAGGAATGGTAAACCCATTTCACCCGATCACGTCATTTCACGTTATATATTGTATAATTTGAAATAAAGAGACATTATTATTATCATCATTAAACTACAGATTAACATATCAAATATTATGTAAAGTTGTTTAAAAAGAGCTACCTATCTACTCTCTGCTACTATTCTATTAATTTTTAAAATAAGGTTATTTTACTCTTGGTAAGTTTTGAAAAAATGTCATTTCCACCCTTACCAACAACTTTAAATACTTTATATCTTAGTATTTAGTTTGACAATAAACATCAACTTTTATGAAGAATAACATTTTTTGAGAAATCAATAATAAAAAGCTTCCTATATGTTGCTGTCTTTTTTCTACACACGGTACGTACATATGTCTATATGATAAAAAAATCTAAAAAGTAGGTATTTAAAAGCATAATAAGCAGGGCTGCATAGTCCAGACGGCGGTTCTCTTATAATGATTGATTTTTAGTATGTACTATTCATTAACTAATTATTGTAAGTTCACTTCAAGAGCTTGTTGCTTCACTGATAACAGATACTACAAAATCTTGTGTAAAACGTTGTTGATTATAGTGTGTAATTACACAGATATTTATTTAAATATCTTATATATCTCTTATCAAGGTTATTCATTTTAGTGAACAACAGATAAATACACAAACAGAAAACCATTTTCAAAGGTTGTACCTACCCTCTTTAAATTAAAGGGCAATGAATAAGTATATTATATAATATATATAAATAGTAGGTATGTATTTATTTACCAAGCCAAAAATAAAGGTAATTATTCGGAATAATGGAAATACCGAATTTTTTGATGAAATTTTGCATTGACCTTAATTGAGTCATAGAACTCAATGTATGACATTTGCCCATGTTTGAGATTTTGAGTAGTAGAGAGCAGATAAAACTGACAATAAAAGGCGCATTCAAGCGGGTTAGCGCCGTTAGTGTGTTAAGCTTAATATATAATTGCTAATCTCATATGTACTACTCAAAATCTTGAGCATGGGCAAATGTCATACATAGTGTCTATGCAAAATATCAAACCCGAGCAAAACCTGAGCAAACCCGAGCAAAATTTCATCAAACTAAAGGTGGGTATATCCCGATTTGATGTTTGATGTGGGTTAAAAAGTTGTCGTGAAAGTAGGACAGAATTGTAATTTTAGTTTGTTAATAAGTAAACGTGCCGGCACCGCACAAAACAATAGTGTTGGCAAGTGGGAAAATAATGGCGGCTAATAATAGCGATTTAAAATGGAATTTTAGAAAGAAAAAAGCAATTTTCTTAGCTATTTTTGCCTAAATGTGATGTATCTTGCTACAATAAAAAATATAAATTAAAAGTTTACAGATGTGTTTAGCTGAAACTGTCGAAATTTAAAGATATCCATAGAAAAACCTAACCTAAAAGCTAAAAAAACTTTTTTGGGAAAACCATATGAGACCGCCGAAAACTGATTTCAGATTCGTGTTCTACGACCCAAAATTAGGGTATATGCAAAATTTCATAAACAAAATTCGGTGTTTCCATTATTCCGAAATTACCTATTTAAATTAAAATAAACATAATTAAGTTAGATACTTTTACCTGATAAATTATAAGAAGCCCATTTTATCTAAATAAGGGTACCAAACAATTGATGCTTAATCCACACCCTTTAGAGATAAATTGAATAATTTGAAAAAGTTTGTTTTTAAGTTAATAATATAACTAATTGTGTTTATAGAAACAATGAGTAGGTAACAACAATGTATTAAGACTCACCAAATATTTTAGAAACAGGTATTCAGGATTCAGGTAACCTTAGCCTTGAATTAACCTTGCTTCATTAGGATGTAATTTAATAAACAAATATAAAACTATCATTAATTCTTTACTCACCAAAACAAAATATTAACAGGCTAGTCCTGTACAGTTGACCTTGATTTAGTGATTATTTATTATTGTGAAAATTTTGTTTATGGTGTGAACTAAGTGGACATTTTATGTTTAGCTGGCCAGTTTAATATGCGATTTGTAAGATTTGTTGTTCCATTTGAAATCACTGAGCACAGCTTTTGTGACACAAGGTCCACAGAAAAGGTTTGTTTGTTTATGTTGCACCAACCAGGACTGATTTTTTTTCTAATGGGTGTCTTCTATAAATAAAAAATAGTGTAGGTTACACACAAAAGAACATACCTAAAGATGAATCCTATACATTTTGGTTATTACTTAATGGTTATTTGTATTTTAATACTATTTACTACAATTAGTAATAGTATAAGCAAACGGAAAAATATTTCAGTTATACAGGGTGGTCCAAAAGTAATGGTATACAGAGCAACAGCAGATTTCTTATGTCGAAATAATGCGATTTATTTAAACTTGCCTAATTCCGAAGTTGATAATAACCAAGATACAGGGTATCAAAATTTTAATTTTGTTTTAGATTTTTTCCAATATTTCTCAACAAAATGACATAGCCGCACGAAATTAGGGATTTGGGGATTTTTGAGGCGAGGAATTCAAATTCGTCCATACTTTTGATGTCACTGATAGAGGGCGCCACCTACGGCATACCGCACTTTTTAAATGACATAATTTTTCTTAAGCTCAGTATATCGATCTGATTATTGACAAAATCGATTATACTACTTCTTTTACGTCAAAAAGGTATACGTTATTAAAGTCGCTAGGAGTAACTATTTTCGAGATAATCGCATTTGAAATTTCCAATGCAACGAATACCCAAGTAATGACGCTTCCAAATTTAGATGAATTTGCATTTCTTGCCCCAAGAAGTCCCCGAATCTTTAATTTCGCGACGTTGTCTGGATTTATTCAGAAATTATTAAAAAAATCGAAAACAAAATCAAAATTCTGACATCTTGAATCTTCGTTATTATCAACCCTTGGATTGGGTAAGTTTAACAAAATTGCATTGTTTTAACCTGGGGAGTCTGCTGTTGCACTATGTGCCATTAATTATGAACTATCTGTTGCATGGCAAATTTCAAATGCGATTATCTCGAAAACAGTTACTCCTAGCGACTTCAATAAAGTATACCTTTTTGACGTAAAATAAGTAGGATAATCGATTTTTTCAATAATCAGATCGATATACTGAGCTTAAAAAAGTTATGTCATTTAAAAGAAGTGCGGTGTGACGTAGGTGCGCCCTTTACTAGTGACATCAAAAGTATAGACGAATTTGAATTCCTCGCCTCAAAAAAACCCCAAATCTCTAATTTCGTGCCGCTATGTCCTTTTGTTGAGAAATTATTGAAAAAAATCGAAAACAAAATAAAATTTTGATACCCTGTATCTTGGTTATCAACTTTGGAATTAGGCAAGTTTGAATAAATCGCATTATTTTGACATAAGGGCGACTTTTGGATGACCCTGTAGAATATCAAATTAAAAATAATTTTTGTCGACGATGTTAGGTTAGAAAGTTTTAATCGCAACCAGAATCAAATTAAATAGTTTTAATGTTGCTTGCCTATAAAATATTGGTAATTATTCGTATTACCGGAAACAACGAATTTTTTCATGAAATTTTGCACAGACCCTAATTTTGGGTCGTAGAACACGAATCCGAAGTCAGCTTTTGGCGGTCTCGAATGGTTTTTTCAAAAAAAAAATTTTAACTTTTAGGTTAGCTTTTTCAATGATTTCTTTAAATTTCGACACTTTTACTTAAACACATCTATACAAGTCATTACACACTATTTTTCTGAACCATATTTAGGCAAATTTATGTAAAAACACATTAAAAAAACAGAGAAAATATCCAAAAACTGAAAGAAAATAAACACGCAAACCGTGGTATACATTCTCGAAACTTCTGATTGAAAGACGCGATGTTGCCAAATTTACAAATCGCTTTTCCCACAAATTTTAACAGTTGGACAAAATCTGTGCAAAAAGTTGTATACACCCAAGCAAACCTGAGCAAAAAGGTGGTCAGGTTTGCTCAGTTTTCATTGATATAGATATATATGTATCTATATCAATCAAAACTGAGCAAACCTGACCACCTTTTTGCTCAGGTTTGCTTGGGTTGGGTATACACCTTTTTGTTAGCTTTTTTATTATTCCTAATTTACAACTTTTTCATGAAAAATAAGTAAACCTGGCAACGCCGGACACTTGACAGCTGGGAAAATAATGGCGGCTGGTAGCGCGTAAAATGGAATTTTCTATAGGAAAAAGCAATTTTCTTAGCTATTTTTGCCTAAATGTGGTGTTTTGTGTGACAAAATAAAATAAAAATTATAAGTTTACATATATGTTTAAGTGAAAGTGTCGCAACTTAAAGGAATCTATAAAAAAAAGGTAACCTAAAAGTTAACCTAAGGCCTGGGTTACCCAACTTCGTAATTTTTAGTCCTTAATTCTTAATTCTTAAGCATTTCGTAAAATTTGAGTGAGTTATTCTTAGACAAGGAAAGAGAGGGGACTGGTAACACTCATTTAAGCTAACGCATGGCAAGTGTGACCGAAATTCGAGCCGATGCCATTTTTTGGTGCCAAACATTGCCGGTGACATCAAAGATATTTTGTGGTGTTTCGAACAGAATTTTGATTAAAGACGACTACATTTTAGTAATTTATGATGGTGGGTTGTACTGCTTATGGCTGCAAAAGCCGAAACGAGAGAAAGGAGCCTGGAATTACCTTTCACAGGTAAAAAGTTAAATGTTACATAGTTGCAAGACAAACAATTTTCGAAATATTTTTGTTATGAGATAATTTATCAACGCAATTCGAATATGATGATTTAGGCATTTTCAAAACAGACTATTTATGTTTATTTGAACAATGTGCTTGAATGTTTTCATTCATTATCAACTCATTAAAGATATAAATTATGATAATGGCAAGATTTTTTCCAGTGGCGGGTATGTTTTTATCCGGAAAAAATCTTATAATATTTCATTAACTTTGTGTGCGTAAATTAGTCAGTACAGCAGGTTTTTTTTTAATATATAATTTATTTGTTTTGTTGTAGATTCCTCATGAACGATCCCAGAAGACTTGCTCTTTGGGTTAAAAAAAATGCATGTTGCAGACTGGAGTCCTAGAAAAATGATAAAATTTCTTCAAAGCACTTTAACTGGAATTTATTTTATAGTATTGGTGAAAAAACTTGTCTGTTAGATGATGCAGTACCCACCAGTATTTGAGGAACTGCCTAAATATCTCCAGGAAATGTCACAAACAAAGCAAGTAAGCCAGACTTTATACAACATTTTTTAATATTATTTTGTAATATAGGTACCTAGTGTAGGTATCATATGCTAGAAATAAGCTAATTAAATGTATTGTTGTAGGCAAGAAATTGGAGGCGTTCCTGTTCTGTTTCTGTTGTGCCAGCCAGGGATAGTAAGGCCCCTAATGTGGAACAAAAGTTAGATGAAACACCATGAAAAACACAGCTTAGAAGACAGTTTTTCCAAGCAGTACAACTACCATCCAAGCAATATAAAGTCTTTGAATAGTTAGACATTTGCTGACTGACAGGGCTTATTATTCTGTTGCTGAATTTTATGATGACTCATTTTCATTTTTTTACACCTATATGATTATATCGAGTTTTAAAATGATGTGTATTGTTTGTGTACCTTGTTGAGTTTGTCTTTTATTAGTGTTGGTCTGCTTATATACTTTTAGATATTTTTTTATATATATTTATTTGTAATGAAATACTAGTATGTAGGATCATGTATCATAGGAACTACCTTCTTGCTTTGTCTATAAGATGTAAGTCTTCTGGCAATATAGCTTATTTCAATTTGAATTTGAAAAGCAGAATAACTTTACACAACTTTTGTATTATGTAAATATTTATTTTTGTATCAGTTTATTAGGCGTACTTAATATTTATTGTTTCTAAATTTGTTTGCCTATGTACCTATATAGTTAGTTTTAATAACTTTTCAGAATTGTTATTATTATTTATTTATTTATTTATTTATTGAACAAGTATCAACAGCACAGGTGCCAATTACAGATACAATTATAGGTACATTCCACTTAAACTATGCAGTATATAACCAGAAAAAAGTCCAACAGAAAATCAACATTAAAACACAGATACACAGAAATACGTCAATACAATAAAAACCCACTCAGACAAATACGTGGTTACATATGTAAATCATTAGTTAACTGTCTTTCAACTTATTCTCGATTAAAATTCTGAATTGGGTAAGACTAGTCGTATCCACATCAATATCAGACGCATACAGATTAAAATAGTAGCACATCTTATAGATTGGGGAATTCTTGTACAGATTTGTTCGAGGATGAGTCAGATAAAAAACATTAGAGGCTCGCGAATTAATTCTATTGATGGCAAATGGCAGCTTACCAAGAATGTCAGGGCAGTCAATTTTACCTTTCAAAATTTTGAACAAAGTGCATAGTAATATTATAATTCTTCTTTTTCTCAACGAAAGCCTCTCAAAGATACTTAACAGGTATTCATTGTCATACCCCTTCTGGGGATATATACCAAATTTCCTATAATACATGCACTTCGAAAACCTTCTTTGCACTTTCTCAACAAGTGATACCCACACATTATATTGGGGGGACCATATTACGCTACCATATTCCAATACTGGCAACACAAGGCTATCAAAAAGATGCCAGCTAACATCTATGCTGAAATTTTTGGTATTTCTTACTATAAAACCTGATATTTTTTGTGCACTATCGATTTTAGATACTATATGGTTAGAAAAAGATAATGTTGGGTCAAAGATTACACCAAGATCCTTATGGTGATTCACACGCTGTAAATTGACCCCGTTTAGAGAATAGTCATAGCCAATAATATTGCGATTTAATGTGAAAGACATACACGCACATTTACCTACATTTAACTTAAAGCTGTTTGCCTTACACCAATTCGCCACAGTGGAAAAATCATTCTGTAAGGTCTCACAATCCTCAACAGAATTTACCTGGTAGTAGCATTTAAAATCATCTGCAAATAACAATCCCAGAGTATTACTTGCATTACCGGATATTCCATTTATAGCTGCCAAAAACAAAAGAGGACCCAAGTTGGATCCCTGCGGAACCCCCGACGTACTATTAAAAATAACTGACTTACATCCCTTAACCTCGACATACTGAGTCCTACAACTTAAGTAGGACTTAATCAGACTTTGAAGATACTGAGTAACCCCCAAATAAGACAAGGAACGCAATATTACACAATGCCTTATTCTATCAAATGCCTTCTCCATATCAGTGTATATTACATCCACCTGAGATTTGTTGTTGATAGCATCATGAACGTATTGACAGAAATAGGCTAGGTTAGTAAATGTGGACCTTTTAGGTAAGAAGCCATGCTGACATGACGAGAGGCAACCAGAGATTTCATCATACAGCCGTTCGAATATAATGACTTCAAAGATCTTTGAAACCGCGCTTACTATGCTTATAGGGCGATAGTTATTAATTTCATGTCTTGCTCCAGCCTTGTAAATTGGAATTATTTTACCAACTTTCCACTTATCAGGATAGACTGAGGTTTTCAGTATCAAATTAAACAGACATTCCAACGGTTTAGACAAGTACTCGCTACCACCTTTCCAGATATAAGCCGGGATCCCATCAGGGCCAACCGCCCTATTTGCCTTAATTTTTTTAATAGCCTTCATTATTTCTTGGGCGGAAACCAACCTGTCGCAAAAGAATGACATAGACTCAGTTGCTGTACAGTCCATATCCTCATCATTGACATAAACTGACTTAAAGAAATCTGCAAATCCATTAGCTACATTCTGTGAACCTGAATAAGTTCTGTCACCAGAAGACATTTCATCCAATATGTCAGGAGAATCCTTTAGCGTTCTCAAAAAGGACCAAAAGAGTTTAGGGTTCGATTTTAAGCTTAATTGGATATCCTGCTGATATTTAGAATGAGCAACCTTAATTTTATACTTAATGACGCTTCTAAGAGAAGAATACCTCTGTCTCCAGTAATGAGATTTAAGTTTCTTCGATTTACGGAAACAATAATATTTTTGTTTAAGAAGTTTAATTATTTCTTTATTGAACCAGACCGGGTATTTTTTATCTATTTGAGTAGACTTTGGCACACATTTCTCAAACAGAATGACAAGATTATCATAAAAATATTCCAATGCCGAATTGACGTCAGTAAAGCCTTCCATATGGCTCCAGTCTTGATCCTTGAAAAGTCTGTACATTAGCAAGAAATCAGCTTTTTTAAAATTTAGTTTGGTTGTTGATACAAATTTGCAGTGTTCCACACGTTCTTTAGTTTTCAGGCTGAAGCTCAGACACGGATGGTGTTTGTCAATCGGAACCAAGGCATCATCCGTTTCGTCGACTTGTACATCATCAATGGAAGAAACCACGAGATCAAGAATAACATTGTGATCATTTCTAATTCGATTTGACTGGACTAGGTTATTAAATGACATGAAAGATTTAAGAGTATTCAAAGCATCATTACAGGAAAGATGATTCACATAACTAGGAATATTGAAGTCGCCCATTATGATGTATTCGGATTTAGTTTCGCCACTCATGTGTGTTTCAATCCTCTCAAAAAATTGCTCATACAAGACACTCGCACTATTGGGTACAAAATAGACTATTATTATATATAAATAAGAATTAATGCCCAATTTCAGCCTCACACAAATTGCTTCTTGATCATCATCAAAAATGTTCACCACAGAAGCCATAACGCAACTCCTAACAGCCAACAAGACACCACCACCCTGAGATTTCTCAGTGATAACCCTATTCCTATCCTTCCTAAAAACAACCCTATTGTCAAGACCAAGCTCAGCAATATTTATTGATTCATTTAACCATGTTTCGGATATACCAATTATATCATAGTCGAAAATGGCCATATTGCACTTTATTATTATATTACATATATATTTTTTTAAAATATACTTGAGAAAAATTAAAATTGAAGGAGTACATTGGATCTATTGATTTTCTCCACATTTAACAAACCAAAAATAAATTATTACTATAAGTCGTTTTATTCGTTTTGGTAAAAGTCTACAATCGCCTCTCATGATACGCCGCCATAGCCTGGTGCTGGATCACGATGCATTGAGTTCTACGCAATTTTGACACTAATGACAGTGGCCATGTGATGGGTTGTTTGTTTTGTTTGAGTAGTCATGTGACTTTGACACGTAGAATAGAATTCTATGTGGCGTGATCCGGGGTCTGGTGTCAGATGGCTTCATATCCGTAGCCTGTATTACCCGTCCTCTCTCTTTCCTCGTCTAAGCTAATAATAATATGTAAGTGTATTTAGATTTTTTCTTTGGTACAGTATGGTTTTTGTTATGAAATTACAAAAATAAATGCATAATTTACAAAAAATCCAGTATAACATTGTTTTATTTTATAGCACTATTTTAAATATTCTATTTCATACAGTTTTTGCAGCAAGAAGGAAAAAATTAAATTAATTTACAAAACCTCTAGTTACGCCACTGAGCGGATCGGTCTGGTGTCGGATGGTCACACTTCATGTCAAACAGTTACGCGTCCCCTCTCTTTCCTTGTCTAAGGAGTTATTAGATCAGGTTTATCCAGTTTCTTTATTCTTAATTTTTATCTCTTCTTTTTCCAATTCTTCTTTTTTCAGCTCTTGACAGTTGGACAATACATGTCAAAATTGACATAGGAAATATAAACACAACTTGTTTATTTGTGTTATAAATAGTTAAATTCAATATTAAAATTAAATACAAAAATCATGAAGACTGTCGTCCATCACCAAACGTCAAATTAACCCGGATAACAATGTCATTTGTCAAGATCTGTCTAAAACAGCTGAACAAGCCGCATGCGCATTTAATATTTCCTTAATTCTTTATTCGTAATTCGTAAAAGTTAAAAATTGGCAACTTTCAAGGTCGTTCTTAAAAATTAAGGATAAAGAATAAAGAATTAAGAAACTGGGTAATCAGTGTCACTTAATAGTACATTGTGAACTTGCTTATGAGTTAGGAATTAAGAATTAAGAAGTTTGGATAAACCCGGCCTAAAAGTTTTCCAAAAAAAATTTTTTTTTGGAATAACCATAAGAGACCGCCAAAAGCTGACTTCGGATTCGTGTTCTACGACCCAAAATTAGAGTCTGTGCAAAATTTCATGAAAAAATTCGCTGTTTCCGGTAATCCGAATAATTACCAAAATGGTAACAGTAAATGATGGCAATATTAACCAAAATCCATGAAGTACCAGACAATATTTAATTTTAAATAAGTAGGATTAAATGCCTAATAGCACCTGTTTTATATAACAGCATTTTCCACTAGAAAAATTTTATGGCTGACTGAAACTTGAATAATTCTGTTCAAAACCTTTGCTCAATCGATCTCAATGGAGTAACATGCAAAGCTATACAAGTATGACGAAGTAAACTTGTTTTCTGTTGTTTTTACACGTAAAGAATAATTGATGAGGTATACTTTTTTATTTCAGAAAAATAATAATAATAATTTGCCTCCTATACTTATTACGTTTATTTATATTTTTCTTTACCTATTTACATTTATTGAATTACATAAACTGATTTAATCGGATTTAATACTTTTAAGACAGATATAACTAACAGAAAATACAGTAAAATGTAGAAATGAGTTTCATTGAGGTGTTTATTGACAAAATTTTTATATTTGCTTAAACATTACAATCAAGTTTTTAAACTTACATTTTTTGAAATGCGTATTTTAACTAATAAAATTCCTAGAAATCGTCGTTCCAAATATATAATTAATAAGTAATCGAATTGGTTCCTTATTTTATTATTTTGTACCAACACCAGACACTTTTACTTAAAAAATAATTATCTTTTGACTGAAACTTTATTGGTTAGAGTTAGAATGATAAGCGCTGGGATTCCAGAATGCTATTCGATATCGAAATATTCTATTTGGCGCAAAAAACCGATTCCCGTTTGTTTTCAGCTGATCGCGGATCGTCTAAAACGATATCGAGTCTTTCGGTACCTCTAGAGATCCCGTTTCGGTCGATTTCGCGATGACAGTGATTTTTAGGTTAGAATTATTTGTTTATGTGTATTGCAAGTTGTTTTTTTTTTGTTTGTTACTACACCAATACATATATAAAATGTATTTATTTAAAAAAGACATTTTAGACTTTTCCAGTTAAAATCGGATACTAATGTTGTAGTCAAGTTGATACATTTTGGATAGGATAACAAAACAATAAACACACTGTTCAGAAATGATCCTGAAGCCTTCTGAATCAGGCAAAGACACATCAATTAGTGTTTTCACTAAGAAACATGGGTGATGTTAATGATGGAGCATCGCACGTAGGATTCTTGGGTGTGATGATCGATCAGGAACTTAAGTGGCATACCCAGATTGAGCAGATTGCCAAGAAGCTTGGAAGCGGTCTGTTTGCATTGAGGCGTCTTAGCGAGCGTGTTAGTGTTCCCGTACTTAGAACTGCTTATTTTGCTTTATTCCACTCAATAATGTCTTATGCTCTGTTGGCTTGGGGTCACGTACCCAGGTCAAAGCGTGTTTTTGGCCTCCAGAGGAAGGCTGTGCGGTTTGTGATTCAGGGAGGACTGTAGACAGGCCTTTGCTGCCCTTGGCATCTTGACTTTCTCATCCCAGTACATCCTGGATAGCCTGACATATGTTAAATCCAACAGGGGAACGTACAAAGTGCATGGTGAAGTCCACAGCCACGACACCAGAAATAAAAATAACAATACCAGAACATTCCCGCCTGGAGAGGTGTCGAAATGGCCCAAGATATTTGGGAATAAACTTTTTTAACCATTTGCCAGAAAGTATCAAACAACTGCCTGAAAATAATTTTAGGGGTAAAATAAAACAAATTTTAATAGAAAATGCTTTTTATTCACATGAAGAATTTTTGAATTTTAACTTCAATGTTTTGTAGTTTTAGTGTTTTATAGATTTTATATATGTAGTGTAATTTTTAATATGTGACGATTGTATCATTGTAAACAAGCTGTCTATATATATTATATATAATACATATGTATATTTTTCTTTTGACGCGTGTAAGTACTTTTGTATTTTTTGACATTAAATATGATTTGATTTTGATTTTGATCCTTCTTTCAACTGATTTTTTAAGTTTGGATGAAACAAAAAACTATTTTGTTTCTAGGGCTTTTAAAGTACAGGAAGCTCATTGGAACATCCTAATAGAGTATATGTTAGCATGTTTTTATATGAAAATAAATGGGATGTTTAATTTTTTTTTCTTATTTTACTACTGCATAATACGATTTTTTAAAATAATTATTTTATAGTGGCGGGCAGAGCTGGGTAAAGCACTCATTGTTAATTTAAAGGGCTTGCAATTACCAATTATTTTAGGGCTTGCAAACACTTGGCTTCAAGCCCATATGTAATTGAGGCTTGGTAATTGAAGCTTGAAAATGAGCTCGCAAGCTCTCTAGAGAGTTTACGGACATTGAAAGTGCTTAAACCATTTTAGTAGGGCTTTAAGTCTTTTCGAAGGGCTTGCAAGTTCATAGTTCATTTTTCAATCACTTATAAAGTAATGCAATTACATAATATGTTAAAAAGGGGCTTGAGGCACAGTGTTTGCAAGCCTTAAAAAAAGTAATTTGTAATAAAACAATATCGAGAATTGGAAGCATTTTTTAGATGAAAACAAGCAGGCAAAAAATGAATACAATCAGGACCACACGCCACACAACCATAGAAGAAAATCAAATAAATTTTAAAATTTTGCAACAAAATAATCTTGGTTATAATTCACTACGCATGCGTGCTACGAATACTACGGTTTCCAATATCGAATAAAGCGATGGCATAAACGACATCGAATGAGAATATCGAATTGGTCGATATCGCTTTGACTATCGAGGCTGTGTACCGTTGTCAAACCTGGTTAACCGCATCGGTTTCTTCGGTGACATTAATGACAGATATTGCGTTTCCAATCTGTCAACTTTTCAGATTACCGATACTTACGGGACACAAAACCGTAACCGAAGTTGACAACGGTACACGGCCACTACACGCCTCGAGTATCGAAAGCGTTACGATAGCTGTCGTATCGAGTGAAAGGGAATCCCAGCAGATGATTTTAACAACGTTAAAACTTAAAACCCACAGAACAGTTAAAACCAGTAACACCACAGAACAACAGGTAAAACCAACAAGAACAAAGGTTAAAACCACAAGAAGTTTTGAGGGGCGCATTCAGAATCGACGCCCGGGTGTTACCGGGTGAACAACCGACCGGGCGGCCAGCCGTTGTTTCTTATGGCCGTGACGTCATTGACAAGTTAGGCTGTGTACCGTTGTCAAACCTGGTTAACCGCTCGGTTTCTTCGGTGACATTAATGACAGATATTGCGTTTCCAATCTGTCAACTTTTCAGATTACCGATACTTACGGGACACAAAACCGTAACCGAAGTTGACAACGGTACACGCCCTTAATTTTTACCCACGGGGCGTCGATTCTGAATGCGCCCCAGATGACTTTGGTTACGGTTGCGGTTGACATTTGAACACCCTTAAACAAATTTTTGCGAAGTAACCACAAAGTAACCATGTAACTATTTTATGCTTTGGTTACATGTAACTACATTTTTGTGTGTAACGCCAAGCTTACTATGACGTATTACTGACGTTGACCATACCATACCATGTAACTACCCCCTCCCCTTCCTGATAGTTACGATTTGTGTGTCTTTGTTTAATGTATATAAATGATACGAAACAGAGAAAGCGTTTTTGCCAGTTGTTTAGGAAGAGCGAACTTAACCTATTTTTGTTGATATTTTTGGTGGATCCACATTTTGAAATGGAACAATGGAACCTTTGTACCTTTTATTAAATAAAGTACCTGTTTGTTTCTTAGTGGATAGAGACAACTTAGACCTCTTAAGAAGGGAAAGGCCGATTTATAAACTTGACGTTTGCGTTCGCCGTTGCCGTTGCAGTTTGCTGTTGACGTTCGTAAAAGTCGAATTATGGTATTTATAAACTTGAAGTTGAACGTTGGCCACCGTTGAAATAACAGCTGACGCTGACAGCATATCATAACCTATTTTTGCCTATTTATTTGTTTTGTTTTTGTGAGGAGTGTTTTTGTTTAAAATGGATGAGGATACAGAAAGCTTATTAGCATCCCTTGGAATAATTTTGTGTGTATATATGTGTAAACAAATATCACGCCACCAGGTACGAAGCTTTTGATTGGTTGTTGCCAAATTGGCTACGGTTTTGCTACGAACGGCCAGCGTCAAAAGATAAAGTTGAGTTAACTCGAACGGCACCCAACGTCAACGCCAACGGCAATCGGCAGCGCCAACGGCAAATATAAATGGTGTTAGGTATTTCAGTGCATTTAACTTTGAACGCAAACCGCAAACGTCAAGTTTATAAATCGGCCTTAAATGAGAATGATAATTTAAAACATTGTATTTTATGTTGATGTACCTCATCAGGGGTACTAAACTTATAGAATGTCTCAGGCAACAAACGCGAAATCAAAAAAATAAAAATGGCAATTTTACAATTAATGTCAAAACATACCATATGACGTCACTTAAACCATCATACCGGTATGCCCGTGGTTACTTCGCAAAAATTTGTTTCTTGACAATGGTTTGAACTTAGATTAGAGGGTTGAGCATCATTTTGTCAACAAATTGATTGACAAATGAAGTGCAACCCATTGTTTAAATCAGCGTGTTTCCGCGAGATCCCGCTGACCAACCGTGAACGGCCGAGAACTATAAGTCATGTGATATTTGCATTGATATATTAAGTGACATACACGTGACCGCTGCTCAAGCTAGATCAACGGGATCCCGCGGAAACAGGCTGAATGTCAACCGCAACCGTGACCAAAGCCATCTGAAAATGTGTAAAGAAAATAAAAGGGTTTAGACCTATTCAAGCGGTTGACCGATAATTACCAATCTGCGTTGGTTTTAACCATTTTCATTCAATCGACTTTGATCATTTGTGGTCATTATTTCATGACGTCATTAAAAAGCCCTTAAACGTCATCACTTGTGCCAAAGCTAACCTTAAAAGTAGACACATATCAGATTTCACTAAATTATTTAGGAAAAGATGTGGATGTTATCGTGGATAAAATGTAAATATAAAAACAGCAGAACTTTTATTAACTGAGGTGTTTTGGTAATTTTTTTGGTAGAATAGGTATACTAAAATGTAAAGCTAAAGTAATCGCGCGTATATGTTTGTTATCACGGACCACAACATTGTTATCTATTTTGTAATCTAAATTTCATATACTGCCACACCACCAAAAACCTAAAGTATATTTATTTCCAAGGTAGACCGATGTAAATATCAGCCGTCCACGTTATAGTCAGACGATCTCGTCGAGCCTCCACCAGCTTCTTATTCGTATTGACAGATCGAACATTAAATTGAAAGAGGCGTGCCAGACAGCTATCGGCGGTATTTCGCAGGATTGTAATTAGGTTGTAATTAGTGAAAAAGGCTTGCATTACTCGACTTTTTTTCGAATTTTGACTTGTTTTTTTAATCGCTGTTTTGTTTGTTCGGTTGTCAAGACTGGCAATTATATTAGTTTTTATTTAGTTGTAAACAGTTTTGTCTGTTCACCACTTTACAATTTTCTATAATATAACACTATTCTTTCTCAATGCGGCCCTGTTCAAGGTCACTGTTTGAACCGATCACTTGTAAGTAGCGTGCATCTATTTATATTTCGTCTATCTTCGAAATAAATAGACTTTTAGGATATGATTCATATTATGATCACATGGCACTATGGCCACAATTAATTATTGACCAATTCATTCAAGCGCTCTTTATTAATTTTTTCCAAGGTCTGCCCCCGGATCACGCCACATAGAATTCTATTCTATGTGTCAAAGTCACATGACTACTCAAACAAAACAAACGATCCATCAGATGGCCACTGTCATTAGTGTCAAAATCGCATAGAATTCTATGCATCGTGATCCAGCACCTGGTGGGCGGCTGTGACAAAGTGCAATTTATGGCATAACCGCGGTATTTACCGGCCAACCGCTTGAATAGGTCTTATGTTAAAACACGAGCAGTAGCACTCTATATGAAAAATAGCGATAGCGATCGGGCTCTCTTCGAAACATACCCAACGGTGATACAAAGTAAGAATTTGCAAAGAGAGCCCGATCGCTATCGCTAATTCATACAGAGTGCCACTCATTGCCACTAGAGTTGGTTAAAAAAGAACAAACCCCATGTTCCATTACATGAGGCGTGTTCTATTGACAAAAATTGGATCGATCCGGATCAGTTTACGAACTTTATACGAAATACGTAATTGAATCAGAAATGGTAGTAGAAAGAGATAAAATAGTATTGCAGTCTCGAAAGTGATCCGGATCTATCCAATTTTTGTCAATCGAACACGCCTCTGGTAGCACTAAGCGCCCCGCCTGCTGATATTTAATCATGTGATGTGCAATTAAAGAATTTGTGATTAGTCACCATCTTGCATATTGTGTTCTACAAGGGTACACGCCGACAATATCGATTGGAAAGCTGCGCGCCTGCGTAGTGTGAGTAAACAAATGTAACCTCAAAAATTTAAGTATATGATGCACTTGTAACACGTTTACCGGTTTTCTTGCATCAATACCGTAATCTAGAGGTAGATTATCCGCTAATGAACCGATAGGTAGTGGGTTCAATGCCGGGCTCGAGTAAACTTTTTTCTTAATTTTTGTCATTTAAAAATTTAATCGGCTCGGAAGTTTAGCACTTCTTCAGGTGCAAATTTATTTTTGTATTATTGGTAATCTCATATGTACCTACTACCAGAGACTATAAAGAATATAGACAAATTCTTGAATATACCGAAATTGGACCGAAAGCGGGCCTCCCTTGAAACATTTGGGTCGGTTTACTGGTTTATGGTTTAGGAATTTGTTTGTTCAGTGTTCACCATTATATATCTGTATAGTAGGTAGTAGAGTGTTTGTGCCGGTTGTCCATCGGGATATATATCCAAAAATCCCCCCACTCTTCACCCCACCAAAATCCCCCCACTCTTCACCCTATCAAAATCCCCCCACTCTTCACCCCACCAAAATCCCCCCACTCTTCACCCCACCAAAATCCCCCCACTCTTCACCCCACCAAAATCCCCCCACTCTTCACCCCACCAAAATCCCCCCACTCTTCACACTACCAAAATCCCCCCACTCTTCACACTACCAAAATCCCCCCACTCTTCACCCCACCATTAAAACCATTCCACAACACGCACTCTTCACACTACCAAATCCTACCACTCTTATATCAAATCCATTCCTCCTACCCGCCACACCACTTTTATTGCTATAAATTCTCAATATTTACAGTATTTAACACAATTCACAACGATGTCTGTAGCAGTCCCTATTGATTATTCATGGGACGCAGAACATTGCGAAAGCTATAATCCACAAGAGTACATAGAAAACAATTTAATAATAACAAATCCACCTTCAAATCTATCTAAGAGTGCTAAAAAAAAGTTCGAACTCAACAGAGAAAGAAAGTTCAAGAATTGGAAGCAAAAAAGGAAAACTATGTCTTGCCCAACAGCAAATGTAATGTTTAGTCATGTAAGCGGAAAGAAAACCTTGCAGGATTTTACTACAGAAGAACTAGAAATGTTACCTTTGGAATATCTAATTAATTATGCAGATCATTTGGAACTCTTGGATGTATGGGGAAAATTACCAATGTCTTATAAATCAAGTTTTGATCTTCAAATTAAATTGCCATGTTTTATACATTACAATCGTCCTGACTGGAGCACACAATTCGATGGTCCTCCTGTATCCCAGAAATCATGTTTCATGTGCAATAGAAACATAAAGTAGACTAATGTAGATAAACTCACTGTTATTTTTGTTCAAAAGTAAACCTGTATTTTAATATATGTTTTATAAATGTCAAACAAATAATTAGAAGTATTATTCATTAATCCATGGATTTACAGCATCCCACCACCACCAAATCCCCCCACTCAAAATCGTTAAACATCATTACGCAAAGCTTCACTCATTTCATCGTAATACAGCGCGTTACTTAAAAGGGTAAGTGCGGTTAAAACGCAAGTGTTGTACTAATTCGAACAATACGCAGGTCAATACAGACCCCATATGTAGAGCGGTAGACCCGCCCAAACAACAAATTTTTTTATTTGTAGCTTCACTATTGGAGTTATATTCTTAAAAGTGGGTGGGTTGGAATGTACACACCAAAGTACATCTCCTAACACTCCGTGCGCATGTCTAGCAAGCTCGGTGTGCGCGTGGTACGCATTTTGGTCTACTGCGCATATAAAAAATGGCGGCTCAAAAAAAAAAAAAAAAATGGCTAAAAAAAAAAAAAAAAGTTTTTTATATTTTTCGTTTTTTTACAACTGCGCAATAGAGATGCGCATGGGCATGCCCCGCCCAGACGGATTCTCTTTATATTCTCTCTTCGCTTCTCGTTTTGCAGTCGCATCTTCAGCTTGATATTATATTAATTGTTTGGTTTGCAAAAACAGTATTGTACAAAGTGTTGTGAGACCGGTGAAAATATCCCAAGAATTTTTACAAAAGAACTGTTTTTCTGCTTTTTTGTTCAGTTCTCAAGATGTATCAGTGCAGTGAATGCAACAAGAGTTTTACGCATCAATCTAACGTACATAGACATAAAAGAGAATCGTGTGCCATGAGACCATCTTGTTCGCGAGAAAAAAGGAAGGCTAATACCCAGGTATGTGATGTGTCCATGAAAAAAGCTAAAATAGAAGATATTAAAGAAGACAAACCTCCAATACCTAAACTTACTTTATCGCGATGTAAAGATTGTGACACTTGGTACGTGAAAAATAAACTTGCTGCACATTTACGGTCAAACCTACATAAAAGTGCACTTAAAAGTGATGATAATGTAAAAATTTTAACTTCTGCGTTTAAAAATAGGATTGTGTCTTACATGTTGCAGCCATCGAAAAAGTATGTGGACATTGAAGAATTTTTTGATGAAGTACAACAAAAATTTGTAAGTTTACTTTCCGAACAGTTAGTTAAGCATAAAAGTGTTAAGATTAATGTAGAACTATTTGGACAATACATTTTACAAACCAAAGAGGCAATCGAAACTAAATCGTTTAACACAAAAAATAAGGTCATAACTTCAATAACAACAGATTTATCTGATATTTACAAACAATTTTTGTCTGAAATTAAAGAAAAGGTGTCAATATTCACAGAAAATGGATCAGGTTGGGCATTGGAAAAAATATTACATTTGGAGCTTAATATAAATAAATTTAATCCAATTAGAGCTTCATCGTATATACCATTACCAAAACAAATTGCAAATAAACGCGCTGTTATTAATATCAAAAATAATGATTCATATTGTTTTGCATGGAGTGTGATAAGTGCATTATTTCCTGCTGAAACAAATGTTGACAGAACAAGTTCATATCCAAATCCTTTTGAGTATTTAAATTTTGAAGGAATAGAGTTTCCTGTGAAATTAAAGGATATACATAAATTTGAAACTCTTAATCAAATATCTATAAATGTTTACGGTTTAGAGAGTGTTTATGAAGATAATAAATTCAAGTATGAAGTGGTTGGTCCTCTTCATTACACCAGTAAAAAACTTCCAGCGCATATAAATTTGTTGTTTATAAGTGAAGGTGAAAACAATCATTATTGTTGGATTAAGGACATGTCTAGATTAGTATCAGCACAAGTAAATAAAAATCATTTAAAAAAGTATTTTTGTGATGGTTGTTTAGTGTATTTTACATCAATGGAAAAATTAAAACAACATCAATCACATGATTGTAATCATTTGTTTACAAAAGTTCCAACTAATGAGATTAAAATAAATAAGTACGGTCAGCATATACCAGAAAATATTTTACAGTTTGAAAATTTTCAAAAACAACTAAAAGTTCCATTTGTCATATATGCAGACTTTGAATGCTTTTTAAAACCTTTGCAGCATCAAGAACCGGGAAACGAACAGAATTCTTATACTTTAAATACATTTAAACACGAACCATACGCTTTTTGTTATTTCATTAAGTGCTCATATGATGATTCTTTGTCGGTATTAGATTCATATTTTGGTTTAGATGCAGCTGATGAATTTTGTAAACGAATTGAAGGTCATGTACATAGAATTTATAATGAACATCTTAAACCTGTAGTGAAAATGCTTCCTTTATCAGATGAGGAAGAGCTGGCTTATAAAAATAGCACAATTTGTCATATTTGTAACGAAAAACTTGAAGAAAATGAAAAAGTAAGGGATCACGATCATTTAACTGGTAAATTTCGAAATGCAGCTCACAGTATCTGCAATCTAAATTTTAAAATCCCAAATTTTATACCTATCTTTTTCCATAATTTAACTGGTTATGATAGTCATTTATTTGTTAAACAATTGTGCTGTGAAGAAGATAATATTGATGTACTTGCACAAACCAAAGAAAAATATATTTCATTTTCAAAATCCATATTGGTTGACAAAGTAAAAGACAAGGATAATAAAGAAAAAAATCTGTTTATTAAAATGAGATTTTTAGATTCATTCCGTTTCGTTGGTTCCTCCTTGGAAAAGCTTGGTGAAAGCTTGGAACCAAATCAATGTATAGAAATAAAAAAATATTTTCAGGATCCTAACCAGTTCAATGAAATTCGTAAAAAAGGTGTTTATCCCTATTCCTATGTTGATTCTTTCGAAAAATTACATGAAAATCAACTCCCAGCTATTGAACATTTTTATGATAAACTTAAAGATGAGCCTATGTGTCCATCGGATTACAATAGAGCAATTACTATTTGGAATTTATTTAATTGTCAAAATCTTATGGATTATACCAAAATTTATTTATTGTCAGATGTTCTCATATTAACAGATTTCTTTGAAGCTTTTCGAAATATATCTTTAAATAACTTTAAGCTAGATCCTGCACGGTATTACACATTACCAGGTTTAAGTTGGGATTCAATGTTAAAAATGACTGATGTTAAATTAGAATTATTAACGGATATAGATATGATACATTTTTTTAAAAATAGTATAAGAGGTGGTGTCTGTCATTGCAGCGTTCGAAAAGCTGAAGCTAATAATCAATTCTTGGAAAATTATGATACAAGCAAACCAAATTCATTTATAATGTATTTGGATGCCACTAACTTGTATGGACATAGTATGAGTCAATGTCTCCCCGTAAGTGATTTTTCTTGGTTGAACGATGAAGAAATTGAAGCCCTTGATGTGATGTCTATATCTGATGATGCTGAATTCGGGTATGTTTTGGAAGTAGATTTAAAGTATCCTCAAAATTTACATGTAAAACACAACGAATTACCTTTTTTGGCTGAAAATATTTGTGCACCAGGTTCAAAACAAAAGAAATTAATATGTAATTTAAACCATAAAGAAAAATATGTTATTCATTACCGAAATCTGAAGCAGGTGCTTCAAAATGGATTAAAATTAACTAAAATTCATAGAGTTATTAAATTTAAACAAGCTGCATTTCTTAAACCATACATCGATTTAAATACCGAAATGAGGAACAAATCTAAAAATAAGTTGGAAAAGGATACTTATAAATTATTTAATAATGCCATTTACGGTAAATCTTTAGAAAACATTGACAAGCGAGTTGACATTAGATTAATCACACACTGGGAGAATATTGGTAAAAAACAAGGAGCACAGACATTGATTGCTAAACCAAATTTTAAAAATCGTTTGGTCTTTAATGAAAACTTGGTTGCGATACAAATGGAAAGAGTAAAAGTGACTTACAATAAACCTGTTTATGTTGGCTTCACAACCCAACCCAACCTGAAACAAATGTTGACAGAACAAGTTCATATCCAAATCTTTTTGAGTATTTAAATTTTGAAGGAATAGAGTTTCCTGTGAAATTAAAGGATATACATAAATTTGAAACTCTTAATCAAATATCTATAAATGTTTACGGTTTAGAGAGTGTTTATGAAGATAATAAATTCAAGTATGAAGTGGTTGGTCCTCTTCATTACACCAGTAAAAAACTTCCAGCGCATATAAATTTGTTGTTTATAAGTGAAGGTGAAAACAATCATTATTGTTGGATTAAGGACATGTCTAGATTAGTATCAGCACAAGTAAATAAAAATCATTTAAAAAAGTATTTTTGTGATGGTTGTTTAGTGTATTTTACATCAATGGAAAAATTAAAACAACATCAATCACATGATTGTAATCATTTGTTTACAAAAGTTCCAACTAATGAGATTAAAATAAATAAGTACGGTCAGCATATACCAGAAAATATTTTACAGTTTGAAAATTTTCAAAAACAACTAAAAGTTCCATTTGTCATATATGCAGACTTTGAATGCTTTTTAAAACCTTTGCAGCATCAAGAACCGGGAAACGAACAGAATTCTTATACTTTAAATACATTTAAACACGAACCATACGCTTTTTGTTATTTCATTAAGTGCTCATATGATGATTCTTTGTCGGTATTAGATTCATATTTTGGTTTAGATGCAGCTGATGAATTTTGTAAACGAATTGAAGGTCATGTACATAGAATTTATAATGAACATCTTAAACCTGTAGTGAAAATGCTTCCTTTATCAGATGAGGAAGAGCTGGCTTATAAAAATAGCACAATTTGTCATATTTGTAACGAAAAACTTGAAGAAAATGAAAAAGTAAGGGATCACGATCATTTAACTGGTAAATTTCGAAATGCAGCTCACAGTATCTGCAATCTAAATTTTAAAATTCCAAATTTTATACCTATCTTTTTCCATAATTTAACTGGTTATGATAGTCATTTATTTGTTAAACAATTGTGCTGTGAAGAAGATAATATTGATGTACTTGCACAAACCAAAGAAAAATATATTTCATTTTCAAAATCCATATTGGTTGACAAAGTAAAAGACAAGGATAATAAAGAAAAAAATCTGTTTATTAAAATGAGATTTTTAGATTCATTCCGTTTCGTTGGTTCCTCCTTGGAAAAGCTTGGTGAAAGCTTGGAACCAAATCAATGTATAGAAATAAAAAAATATTTTCAGGATCCTAACCAGTTCAATGAAATTCGTAAAAAAGGTGTTTATCCCTATTCCTATGTTGATTCTTTCGAAAAATTACATGAAAATCAACTCCCAGCTATTGAACATTTTTATGATAAACTTAAAGATGAGCCTATGTGTCCATCGGATTACAATAGAGCAATTACTATTTGGAATTTATTTAATTGTCAAAATCTTATGGATTATACCAAAATTTATTTATTGTCAGATGTTCTCATATTAACAGATTTCTTTGAAGCTTTTCGAAATATATCTTTAAATAACTTTAAGCTAGATCCTGCACGGTATTACACATTACCAGGTTTAAGTTGGGATTCAATGTTAAAAATGACTGATGTTAAATTAGAATTATTAACGGATATAGATATGATACATTTTTTTAAAAATAGTATAAGAGGTGGTGTCTGTCATTGCAGCGTTCGAAAAGCTGAAGCTAATAATCAATTCTTGGAAAATTATGATACAAGCAAACCAAATTCATTTATAATGTATTTGGATGCCACTAACTTGTATGGACATAGTATGAGTCAATGTCTCCCCGTAAGTGATTTTTCTTGGTTGAACGATGAAGAAATTGAAGCCCTTGATGTGATGTCTATATCTGATGATGCTGAATTCGGGTATGTTTTGGAAGTAGATTTAAAGTATCCTCAAAATTTACATGTAAAACACAACGAATTACCTTTTTTGGCTGAAAATATTTGTGCACCAGGTTCAAAACAAAAGAAATTAATATGTAATTTAAACCATAAAGAAAAATATGTTATTCATTACCGAAATCTGAAGCAGGTGCTTCAAAATGGATTAAAATTAACTAAAATTCATAGAGTTATTAAATTTAAACAAGCTGCATTTCTTAAACCATACATCGATTTAAATACCGAAATGAGGAACAAATCTAAAAATAAGTTGGAAAAGGATACTTATAAATTATTTAATAATGCCATTTACGGTAAATCTTTAGAAAACATTGACAAGCGAGTTGACATTAGATTAATCACACACTGGGAGAATATTGGTAAAAAACAAGGAGCACAGACATTGATTGCTAAACCAAATTTTAAAAATCGTTTGGTCTTTAATGAAAACTTGGTTGCGATACAAATGGAAAGAGTAAAAGTGACTTACAATAAACCTGTTTATGTTGGCTTCACAACCCAACCCAACCTGAAACAAATGTTGACAGAACAAGTTCATATCCAAATCTTTTTGAGTATTTAAATTTTGAAGGAATAGAGTTTCCTGTGAAATTAAAGGATATACATAAATTTGAAACTCTTAATCAAATATCTATAAATGTTTACGGTTTAGAGAGTGTTTATGAAGATAATAAATTCAAGTATGAAGTGGTTGGTCCTCTTCATTACACCAGTAAAAAACTTCCAGCGCATATAAATTTGTTGTTTATAAGTGAAGGTGAAAACAATCATTATTGTTGGATTAAGGACATGTCTAGATTAGTATCAGCACAAGTAAATAAAAATCATTTAAAAAAGTATTTTTGTGATGGTTGTTTAGTGTATTTTACATCAATGGAAAAATTAAAACAACATCAATCACATGATTGTAATCATTTGTTTACAAAAGTTCCAACTAATGAGATTAAAATAAATAAGTACGGTCAGCATATACCAGAAAATATTTTACAGTTTGAAAATTTTCAAAAACAACTAAAAGTTCCATTTGTCATATATGCAGACTTTGAATGCTTTTTAAAACCTTTGCAGCATCAAGAACCGGGAAACGAACAGAATTCTTATACTTTAAATACATTTAAACACGAACCATACGCTTTTTGTTATTTCATTAAGTGCTCATATGATGATTCTTTGTCGGTATTAGATTCATATTTTGGTTTAGATGCAGCTGATGAATTTTGTAAACGAATTGAAGGTCATGTACATAGAATTTATAATGAACATCTTAAACCTGTAGTGAAAATGCTTCCTTTATCAGATGAGGAAGAGCTGGCTTATAAAAATAGCACAATTTGTCATATTTGTAACGAAAAACTTGAAGAAAATGAAAAAGTAAGGGATCACGATCATTTAACTGGTAAATTTCGAAATGCAGCTCACAGTATCTGCAATCTAAATTTTAAAATCCCAAATTTTATACCTATCTTTTTCCATAATTTAACTGGTTATGATAGTCATTTATTTGTTAAACAATTGTGCTGTGAAGAAGATAATATTGATGTACTTGCACAAACCAAAGAAAAATATATTTCATTTTCAAAATCCATATTGGTTGACAAAGTAAAAGACAAGGATAATAAAGAAAAAAATCTGTTTATTAAAATGAGATTTTTAGATTCATTCCGTTTCGTTGGTTCCTCCTTGGAAAAGCTTGGTGAAAGCTTGGAACCAAATCAATGTATAGAAATAAAAAAATATTTTCAGGATCCTAACCAGTTCAATGAAATTCGTAAAAAAGGTGTTTATCCCTATTCCTATGTTGATTCTTTCGAAAAATTACATGAAAATCAACTCCCAGCTATTGAACATTTTTATGATAAACTTAAAGATGAGCCTATGTGTCCATCGGATTACAATAGAGCAATTACTATTTGGAATTTATTTAATTGTCAAAATCTTATGGATTATACCAAAATTTATTTATTGTCAGATGTTCTCATATTAACAGATTTCTTTGAAGCTTTTCGAAATATATCTTTAAATAACTTTAAGCTAGATCCTGCACGGTATTACACATTACCAGGTTTAAGTTGGGATTCAATGTTAAAAATGACTGATGTTAAATTAGAATTATTAACGGATATAGATATGATACATTTTTTTAAAAATAGTATAAGAGGTGGTGTCTGTCATTGCAGCGTTCGAAAAGCTGAAGCTAATTATCAATTCTTGGAAAATTATGATACAAGCAAACCAAATTCATTTATAATGTATTTGGATGCCACTAACTTGTATGGACATAGTATGAGTCAATGTCTCCCCGTAAGTGATTTTTCTTGGTTGAACGATGAAGAAATTGAAGCCCTTGATGTGATGTCTATATCTGATGATGCTGAATTCGGGTATGTTTTGGAAGTAGATTTAAAGTATCCTCAAAATTTACATGTAAAACACAACGAATTACCTTTTTTGGCTGAAAATATTTGTGCACCAGGTTCAAAACAAAAGAAATTAATATGTAATTTAAACCATAAAGAAAAATATGTTATTCATTACCGAAATCTGAAGCAGGTGCTTCAAAATGGATTAAAATTAACTAAAATTCATAGAGTTATTAAATTTAAACAAGCTGCATTTCTTAAACCATACATCGATTTAAATACCGAAATGAGGAACAAATCTAAAAATAAGTTGGAAAAGGATACTTATAAATTATTTAATAATGCCATTTACGGTAAATCTTTAGAAAACATTGACAAGCGAGTTGACATTAGATTAATCACACACTGGGAGAATATTGGTAAAAAACAAGGAGCACAGACATTGATTGCTAAACCAAATTTTAAAAATCGTTTGGTCTTTAATGAAAACTTGGTTGCGATACAAATGGAAAGAGTAAAAGTGACTTACAATAAACCTGTTTATGTTGGCTTCACAGTCTTGGAATTATCAAAAACCGTTTTATATGATTTTTATTATGACTGTATTAAAAGCAAGTATGGAGACGAAGCAATTTTGTTATACACGGATACAGACAGTTTGATCTTGCAAGTAGAGACTGAAAACTTTTATCAAGATATGCAAGACAATTTAGAGAAATTTGACACTTCTAATTACAATGAAAACAATATACATAATTTAACTATAAACAAATCAGTATTAGGGCGAATGAAAGATGAATTTGCAGGTAAACCAATTTCAAGTTTTTATGGAACGGGGGCTAAAGCTTACTGTGTAAATTTAGAAGAGAAATCTGAAAAAAAGGCAAAGGGAGTTAAAAAATATGTTATAGAAAATTCCATTACTAAACAAGATTATAAAGACGTAGTTGAAAATTCTGAGATCAAATTTAGAAAAATGAATATTTTTCATTCAATTTTACATGACATGTTTACACAATTAAAAAATAAGGTTGCTTTGTCTCCAAAAGATGATAAACGCTATATAATTCCAGATTCTTTTAGAACTTTAGCTTGGGGGCACAAACATATAAGTATTTTGGAAGAGAAATCCAAGACTGATGATGACCAAGTTAATAATGTAATTGATATTCTAAAAGATTTAGTTCATGATGAATATAAAACATAAGAACCCTGGAAAAATATTTTAGTTTGAAAATGGCCATGCTACCAGTAGGAGTTCTATTTCTATCAGCATTCGTTAACAATACTTTGTTCATACAAGTTGATCATAATGTTCGAGAAGCATTTATTTGTCTATCTGTGAATAATGTAAATAATGATAGTTGGCCTTCAACATGGAAAAGAATGAATATAAATAATGGTTTATTTACCGACAAAATAGATGATAATATTATAAATGATTCTACCATTGTACAGTATAAGTTAAGATTATATTATGTCAATAAAACTTCAATAGTGACACAGGAATGGAATCAGTTGTATAGAAAATCTTGTATAGAAGAAGAATGTAATTCAAATGTGTGTGTAGTATTATTAAGTATATTGTTAGTAGTGTTTATATGTTCAATAGGATATATATTATTCAAAGTATATTTGTATTATAAATAAAATTCAATAATATATATATATATATATATATATATATATATAATAATAATAATAAAGGTTTTTATTGATAACAATGTCTATAATTATATAACAATTTTACGTTTGCTAATGCACAATGCCATGGATTCACATTTTTGTGAAAATAACATTCTGGAATTTTCTTAAATTTACTTAATTTTGGTTCTTGGGCAATAGGAATAGCGTATATGAAATCTTCATCCAAAAACTTTTTTAAGAAGCTTATTTTTTCATTCCCTTTCACGTAAATTTTGGGTGATTTGTAAACTTCTAACACATGCTTTAAAATATCATCAATTTCATTAAGTTCTATATTTCCAAAATTCCATTCCAATCCATGATACTCTTCGGCCCATTTAACCATTTTGAGATCGAGAGCAGATAACATATTTTTATGAAATGGTGATTTAAACAGATAATTTGAGCAACGAATCCCATCATAAATCGCTAATTCTTTTGGAATGTATCCAAAGGAACTGTTATATCCTTGAATGTCGATAAAAAGTTCTGTCTTACACTCATTCATGGTTAGTCGCTAAATGATGTTTAAATCTATAAGATTAGTGTTTAAATCCCCCCCACCACTCTTACTACGCCCCACTACCACGCTTATTATCCCCACTACCACGCTTGCTTATTTAAGCACTCACCCACAGTTCTACAACCATTATTTCAAGCAAGCAACTGAAAATGTATAAACCAACAAGCCAACAAGAGTTTAGTAACAAGCGCAATGCAGCTCTCGTTAATGAAACAATTTACTACATTAACAAATCCAAATCCAAATGGGTCAGCATTGGATTTTCCTTAGAGAGAAAATATATTCCTGTTGTTAAACTCTGTGGATACAAATATAATCAAAATGTCACTTTTAATGAAGATCAATGGATCTCCTTCCTAAATAATCAAGGAATTATGATGAGCTTTATTTATTCCAACAACACCGGGTGGCAACCCATGAAGGGAAATGGTTATGAGATTCACTTTGTGTTTATTGGGGATGCAAGAATTATCAAGATTACACAAGATGGTGGTAATGAAGTATTCCTAGCTGGTGATACCATAAATGAATTAGTGAACTTGGCAAATTTAATCAAATATCGTTTTGATATCTTAAAAAACCAGGAATTTTCCAAATATTACAATATTTTGGTTAGTGGAATCTCTATGAAAAATGGCGATTTGTTAAAAAATATATATGATGTTATTACACCTATGGAAAATAGTTTAAATGTTTGTTGTGTTTTAGAATTATTAAACTTTTACTCAGATTGTGTTGTGGAGGATGTAGAATCATTCGCATGTAATGAATTTGTAAAAAGTTGTATTGAAAATAAAAATTTATAAATATATTCTTCTTTTTATTCCTCCCACCTCCCAAATTAATATTTAAAGCTCTGAACTTACTTTAAGTCTGAACACTCTCCAACAAGATGTGGTTAGCATATACATCTCAACGAGTAGCATATAACCTAACAAGTGCTATAGAGAATCTATCACAACACTTTAGTAACTTAGAATTTGATGCTGCCCATGAAGCCGAGTATGGATTCGAAAGATTTTATACGTATGAGGAATGTATGGATATGGCTAGAAAATATGAAAAAGCAGCAGAAGCCTGTAACATATATTTACATACATCTGATTTAAAGTCTTTTCTGTGCACGATGAAAGAAATGGGATTTGAGGAGCATTTGGATGAAATAAAGAAGTTTTTGTCACCTGAAATTATTCAAGAATTCAACCTAATTTATAAGAAATAAAAAACTTTAATATATTTATTTGTTTTATTCAATCATTAAATAATTATTATATAAATTATATACATTAGTAAGTGCACATATACATGGTGATTTAGAATGATAAAAACAATGAGCTTCTCCTTCTTGTAATTGTGGATTTTCGTCAAGTTCCATGACTGGTTTTAATGAATATTTTCGGATGTATTCGGATTTCTCTCTCCCTTTCACATAAACTTGATCCACCTTTTCTGTTAGATTCTTGATTATTTCAGAAAATTTGTGAATTGGTGTATATCCTTCATTCCAAGGAATACAGTGATGATTTTTCATTAACCATATAGCTTGTTTATGTAAGTCAGGTGGTAGGTATTTTATATCAAATGGTGATTTAAAGATATAGTGGCATATTTTGTGTCCATCATAGGCAGCCAACTCTTTGGGAATAAACTTCTTATTTTCTATGTTAAATCCTTGCACATCGACAATTAATAACCTCATAATTTCAAAAGTGAGAATTGTTTAATCATAGATTTCTTGTCAGAATATTCTTGTAGTTGTTGTTTTAATTTTTTCAGCTCTTCTAAAAAGTAGGATACTCGAAGTTCTAGATCTTCACCCATAATGGTAGGAAAGAATAGTAGAGCATTGATTTTATATAGTTTAGCGCTATAAAGTTGTCTAACATTTTTGGGTAATGGATTGTAGCTAAATACTTTGTCATGCATAATGAGACAATAGGCAGATATTTTGTCTTTAAGATCATCATGTAATTCAAACTCAACTCTCATAACAATAGGTCCGGATTCAATTGTTTCTTTCTGATGTGAACAATCGATATATACGATAGGAGCATAAGTATTAAATTCCTTTGGAGAAAAAATGGGTTCAGGTGTTATTCCATAGTAAGATTTTTGAAATTGTGAAAACATTTCATATAATGATGCAAATTTATTTTTAGCAAAGTCTAAAAATAGATCGTTGTAGGGATATCTCTCAGAGTTTAAAAACACTTTAATGTTTCGTAACTTAACGTTGGAAAATAAAGACATATCAGTTGTTGATTTATCCCTTAAGTCTTTTTGAAAAGCAATTGCTACATGACGTGGGGTATTAACTTTCGTAGATGTTTTGACAGGCCAGTTATGACGATTAGTTTTTAATAATTCTGGGTATTCGATGAGTTCCCAACTCCGGAAAGCAATTATTATATCAGTATTCTTATTAATTATTTTAGATAATGCTAATTCTTGAGGAATAGCTACTGAAATGTGAGGTATATTCCAAGTTAGCTTAGTAAGCTCAATTTTTGGATTTTCATCTGCAGTATTAATTGTTGCATTTTTGTCTGAATTATCTCGTACTAAAATAAGTTCTTGTTTGGCATTTAAAATAATTTTTTTGTAGTCTTCAAAAAACCCCATTAAGAATTTAAGCGGAATGCAAACATTAAATAATCCTGTCGTTGCATCAACAACTTGTGAAGATTCCATAGGAAACCAACCTGCGTTTTTAAGTTTATTGCATTCATTTTTATTATACGACATGTATCCCTTTATTGTTGAAGTTAACCCAACATCTCTAACTGAATCTATTGTAACACCGTTTAGTTGATAACGCATTTCTTTAAAAAGGAATGCAATCCCATTGTTTATCAATTTTAATGTATTTGAGATAGTATTATTATCTTTTGTTAGTTTACCCTCTATGTAAAGAAAGCTTTCGGAAGGAAGAGTATACTTGTCTACTTCATGAACAGGTATTATAATTTCATCATTATTTCCCAATTTTGTAGGTAGGTATGGTTCATAACCATGAACTTCGGAATGCACAATTGAATTATCTATGAAAAGACCTTCTGCTACGTTAAGGATATCCATTATACTAAAACCTTTAAACCTAGAGATTTCAAAAAGCTTATATTTTCAGGTGTTATCCCTTGTGTGTTTCTCTTTCTACTAATCTTTGGTTTACGATGTTTAGTCTTCTTATAGTTTTTATTAATTTTTGTGGGTAAATTGAAGGTTTTTCTATTATAAAGGATAACCATTATACTTCTTTTATATGCAACCTTATAGTTACAGTTTCGTTTCGAAAATCAACAATATTTAAATCTTGGTCTATTACCTTTATTGTTATTTTATCTATTACTTTTACTGTAACAGGAAAATAAATAATATTTTGGGGACTTTCTATTATTTTAAATCCAGGGCTAACATTAGGGAAAAACTGATGAATAATGTGTACTGGCTTTCCGTTCAGATAGGAACCTTCTGCGATAATGCAGTCTATGCATAAAGAATTAACTTTTATAATCTCTGCTGGATTTTGCGATGTTCTTGGAACTCCATCACCAGATACAATGCCCTTATTAAAACCCAAAAGTTTTCCTATTGTTCCATCTTTAAAAATAATATCTGTAGTAGACTTTATTGTTGATTTTAATGTGTTGTTATTTGCATAGAGGTGAAACGAAATATTTCTTTTTTGGAATTCAGTCTGTAAATATTTATTAACATCATCCATTTCATAACTTCCCGTAGGAATTGTTAAAAATTCATTATTTTTTCCAAAATATACTTTATTATTGCTTTTATCAATATTTGGTATTGCATTAAAAGTTTCAAAGTTGGTAAGTCCTACAACGTAGGAAGTGTTAGGATCTAAGTAAATAGGTGGATGGAAATCTGCTTGAAGTATAGCTGAATTTGCGGAAAGAGCTATAGTAAACGACATGATGGTCGTAATAAGAATAAAATGGAAACACAATTACGCATTATTATAAATAAACTGTAATGATAACTGTCCACAAGTTGAGGTATTAAAAGATTGATATTTATCACAGTTATATTTAATATTGTTGTTGCTGCTACCATCGCTATAGAAATAAGTTATAACTTCATTTGGTGGTCGTAAATTTCCAAAACTATCAAAGTAAATTATGTTATTATTATTTTTAACATACGCTGTCCAGTGAGTGCCTTCCCCCATATCATCATCTAAATTTATAATACCTGTTTCATATTTTTTTATTTTTTTGGGTAACTTATTTCTCATAAAGACACCTCTAAAATGTGGCAACTTTAATATTTTCGCATACTTTAATAAATCTATATTTGTCAAAGGTCGGCGAGGTAGCAAATTTAACAGTTTTTTGAATATGGTTTTAAATATAGACCACACCCTTGCTTATATGGTTTTAAATAAAGACCTTTTCCAATTGATATTTTTTCCATTTCTTTGTTGTGTCTTGTTTGTTCTTCTAATTTTTTTTGCGCGTTTTTAGCTGAATTTACTGCTTGCGCAATGCCAGCAGCGCCCCCGCTTAGGGCTCCTAGAGCAGATAAACCAGCAAAAATAGGTATTAAAGGTAAAATTCCACCAGTTTTTGGAATTGGAATAATTCTTTGTTTAGGTTCTTTTATTTTTAATTTTTTAATCGATGATAAAGCTGTGCTGGCAGCATTCCTTATATTAGCAAACTTTTTTCCAACCAGCTCTTCACGTGCTTTTCTTACACCTTGGTTAAAGGATATTTGACCTCCTTTCTTGCGTTTTTGTTTTCTTTTTCTTATTCCCATACCGAGTTTTGTTTTTGCTTTCATGATTCCGGTCACAGCCAAGGATGACAGTTTTTCGCCTAGATTTGAATCTGAAGCTTTAAATCTATTAAATGCCTTTTTAGCTAATATTTTATCTGCCTCGTTTCTGTTTTTTAAATCGAAATATTCCGAATATGCTATATCGTGCTCTTTGCAAGCTTCGTCTAATAAATTAATTCCCTTATCACCTCGAGCAAGCCTTTTATCTAACTTTGTACCAGGCCCACAAAAGTTATAAGAAGGAATATGGAGCTCTACTGGTAATTTATTAATAAGAGTATTTAATAAACCACTACCTGTTCTCTGTCCTTCCACGCAGTGAATGACATTATTATGTCTAATCATTATATATAAATGATTTAAAAACGCAAATAACCTTACTTAAATAGCGATGTTCAAACAATGAAGATCAAAAAACAAGATTTTTCTTTACCGATAAAAAATTTTGATTGCTGTCATGATAATTATCGAAAACATGGACAATTATTTGGTGGAAACTGTAAAAGATGTTTAATAGTAGGACCATCGGGTTGTGGGAAGACAAATGTTATGATTTCTCTTATAACACACCCTAATGGATTAAGATTTGAAAACATATATGTGTACTCAAAATCCTTATATCAATCAAAATATGAATATCTAAAAAGGCTTTTTGCTCCACTAAAGTTTATTGGTTATTTTGAATCATCGAACGCTGAGGATATTGTTTCACCCACTGAAATAAAACCAAACTCACTGATTGTATTTGATGATATAGTATGCACTGATCAAAGTCTAATGAGGGATTATTTTTGTTTCGGACGTCATAAAAATACAGATTGTTTTTATTTGTGTCAAACATATTCATCAATCCCTAAACAACTTATACGTGATAATGCCAACCTCTTGGTAATTTTTCAACAGGATGCTACAAACTTGAAACATATATATGATGATCATGTAAATGGTGACATGAGCTTTCAAGAGTTTAAAAACTTGTGTTCAATGTGTTGGAAACATAAATATGACTTTGTCGTTATTGATAAAGACTGTGAATTTAATGGTGGCCGCTATAGAAAAGGATTTGATAATTTTATTTCCACTATATAACTCTCTGACACAACGATAATTTTCTAGTATACAACCTACCTTTTGTAAAGATGGACGAAAAAACAGCGAAAGAGTTGGTAAAAACTAGACAAGCCGTTAGACAAAAGTATAAAGCTTTAAAATCAGATTTATCTGATAAAGAAATTCGTATGGAAAAAGAATTTAAACCAATAACTCAACCTTTGCATGAATTAATTCAGACAATTAAAACAGAACCGTTCATTAAAAAAGAAGTATATTCACCACAATTAGTTTCGACCCCAAAATTTCAATTTCCTACGCCAGAGGTCAATCAAAGGAAATCAAATGCATATAGTAAATATCTTTCAACACACATGCCCTCACTTTTAGGAGATGAAGAAGTATTTTTTGACGATTCGCAACCGTTAGGAGAATCAAGCCCCGAAACAACAATTGAACCAACTATAGGTGAGTTGCGACAAGATGTTTTAGAATTAACAAGGACACCTGCTTATGAAGAATATTTGGAAGCATATCATTCACTTCTAAGACCTTTCGTGGATGGGCTAATAAAAGACACGGAAGGCAAATTTGATAACAAATATGGGTTTAGTCATGATGTTGATGCAGATAAATATAAGATTGCTAATTCTGTGGTGGATTTCATAGGAAAAGATTTTAAAGTTGAAGGAGTTAGGTATGAGGGAACACCTGGATTGTATGAGCTTCTTTTTAAAAAAGAACCTGTTGGTTATACATCAAATGATATGGAAAATTATATGGATGTTTTGAATAGGACAAATGCATATAGACGAAATTTTGATCCTAATAGTCAAATTCAAGGTTCGACCGACATTAAATACTTGACAATAGTTAAACCTTACTTATTACAAAAAGGTATATTAAAACGTGGAAGCACAACAGAGACAGGTTATCGTGCAATACTACCAAGTACTTCGCGTTTGTTACCTCCACAAAGACCGCGTTCTACAAGAAATCTGTCTACAAAAAGTGGAAAGGGGGGAGCTATGTTAAATTTATCAAAAAAGAAATTAGATTACGTTTATTATGACGATCCAAACGAAATCATAGATAGATTGAAATTGTTGATGTCATCGCAAATGGCTGGACATACTGGTCATCAAAATGAAATAATATCGATTTTAGAAGAACTAAGAGAAGCAAAAATAATTAAATAAATACTAATTCTCACATGTTTATTCCTTATTCTACCGCTGGCAACAACCATGTCTATTGACAAGTTTGGTTCCCACATCTTTGGCAAAGATAATAAAGAACATAACATTATAAAACTTGTTGACCTTAGTGCTGTTAAACTATATTATAATTTGGTATTACCTTTTATGGGAAATTACTCTCTGTCCGATAGAGTTTACCATTTATTACAAGACAAACGAATTACATATGTTTTTCCTATGGAATCTGCTACTATAATTTCTGGAGAATACCCGAAAAAATATGTTTTTTTAAAAATTAATGGAAAAAAGATCACTGACCCTGTAGGTATTCGGTTAAAAAAAGGGGATGTTCTTTCTTTTCATCGTCCTGAAAATAGCCATTTAGAAGATTTTTATGGTGAATTGTTAATAAAATGTCCTGTAGAAGTAACAAACTAAACATTTAGAAGTCATGAGTAAACAAACCAACATCAAGGAAGATCTAGTCAACGAGTTACATAAACCTGCTAGAAAAAATTTTAGACGACGACGGGTTATTATTAAAAATTTAAACGATTTATGGCAAGCAGATTTGGTGGAAATGATACCTTATGCAAAACTAAATAAAGGATATAGATATATTTTAGTTGTTATAAACACATTTTCCAAATATGTTTGGGTTCAACCTGTTAAAAGAAAAACTGCTGAGGAAGTAACTTTAGCTATGGAAAAAATTTTAAAGCTTGCGAAAACGCCTCCAACTAACATACATACAGATCAAGGAAGAGAATTTTTCAACAAAAACTTTAATAAATTAATGGAAAAATATAACATTAATCACTACAGTACATTTTCCACAGTCAAAGCAAGTATTGTTGAAAGGGTCAACAGAACTTTAAAAACTCTCATGTGGAAACAGTTGAGCTTGCAAGGAAATTATAAATGGTTAGATATCTTAAATAATATTATTTTTAAGTATAATACAACTAAACATAGAACAACAGGATTAAAACCTATAGATATAAATGAAGAAAATGAAAAAGATGTTCTAAAATCAACTTATAATAATATAAAAACAATTGACCCCAGAAAATCAAAATTTAAACAAGGGGATTATGTTAGGGTTAGTAAATACAGGGAGGCTTTTCAAAAGGGATATACACCAAACTGGTCAAATGAAATTTTTCAAATTAAAGAAATTAAATTAACCAACCCAAGAACATATTTGCTGGCAGATGACAAAAATGAAATAATTTTAGGTAGTTTTTATGAACCGGAGTTGCAGAAAGTCAAACATTCAAACGTGTATCTCGTGGAAAAGGTGCTAAGAAGAAAAGGAAACAAAGTTTATGTTAAATGGTTGGGAATGGATAAATCATACAATTCTTGGATATTAAAAAAAGATGTAATATAATAAAATAAAAAACTTTATATTTAACAACATGGTTTTATTTACTTCTGATATATCTATATTAAATTCATGTCACTTATGTACAACAATATCACTAGAGCTTGATCAGCACTGTCATTTTTCTTCACAAGAATCTTTTCCTTAGTCTCTTTTAAAACAATTGAGAAATAGAATCTTCTGCAAAGAGGACAGTGTGCGTTTGTTTTCGTCCACTCTGTTAAACACTTTATACAAAATTTGTGTGTGCACGAATTGGGTGTGCAAATTTCTTCTCTTCTCATGGAATATAAACAAACAGGGCATCTGCTTCTGTCTTCTTGTTTAAGTTTTTTCACCGATTTTCTGCAACCAACCAGCTTTCGTTTATGGCTAATAAAAAGTAACACTCGTGACACAGACTGTACATGCCACCTGCCATGGATGTGATTAATATGTATGAATGCATTACGCACACTTCACGTTTTAAATAGTTCTCTTTCACAGCTTCTGAAGCGTTAATTTTTTTAATTTTCACTAACCCTTCTTCTCCACAACCACTTCCCAGAACTTCTTCCTCGGTGCCGGAGTCATCTTCATCTTCATCCTCATCACCGTAATTGTAGCGGTCAGCATCCACAAGAGTATTAAGTCTATCCTCGGCTATACAACCAGTAGTTTTTTGAAAATAAATTTTTTCTTCCTTATGAATGGATTCCATTTCTTCCCGTTGCGCATTTAATGGAGTACCATTATAAATATACAATTTGGATTGTAAATCCATTGTTTACTTTATTCTGACTTTAGTATGACCCTGTATTACTTCAGAACTAATATCGTTTAACTGAAATTTTCAACCTTTTATGCTACAACCCCTTCTCTCCTATCCCTGCTAGTTTGGAGTGGGAAATTAGAACACACCTTGCTGGAAGGGGGTCAACCAATCCGGTTCTTGGAGGCGGGGCTTAGGTGGGGTGTCGACTAATGTAGTGTGAAGAGTGCGTGTTGTGGAATGGTTTTGAAAGCTCATTTTGGAAGCTCCTGAGAGGAGAGGGGAGAGGAGAGGGGAGAGGAGAGGGGAGCGGAGAGGGGAGCGGAGAGGAGTGGGGTGAAGAGTGGGGGATTTTGGTGGGGTGAAGAGTGGGGGGGATTTTGGTAGTGTGAAGAGTGGGGGGATTTTGGTAGTGTGAAGAGTGGGGGGATTTTGGTGGGGTGAAGAGTGGGGGGATTTTGGTGGGGTGAAGAGTGGGGGGATTTGGTAGGGTGAAGAGTGGGGGGATTTGGTGGGGTGAAGAGTGGGGGGAATTGGTGTATGGATTTGATGGCATTTCCTGGAATTGAATGCAGTATATCCATATATAACCATGTAAAATGGATATATATCCATGGATTGGATAGATCTGATGCGCACACAAACACTCTACTGTAGGTACCTATATACATATGTATATAATGGTAGACAAACAAATTCCTAAGCCATAAACCAGTAAACCCCCAAAATGTCTCCAGGGAGACCCGCGTTTTGATCCATTTTTGATACACGCCAGTGTTCGTCTATGTATTATTTAGTCTATCGTACTACTCAGTTTCAAGAATGGGATGGGGAAATATCATATATTATCAAGTACTGCCGAGCAATCGGTACCGTTCGACTTCCGGGATCATTTGTTTAGGGACTTTGGGGGGACAGGCCAAGCCTCGGTCGGAAACGGCGTCAAATATTGAAATATTTTTTTAAAAAATTAAAATTTGGGTTAAATATCAACTCGACTTACACAATGCAGGCGCGAAGCTTTCCAGTCGATATTGCCGGGGTGTATCTAGATCTTGTGAATGTTCTTTCTACGCTCGACAAAAAAAGTAATATTCCTTTCGTGTCTGACGCCCCGGAGCGACTCGCCCCGGAGTAACTCGACACCGTTCCGAAAGGAACAATTGACAAGTTTGACATTAAGCTCAAGTCATAAGTGATGCACGAGAGGGCAGGGGGATAGGGCTCGAACGGTTCAGGTTGGGTTGGGTTGCACAAGTTGAATGGAACAACTGTGTGCCGCTCTGGAGCTGTACGGGAGCACGTCCTTGGGGTGAAAGGAAGGCACCTAAAGAGGGATTATAGAACGCAAGCAGAGGTTGAGGCCTGCTTTACGTTCGGCAATTATCAGTCCGGAGTAGTTTGGAGCAACGAAGACCAATAATATTATTTTGATTTGAGGGTATTGATTGAACCAACTTTCTTGGTATTGAGAGATGGTCAGATGACTTTCCTGTTTTAAAAACGAATCACGACGTGACCGACAGTTCCCAAGCACTAGCAGATTGAAATGGAAAAGCTCATGGATTTATTAAGAAAGGATTCGATGTCCGTATACTGTGAGCGTATCGAACGTGAAGCCTTATATTTGTTGTTTGTTATGAAAACATTTCCCCTAGGGGTAGAGTTTACGAACTACGAATTACTACGTAATTGAATCAAGAATGGTAGTAGAAAGAAGGAGTTTAAATAGCATTGGAGTGTTGGAGCTCAGAAGTGTTGCTGCCTGTGCTGGTTGCTTAGGAAAACGGCTGAACCTCGGTCTGCACACTCGGTTACATGTACGTTTTTGTCTAATGAACTAGAAAAGAAAAAGTGCGACTTATTGATTTATAAATGACTCGGAGCGACCTTAAATAAACACCTTTAGAAATAACATAACCTATAAATAATAAAACCTTTTTAACTTAAATTTATTATTATTTAGCAGAGAAATAAAATATTTTAGTGCTTTTATTACTTTTAGTAAATCTTGTGATGCTTCTAACGTATTTTTTTGTACAAAAATACAAGGTAAAATAAGATGTGGCCAATGTTTACAAATTGTGTTTACAGTGTCGTTTAAAATGGTTTGTTGTGTTTTGGTTCCCCTTGGGGGGTTACGCTAGGGAGTTGAGGTCAAAAATTTGTAAATGCAACCCTATGCCGTGTGGTACCTCATTTTAAAGGTCTTTTCTCAGATGTTACTTCTTGGTAGAGTTCCAAAACGGACTTTATTACTGCCAAGAAGTTCATGGTGGCCATTCTAAACAACTTTTAACGTAATAAGTAAGGCAGTCACTGTTGGTCTGTTACCAGAGGCGTCGATGCCGAAAATAAGTACATACGGTATTTGACAGAAATAATTTAATTGATGGGCGTTGCCGTGATTGTGTGAAATAAAAAAAACGGTTGAGTGCAAGTTCGACTCGCACATAGAGGGTTCCGTGAGACATACAATATTGTGAATTTCTCACAGGACGCAAAAGTCTCAATAACTATGGTAAGGCTAATGCTTGAATAAATAAGAAGAGGCGGCCATGCCGGAAATAAGTCAGTGCGTAATATAACTGATTAGTAAGACTGGCACTGTTGGTCCCAATGTCACATAGTTAAGAATGTTCAAAAAAATAAGACGTCATAAAATCGTAAAAATATGGTAAATACGACGTAGTTGTAGTTTTACTATTGGAGATATATTCTTGAAAGTGGGCAGATTTGAATGTAGACACCAAAGTACATCCCCTGAAATTTCGTGCGCATGTCTAGCCCTCTTAGTTTGCGCGTGGTACGCAGTTTAGTCCACTGCGCAGATGGCAAATAACGAGAAATAAAGTCGAAATAAACTTGGGAAAAAGTTATAAAGTTAAATACGTAGTGGTACCTTCACCTTGACTTTTGGGAATATATTCTTAACAGTGAATGGGTTCACATGTAGACACCAATGTCCATCTCCTGAAATTCCGTGCGCATGTTCAGCACGCTCGGTTTGCGAGTGGTACGCATTTTGGTCTACTGCGCAGATGGCAAAAAACGAAAAAGCCGAAAAAAACTTGGGAAAAAAGTTATAAAGTTAACTACGTAGAGGTACCTTGACTATTGGGGATATATTCTTAAAAGCAAAGAAGATAAAGGGGTTTGATTGGGATTAAAAGTGAATGGGTTCGAATGTAGACACCCAAGTACATCTCCTGGGGTATATTCAGAATCGACGCCGGGTGTTCCCGGGTAAACAGCTGACCGTGAGGCCAGCCGTTGTTTCATTGACAAGTCTACCCGGGAACACCCGGCGTCGATTCTGAATGTGCCCCTGAAATTGCGTACGCATGTCTAACACGCTCGGTTTGCGCGAGGTACGCATTTTGGTCTACTGCGCAGATGTCAAAAAACAAAAAATATAAAAACGACAAATGAAGAAGTAAAGTTGGAAAAAAGAAAAAAAGTGCCCCACAAAACAAAAAATAGCAGCGCAGACTGGTACTGTATGGCACAAGAGGTCGACCAATGGTCGACTTGTGCCCCGCCCGATTATACGATTTACTATGTATAATTTTTATAGGCTTGCCATTTAAAAATGCATTAAAATACGGGAGTTGCGGTAAAATGTTTCTTTTTTGAAGACTTTTAAAAGAAGAGGTCACCCGGCATAGGTTTCCATTCAAAATTTTTGACCTCAACTCCCTAGCGTAGCCCCCCAAGGGGGTTGAAAAAGTCAAATTACATAAAAAAGTACATTTATTAACCAATAAGATCCAACTAAAATTTGGTGTCTCTATCTTTATTAATAGTAAAGATATTTGACCATGCTAAGACTTTTCAGACACCCTGTATGGTATTTTCTTATCTCGCACTTTCAAATAACACAATGTGGGTAAATATGTTGATATTAGCAATTCTAATATGTGAGTATCGACCGGAGCTTTAGCCACTACCGGTTAAAGAGTAAAAGAAGACTGGTCAACTGTCAAGTAGGAGTAGAGAAGTTGCTATTAATGTGTAAAAAGCAGAGTTATTGTATTTTATTATTTCAATAGAAATAAAGCTTTATAGTTCAGAAACCAAGTTGTTTTTCCTTCATGACTGTACTCCACTGTTAGTAAGTCTACAGGTTATGGGCCCAGTGCAGAGGAATTGAAGGAAAACTGAAAGTTTTTGTGTTAAAATACAATACGTTTCTGCACAAACAAAATGGCGGGTGGTCTGCAGAATCAGTTGGCGAATATGAAGCTCTTCGATGGTAAGAATTTCTCCAACTGGGAATTCAGAATAAGACTGTTATTGGAACAGCAAGAGGTATTAGAAGTGCTGGACCTTGATCCCCCTACAGATGAAACAATGTTACGTGCTTTTAGTAAAAAGGATATAAAAGCAAGAAATATAATTGTTCAGTGCCTGGATGACAGTGTTCTTGAAATGGTAAAGGGAAAAACTACTGCCAAAAGTATTATGAAAGAGTTACAGGGGACGTACACTAAACAAGGTATTGCAAACCAAGTGCATTTGCAACGAAAACTCAGAACTTTGAGTTACAATGGTTCTAAACCACTGAATGATTTTATAGTTGAGTTTGAGAAGACTATATCTGAACTAAAGTCATGTGGTGGCAAAGTTGATGACAGTGAAATCATAACACAGTTGTTATGTGCAATGCCAGAAACATATCAAGCAGTAGTAACGGCAATTGACGTGTTATTTTGCCAGGGAAGTACTACAGTAACACTAGATTTTATAAAAAATAAACTTCTTATGGAAGAAGCCAGACAGCTCAAGAATAGACAGAGTGCTGATGTTGGAACTTCACAGGCTTTTGTTGGTGTAAATAGGAAAGATTGGAGAAAACCAAAGAAAAATGAATATCCTCGTGAATATCATACTGAAGCAAAACAAGTCTTTCGGTGGAAGTGTTATAATTGTGGTGTTCGTGGTCATAAAAAATCTGACTGTCCAAAACTGAGATCTGGAAACCAAAATATCTGTAATGTGGCAGACAATGATGAAGAGATTGTGTTTTTGACTTCAGAGCATGTACTTTCTAATTATGACACTAATAAAATTTCATTTGTGGTTGACAGTGGCTCAACGAATCATTTAGTGACATATACAGTGGGACACTATTTAAAAGAGACAAAAGAAGTGAATCACCATATTAATGTAGCAAAGTTAGGTGAAGTGGTTACAGCAAGGAAACAGGGCACTCTTTGTCTGAGAACAGATGATGGCAAGAATATTAAAATAGAAAATGTACTCATGTGTGATAATCTGTCTCATAATCTTCTCTCTGTCAGAAAATTAGAAGAAAAAGGTTTTTCTGTGAGATTTGAAAGTGGTAAAGCCCTAGTAATGAAAGAAAATAAGATTGTTGTAGAGGGAAATGCAGCTGGAAACCTCTATAAGGTAAATTTTAGCATGAATGACTATGCAAATGTAGCCCATCAGGTAGACCAAGATATGATGCATCGTAGAATGGGACATTCATCAAAATTTCCTCCATTGTCAGGAGTATGTGAAGTCTGTCTTAAGGGTAAACAGACGAAGTTACCTTTTAAGCCAGTAAATAGCGATATGAAAGCTAAAAGTGTACTAGAAGTGATCTCGACTGATGTATGTGGGCCGATAACACCAAGTACATTTGATGGTAAGAAGTACATACTTACTTTTGTAGATCATTATTCACATTTTGCAGTGTGCTATCTTCTTGAAAAGAAAAGTGAGGTTATAGACAATTTTAAAAAATATGTGTCTATGGTGGAAGCACAGTTTAACTGTAAAATAAAATTCCTTAGGTGTGATAGTGGTGGCGAGTACACGTCTAAAGACTTTAAAGATTATTGTAGTAGTCAAGGCATCCAAATACAATATACTGTGCCATATACGCCTCAACATAATGGCTTAGCTGAGAGATATAATAGAACTGTAATGGACAAAGCCAGATGTTTAATCTTTGATTCTGGTATGGACCGAATGTTTTGGGGCGAAGCTGTAAAAACAGCTATTTATTTAAATAATAGAACTGAAACATCCGTTTTGGGAAACAGTTTAACTCCAGCAGAGATTTGGTACAACAGAAAACCAAATTTGAATAAAATTAGACTTTTTGGCTGTGTAGGGTATGTGCATGTACCCAAGGAACATAGAAACTCGAAATTGGACTCGCACAGTGAAAAGATGTTTCTAATAGGATACACCAATAATGGGTATAGAATGTGGCATCCCGAGAAATGTCAAATAGTAATAGCAAGAAATATTGTGTTTGATGAGAGCAGAAAAATGATAGATTTAGACAAACAGAAAACAGAAGTAAGAATATATGATGATAATACAGTACAAGATGACCAAGAAAGTGAGATCGAGACTGAAATAAGCAAGAAAAATGAGCAAGGAAATGGGACAAAAAAGGACAAAGAAAATGAGCACAAAAATAAAACAGAAATACACAAGGATAGAAGAGAGAGTAGAAGTGGTAGAAATATACAGTTACCCAAAAAATACGATGATTACGACCTAAATTATGATGAAACTACAATGATGGCACTTTTTATTGGAAATTATAGCTCAGAAGAAGTACCTGAAAATTATAATGATGCAGTTTGTAAAGGTTGGGAAGATGCTATAAATGAAGAGCTGACCTCATTGAAAACAAATAAAACTTGGGAAATTGTGCCTATGCCAAACAATGTAGAAGTCATAGATTCTAAATGGATTTTTAAAGTGAAAGAAATAAATGGAAAGAAGATAAAAAAGGCTAGACTGGTTGCCAAAGGCTTTCAGCAATCTGAAATACAAGATGAAATCTACGCTCCAGTTGCCAGAATGCAGACTTTAAAAGTGTTGTTGTCTATTAGTGTTCAAAAAGACCTTTATATACATCAATTAGACATTAAATGTGCATTTTTAAATGGCATCTTGAAAGATCCGGTATACATGTCAGTTCCAGAAGGTGTTAGTGATGTACCATCAGGTCAGGTATGCAAACTTAACAGATCATTGTATGGACTAAAACAGTCTCCAAAATGTTGGTATGATCGATTAAACGAACATTTGTTAGATATAGGATTTAATCGTTCACGATCTGATCCATGTTTGTATTATGATCTAGATACTTACCTTTTGATCCATGTTGACGATTTAATTTTAATCTCAAAGTCTTTGTCAAAACTTGAAAAAACTAAAAAGAAATTGTCATCTAATTTTGAAATGAAAGATTTGACAAATGACAATCATTTACAGTTTTTAGGGTTAAATATAATTAAAGGTTCTGATAGTTTAGTTATTCACCAGAAATGTTTCATACAAAAGATTTTGAAAATATTTAATATGTCCGAATGTAAACCTACAAAAATACCTGTTCAGCCAAAATCAGATGTTAGTGAACTCGGTGGAAATAATGGTAAAAGTTTTACTCAACCATGTATAAATAAATTACCTTATAGGGAATTAGTTGGGAACCTAATGTATTTAATGTTAGGCACTAGACCTGATTTAAGTTTTGCTATTAGCTATTTTAGTCAGTTTCAGACTTGTTATACTGAAAAACATTGGAAAGATCTGAAAAACGTTCTTAGATATTTAAAGAGTACTGAGAACTTTGGCATAAAATACGTTAAATCGACTGAAAATTGTGAAATATTATCAGCTTACGTAGATTCGGATTTTGCCAATGACAGTAGAGATAGACGAAGTATTACAGGATTTGTTATAAAAGTAAATAATAATGTAGTTTTGTGGAAAACAAGAAAACAAACAACAGTTGCACTTTCAAGTGCAGAATCAGAATACGTTGCTCTTTCTACATGTATAACTGAATGTATTTTCTTGTCACAAATTTTGAGGGAGCTTTTGAATGATGATGTTTACCCTGTAAATATTTATGAGGACAATCAGTCCTGCATAAAGATGGCCAGTACTCTGGAAACTAAGAGAACAAAGCATATAGATGTTAGACATCATTATATAAAAGATTTAGTTAACAAAGGTGATGTAATTTTGAATTACGTACCTTCATCTGAGCAAATTGCTGATATTTGTACTAAAGCTTTGTGTCATGTTAAGTTTAGGTATTTTCGAGACAAGCTAGGTGTTTGTGAATGTTAGGTTAGTAGGTTAGTTTATGTACTACCTCAATACTTACCTATTATTGTATACTTTTTGCTATGTTAGTATACTTATCTGTTGTTATAAGTATTCTATGTACTGTTGTAGAATTGGGCAGGGGTGTTGATATTAGCAATTCTAATATGTGAGTATCGACCGGAGCTTTAGCCACTACCGGTTAAAGAGTAAAAGAAGACTGGTCAACTGTCAAGTAGGAGTAGAGAAGTTGCTATTAATGTGTAAAAAGCAGAGTTATTGTATTTTATTATTTCAATAGAAATAAAGCTTTATAGTTCAGAAACCAAGTTGTTTTTCCTTCATGACTGTACTCCACTGTTAGTAAGTCTACAAAATAAATATTTGTATTTTATTTGCACATCGAATCCGGATTTTATTTCCAACTAGGAAGCCGTCTCTGGATTTACCCCCGTTGCAAAACTTTACAAATCACACAAGCATCTGCCATCTGCCACATAAACGTCTCAATCCTTTTATTTTCTTTGGTCTCAATTTACGAAATCCGTGATCTGCCCAGAATTTTGTGTTTTATGCACGCGCCAATTTCAATCTAAAATGAGCATATTATTCATTTATTCTATTCTCATTTTATTTACATCTTATTAGGCACAAATTCTGAAATGTAGGTAAAAAGATTTGGTAATTATTTAGATTAACTTAAACAGCGAATTTTTTCATGAAATTTTGCACAGACCCTAATTTTGGGTCGTAGAACACGAATCCGAAGTCAGTTTTTGGCGGTCTCGTAAAAAAATTTTTTTTTTGCTCACCCAACCTGAGCAAAAAGGTGGTCAGGTTTGCTCAGTTTTGATTGATATAGATATATATGTATCTATATCAATCAAAACTGAGCAAACCTGACCACCTTTTTGCTCACCCAACAAATTTAAAGAAATTCATTGAAAAAGCTAACCTAAAAGTTTAAAAAAAAATTTTACGAGACCGCCAAAAACTGACTTCGGATTCGTGTTCTACGACCCAAAATTAGGGTCTGTGCAAAATTTCATGAAAAAATTCGCTGTTTACGTTAATCTAAATAATTACCAAAGATTTGAATTATAATTTTTAAATTACAAGACAGACTTTTAAATGTCAAGTATCTATTAACTATAATCTATATAAACGGCAATGTTTGCCCAAAAATGTTCTCCTATTTCTAGATGAGTGGGTTGAAATTTGGTTGGGGGTTAAGATTACAACCCAAAATTAGGAAAAACTCAAATTTGGAAAATTTTTGACCCCGAGACGAGTTTTAGAATAAATTAATAAATCTGTACATATTTCTTGACTCAATGGTGAAAATGCTTGCTTGCGAAAAACCGAGTATTTACGCAAGTATTGTGTAAAACGGGGAGATATTTCAATATGTAAAATAATAATAAATAAAACCTATTTATTTTTTGTGTTTTATTTTTATTATTATCAATTTTTATTTAACTTTTTTCAAAGCGGTGCCTAAAACTATACTTTCCACAAGTCTAAGGTACATTTTTCCTACGAGGAAATATTTACTCTAATAAAGTTTTTGCTATGACAAAAAAATGAAATAAAATGCATATTTTTAATCTAACAAACTTATTGCTTTAGATAAATTATCAGATTATTCGGGGTTTAATTTCTCTTTCCGACGACAGCGTCCTGTTTTGTACACGTTTTTGTTAGTTGTTACTTCCCTTTTTAATAGCATCTAAAACCTACAATTATATAACTTGGTTTTTCCGAAAGTAGGTACCCAACACCTTAAAAATAAAGGTAATTTTAAAATTTAGTTTAGAAATAAACGTCAACAGAGCAAGTATGGTGAATACACAAATAAGAACATTAGTGTAGTGCTTATATTATATCTAACTATACCTATAAAAATATTTTACAGTTCTGAAGATGGTTTAAGAATTAAAATAAACCGAAACGTAAACAGAATAGTTTTTTAATTCCAAACCAATTGACCACCTGCAAATATCACAAAATCACAATTTAAAAAAAAATGTTTCACCACTGAAAAATAATAACTTTCCTCATTGTTGACAATATGTGGATATTTATGGACAAAAGTACTATTCAGTACTCTATTAATTTGCTTTACAATACTAGATCCTATAATGTCTTCCCTTTGCACATCTGTTAGATCCTCATTTTTCAAATCGTGTAATCTCCTACAAAATAAAGAAAGAATTTTAATTTTAATTTACACATACGGTAAAATTTTACTGAATGCAACCTATTTCCATTAGCAATGCTTCCTGAATGCCTTTGGCAATACTTTCCACATTTTCAATCGGAATATTGATGTAATATTCTGGTAAATCTTTGTTTTTCATCAAATGTGTGTTCGTAACATGTTGAGCCAGCGTTAAACTATCAGGGAATTTGTTCTTCTAACAGCATATAACTTTTAAAACCATAATACCTAAAGAAATATAAGGGAATAGTAAGTTGAAGAAAGATATTACATTCAATCGCTGGTTGTTGGTTGATGTGTCAACTGTTGATGCTCGTTATGTTGATAAGTAAAAATGGTTACAAACATCTATAAGTTTTACCTTGGCATATTTAGCTTAATCTGTTTCTCCTCTACTGTTTTACAAGCCTTTACCTCATCATGAACGGCATGTTTTCTCCTTTCCATAACTTTTTCCGGAGACATGTCCAATATTGGGGGATACTGTGGGGTTGCTGTATACTCGTCGTCTTCTTGGGTAGCCGACGTTGAAAGACATCTTCTGCGGGTTATTATTCGAGGCGTAAGGGTTCGATTTATACGAAATAGGCTCATATTTTTAAATATTTATAAATTAAAGACCATAAAGCAACAAAGTGAAAACATAACCTAAGTTTGACAAGATCAGTTTTATTGGTTGCATAAGCACAAAATGAAGGATTTAAAAATATATTGAAATAATCTATCAGAAAAATATAGCTATAAGTATATGTGCATCCTATTTTATTCCATTTGATTAGTAGGGGATAGAAATACATTTGGTGGGCTCGACATCAAATTTACGCGGACTATTCGAACCTGTCGTGGTCCCTCGGTTTACAAAAGGACAAACTACAAAATAAATCAAAAAGTTATGCTTTCTGAACATGTTATACCGGTCTTTCGAAAGTACTAAATAAATTAGAAACCTTATTTCAAAACAATAAGCAAGTTAACGTTTTTAAAATTGATTCGGTATTCCAAATTTGCAAATACCGCGGATCGCATCGCTGCGAGATTAAGCGGAAAAGGAAAAAGACTCATTTGTTTTTAGACGCCGCGTTTTGCACCAATAGGGTTCAAGATTAAACTTTTTTCAGACAGTCGATTCCGATTTCCGATTCCCAACGGACGGTCGGGGAAGAGCATTTCGCGTGCGCTCTAGGCGGGAATTATCCCGCGGGATAATTTGACTTCGCCGTCGTTGCTCGCCGTTGGGATAGACAATTTCGCTGTGCGTTCCTATACTATTATTCTTATAATTAGACTAAGGGCTACATGGCCTTCATAACTGTAGTTTTTATGAATAAATCCGTACAGTTCTAGCCAGTTTAGATTGGTTACATGATTAATGGGCATCAGGAAGCACTCGGGTTTCGTTCATCCTAATATAAAATGCTGCTCTGTTCCCCATTTGGTAAGTACCTAATGTTCTTTTTAAAGTGGGAGTTACCAGATTTTTAATATTAAGATTTTTAACTGAGCGGTAGCCATATTATCTACATAGCTATACAACTCTAGCACTTTCACCATTCCATCAACATTTATTTTTTCTTCAATACAAGATTTAAGTAATATTATTTTACTATTTTTAAACTTTTTTTTCAAAACTTGAAGACTCTAACAAAAATTACTGCTAGAAACTAAAAATCTTGGTTTAGTTAAAATTTTGCAAGTTTTTGGCAGTATCGAGGGCAGTGTCATTAGGTACTCGACCAAACGGCATATTACTGATTTTGGTTTGCCCAGATTTCTAAATTAGGTAGTTTAAGTTGTACTTTCAACGAAATTAAGTGCACATTCACTATAAGACACAAATTTTGAAGAAAAAATAAATATTACTTACCTATGTACCTACCTATCTAATACTATATTTTCTGGTGTACCTACTCATTCTCTAAAAATATTAAATTTTACTGAACTCGTGTCATTTGTTTAAGAAAAATGCAATTTTATATACAAGGTGTCACTGACTGAGGTTGCCGATATGACAAATTGACCTAAATTTTAATTTTTTGAGGAAAGATCGTCCTTCATAAAAGTTGTTATTTAGTAAGAGAATACGATTGACATAAAAATTAATTTTTGTGTATAGGGCGTCCTAAATTTTAAAAACATAAATTGTACGTTCAAGTAAACTACCATAATTTGTTGTTTATAAAGGAAATGCTGTTTGAGGGAATTGCTTAGAATTATATTTGTACCTACTTAATGTAATCAAATTCCAAAGTTTCAATTCAAATCATGCTTATATTTTTTTTATTTCAATATTTTGTTTGTTACCTGTAAGTTGGTATGTTAAAAATACTCATTCAATTAGATACATAATTAGTAATAAAGGATTTAACATCGTAATGACATTATATTCAATTATCACTGCATGTGTACCATAACCGTAACTAAATGACCCACTTAGCAAGAAAACATCAATTTCGCGTGATAATTATGTAACTTTTAAAAACGTTGAAATTTGAATTAACATTTTTTTAACATGAAAATAACGCTTAATGTTACACTGTTCTGGCGTTAGTAAAAATAACGTGTATAATTTTGACGTTAATTTTATGTTGAAATTTGGTTTTTATATGCGTTTTTAAAACTTATTATTAACGCGTAATAAGTAGTTATTTATTATCAAATTCTACTTGGAATCGCCTTTTAAGTAGCTATTTAATAGCACACATTAATACAGTACTAAAACATCTAAGCATCATTCAAGTGACACTTTTTCAATATTGTATCGGCTCCTTATAATCGTTTCGCCGTCACGCAGGTAACCAATTTATTAGTACATTTGATACCTTAAGGTATCATCGAAATAACATACAACCAACAGCACCCTACGTCAGCGGTGAGCCGTGGAATTTCAGCACCCCAAATCTCAGTTTTGATACATGGGACCCACACCAAATTTCAAGGGATTAATAAAGGACCTACCAGGAGAATTAAAACGAAGAAAAAAAAATGACTAAAAGAACTTGCAATAATGTCAACATACAATTGTCTTTGAAATCATTTTTTCTTTACCTGTTATTCTTAATGAGTCCTTTGTTAATACCGATATAATTTGGTGTGAGTAACATGTGTCAAATCAGAGATTTTGAATCTTGAAGTGCCGAAATTCCACGTTACGCCGTTGGCGTACATATGAATGTGTACTACCACTAAAGGAAAGAGGAAATTTAACAATGGCAACATTTAAAAAAAATTAGTTTGACTTCAAATCCAATAACACACTCTAAGAGATTTAGTTGGCAACATCAGGGATAAAATTTTAACATTATATATTATGATATTAAAAAGTAGACATTTTTCTACTTTGCTCGCCTATTTTCTTCAATTTTATTATAAACATGTTAAATACTAGGTTCGGTGTGACATGAAACAAAAACACAGAATATTATACAGCTCGTTTTATTTTAACAATAGGTGACTTTACAAAAAGACAACTGAACCTAGGGAGCAATGCAAATTTAAAAAAGGACATAAGGGAGAGTGGGCTTCTCTAAATATGTATAGATAACACTAGTATTTAAAAATATATAGTTTGGTGCAGAAAAAGACCAATAACAAAATACATTGTTGAGAAAATGATACAAGTAAAAATAAGGTTTGCTTAGGTTCCGCAATTATTCTGCGCAGAACATTCTCCCGTAGATATTAGGTATTTGTTACAGGAATAGCCTGCAAGGTGCGCAGAGTCGGCATTGCCAGCATTACTGTGCAGGTTTGCTCTAGATATGTCTTTACAGAATAGTCTGCTTAAATTTAACTAAACCTACAGTGCAATGCTGACATTGCCCGGGCAATGTCCATTCTACTCAGGTAATGCACCTACCTTATTAAAATCAGCTTGAGCGAGAAAATAATTAGAAAAGAAAATAGGCCAACTTTGGTTAATAAAACTACTGATTGGAAAAGCTTTAGAAATGAACTGGAAAATAAAATTATCCTTAAAATCCAATTAAGAACCAAAGAACAATTAGAAGTAGCAGCTGAAAAGTTCAACAACATCATACAAAAAATAGCCTGGGACAACACAAAGGCGTACACTCAAAAAACAATGGGAAACAACTATCCAATGGAAATAAGAGAACTTGTCAAAGAAAAGAGAAGAGCCAGAAGGAGATGGCAACACACTAGGGATCCATCGGACAAAAATATTCTTAACATCAAAACTCAACAACTTAAACGAGAAATACAAAAACTTAGAGAAGAATCTATAAACAGCTACCTAGAAAATTTATCAGCTGATGAAGACAAGGATTTCTCCTTATGGAAGGCAACGAAAAAACTCAAAAGGCCAATCACCCAAATGCCACCCATCAAATTAAGGGATGGTACTTGGGCAAGAGATAATAAGGAAAAGGCTGAAGCATTTGCAGAACATCTAGCCGAAATTTTTCAGCCAAATGATATCCAGTCCAATGTCAATATGGAAGAGTCTGTGAATATCCAAGAGAATGAAATAGCACTAGTCACGCCTAAAGAAGTAGCGAACGAAATCAAAAACAATTTAAGCGCCAAAAAAGCCCCTGGGTTTGACCTTATAACAGGAGAAATTTTAAAACAACTACCAAAAAAAGGTATAGTTATGCTGACTTACCTAATTAATGCAGCACTTAGATTAAAACACGTCCCTAGCGTCTGGAAAGTGGCTGAAGTCATTATGCTACCAAAACCAGGCAAACCACCGAATGAAGCCAAATCTTACAGGCCCATATCACTACTACCAATTATTTCAAAATTATTTGAAAAGCTTTTCTTAAAACGACTTAAGATTATAATAGAGAACAGTAACCTAATCCCAAATCATCAATTTGGCTTTAGATGCAAGCACTCCACGATAGACCAAGTCCATCGAATAACAGACATCATAGAAAGGGCACTAGAAGAAAAGCTAATCTGCTCAACTATCTTCCTTGACGTAGCTCAAGCTTTTGATAAAGTTTGGCACAAAGGGCTAATTAACAAATTAAACAGAATGTTACCAAAACAATATGTAGAGTTGCTAACCTCCTACATTACAGATAGAGTGTTCAGAATTAAACAGGAGGATGAATACTCCAAACTGAAGGAAGTTAAAGCAGGTGTGCCTCAAGGAAGCGTCTTGGGACCCGTCCTTTATTTACTGTACACTTGTGATCTCCCACAAACAGAAAATGTAACTGTGGCTACATTCGCTGATGACACTGCTGTATTAGCAGTAGGAACAGACCTAGATGCAGTAACCAGACAACTCCAACATGCTAGCGACCAGATTTACAATTGGACCACAGACTGGAAGATTAAGCTTAATGAGCAAAAATCTATTTGTGTCAACTTTACCAACAAAAAAATAGGCAATCATCAACCAATTAACATAAATGGTATCATAGTTCCCTATGCAAATACTGCCAAATACCTGGGGATGACCTTAGATGCGAAACTAAGATGGAAGGAACATATCAGAACTAAACGCACTGAACTAGGGCTCAAATATAGACAGTTGTATTGGCTCTTGGGACGAAAATCTAAGCTGTCAATACACTGTAAAATCATGATATACAACCAGATTTTAAAACCAGTCTGGGTTTATGGCATCCAGTTATGGGGCTGTGCCAAGGAGAGCCACATCAAACGCATCCAAACCTTCCAAAATAAAGTATTACGGAACATAGTTAGTGCACCGTGGTACATACGAAATAGTGACCTACATCGCGATCTTGGTATCCCGTATGTCGCTAGTGAAATTAGAAGATTTGCCATCAAGCACGAGTCTCGACTCCATCAGCACGTTAACGTCGAAGCCATTAGGCTTCTTGACAACCAGGACCTAGTTAGAAGGCTGAAGAGGACCAAGCCCTTTGAACTAGTATAGACTTTTGAAAACATAGTACAGTGCGCAAGTGTGTGAGTGCTAAGTGCCATGGCCATGAGTCACAACAGATAAACCTTTAGGACTCCATTGGGTGAACTTTAGTATATAAGGATTTTAGTTTTTAAGAATTTAGAGAAAAATTAATGGTTGGTCTTGCAGACCAGTTTTAATAACAGTAAACGCCGCAGGCTTTATCAATAAAAAAAAAAAAAAAAAAAAAAAAAAAATTAAAATCAGCTAGTTCAGTCTGTTTTTAGTATACTAAGCATATTTTTGACTTTAGAGCAAAATGTAAAACAAAAAGTTTTAAATTTAATAGACAGTTTAAATTCAATGTGTCAGTCGAATATTTAGATTTTGCACTTTTTGCATTTTTACCAGTTTTATCCAATAACACTTAACTACAGATTGGATTTCAATAACACTATTCTCATTTGTGCATCATCTACAACTAATGTCAGAATTATATTTACAAGAAATAAGTGTCATGGCAGCCATCAAATTATAAAAATACGTTATTCGAAAATAAAAAAAATTCTAAAATCGTTAAATCGTGCCTATTAAATTAGAAACTTTCTTATTTAACGTTTAACCTTAAAATGAAAAATAAACCTAGTTTACTCCTAATGTAAAATCTTTTTCCACTTTTTTGAGCACCACAAAAAAATGCATTTCTTAACATTAATCATATTTTTTTGACAAACTGAAATGTTTACAAAAGAATACTTACTTCTTTGACAATAATTTTTTCATAGATTTAAAAACTCATACATATATTTAATAAAAAAAAGCACTAAATACTGCTGGTGGGTTTGGTTATTTATCTGCAAACCTTTAAATGACATTACTGACAGGTTATCAGCCATATATTTTATGAGGTAAAGCCATCACTACCTGACGTCTCCATTGGTCGCAGATGAATAATCACAGCATGTATATCAATACATGTATCCAAGCCACTTTGGTTAGGGTTGTGGTGACCAGTTTTACAAGAAATTAAACTATATCAATCAAATTAGTGACTAATTTGGTAACCAAAGCAGCATGGATTAGTCAAATATGGTATTTTATTATAGGTTTCTGTCTTTTGTTGGGTAAAACTTCACTAACCTGTACTAATGTTTTCCTACTAGCTGTCATTTAAATGTCAAATCTGTCAGTTGTATACATCACATAGAGGCACCACTCAAATTATAACACTTTCAAAAAAAGGGACTTTAGAGAGTAAATCTGAAAAACTATCTTTAAGGGGAGCATCAGAAACTCATGGAATTCACAGCGCTGGACTTAAAGGCCTGCGATTTCTTCCAGCGACTGGAAGCATATCTACAATGATCCATGATTGATAATCCTTTCCACGGCAAAATCTGTAGTTCCTGGGAACTGCATCTGCGTTATTTCTAAAAAAGTCGTAATAATAATAATTTACCTAAACTCATTATACAGGGTGTCCCATAACTAATAGAGCAACTGGAGATACTAGACATCAAACTAGACCAGATAAGTCATCAAAGTTTTTTGAATTGATACTCATTATAGAGATAAAGGGTGTTGAAAATGAAAGTTTATTTTGGAAAATAAGTCATAATTTGAAAATGGTTCAATGTATCGAATTTAAAGTTGGCATTATTATATTTTTGTGGGGAAATAAGAGTTTGTACCTAAACATTTTTAAGTTTTATAATAGAGGGCGCTAGTTACATACACTGGGTTTAATATCCCTGTGATTTTTTTTCTTACCTGTAATATTAGGTACATTTTAATCCAACTTTCTCAAAGGGTTATTTTTAAGCTAAAAAGGTATACCTGCTCGATCTTGATATCTCTAACACAATGCAATAAATTAAAAATAATGCAGTTAAAACAAGCAAGCTCACTTTAGTAGATGTTGAAAGTGGCCATCGCTTACCTCAATACCTACATTTTAACTGCATTGTTTCTAATTTATGGCATTGTGTATTAAAATAAGAGTTTAGTTACTTTGATTTTTTTATGCATTGTGATGTTTAAACGAAAATATCTCGAAAACAGTTAGATATCAAGATCAAGCAGGTATACATTTTTAGCTTAAAAATAACCCTTCTTTGAGAAACTTGGTTTGCAACGTACCTAATATTACAGGTAAGAGAAAAAATCATAGATTTATTAAATTCAGTAGATGTAACTAGCGCCCTCTATTATGAAACTTAAAAATGATCACAAATTCTTATTTCTCACCCATAAAAACATAATAATGCCAACTTTCAATTCGATACATTGAACCGTACCCTGAACCTCTATATCGAGTATCATTTAACAAAAAAAATATGTGACTTAATCGGTCTTGATGTGAAGTATCTCCAGTTGCTTTATGTCCCATTAGTTATGGAACACCCTGTATATATAAATAACCCTCTATCATTAACTACATTTATATATAATAATTAAAAAACAGTTTACAGAACTGACTTTGGGTCTATGGCTCTTTAGGGGTTTGTCATATTTAAATTCATAATTTTTAGTGCTATATTTGCCTTCAAAACTAATGTGTAAAACTCTAATTTCTTGCAATCAAACAAACAAATTGATATCAGAATCACTGGAGGTTCGGTAGCCGATTACTCAATTTTTTTTGTTATGGAAACCCGAGCAAACGTAATGAAGTCATTTGAACAAAAAACAAACTTAAATATTTTCGTGAAATCGTATTGTGTTTCCTTTGCAAAATATTCAATACAGACAAATCATTCTAAGCACAGTACCGCTGCATTACAATAATAGGCTACAACCCTACTGTTATTTACAAATGGCATTATATTTATCAACAAACGCATTTTAGGTAATTTTTTTAATTCATATAACTAAAAATGTCAGTAGACCTGAACTGCATTATATTCATTATTAAGTCGTTTTTAGAAAAAAAAATCAACAACACAGTGAAAACACGAATATATTCTTGGGGTTTGGGGTTATATCGTCAGTGTCTTGCCCGAGAGGGGACGTTTAATGCCTGGGTCGTGTTCGAAAACTACGCTGTACGACGCCCCAGTGTAATCGTCACATGACTATAAATGAGCAATTTAAATACTGAGTCACGTGATAGTCACACCGATGCGTCGCACGGTGTAGTTTTCGAACACAGCCCTGTTCTCGAGCATCAAACAATATTATATTATAGAAACACTCCAAAAATTTGGCCATTTTTACCAACCGGTAAGTTTTGATAACGATGGCATCATTCTTGATTCTTGCACACGGTCATCTCTTTTATTTGTCTGCATTATCCTACTATATTCTCGGATCTTACTTTTTAACAAAATTTTATAACTACACAACGATTACTATCTCATCATACAAAATTTAACACTTACCTGGGAGTAATAACAATGTGAAGAAAACAAATATGTCGCAGTCACGGCCCCATCACATCAAGCACCTTAGACAACAACAGTAAAACCAAAGTAAAACCATAAAACTAGATTGAAAATGGCGACTCGCCGCTGCCGTTGTCTACCGTTGTGGCGCTTCGATCGACAAGATTTGAGGTGCGAATATTTAAAACGTTATTTATTAGTTTATTACTATTATAATATTATTGTTTATTTATTTATTATCTAAATTAACAAAAAATAACCCAGATCAACCGCCGCGTAAACAACATTACTTTAACAGGGTTAAAATTAATTGATAATATTGTGTTATAAATTACAACGTTAACAAACTTTGCGTTAAAAACATATACTTACAATAATGTTGCTTTTACCGACCTACAGCTAACTTATAAATGTGTTAGAAACCGCAACGTTAATAAAAATTACGTTTAAACAACCTAATCAGAAAAACATCTGAAAAATGGCGTTTTTAAAACGAAGATTTTTAGAATTGGAAATGACATTACGGTTTTAGCATTAAAATAACGTTTATTCCCAAAATGTGCTATGTGGGGAATTGCAATATGCTCGTATGCTTCCAGTAAATGATTTAATTGAAATTTTGGTTTTCAACTGCGAAAATAATTCTAAGCAACTTTTTTACATATCATTCATTGCCCTTATGAAAAAAAAACAGAGGTAGTTATTCCTAGATAAAGTTTATATTTTTTAAGTTTTTGAGTGTCCTGTGGAAATTTTTTTTCCAGTTTGAACCTTATGATTTCTCCAAGCAACAATTTTCTCATACAGTTTGTCCCCAATAGGGTTGCTGATACCACCAACGAACCTAATTTTTAACTATTAAAAGTCATTCTTCATACAAATTTTTGCTTAATAAAAGAATATGACATACATTGAGAATTTTCTTCTTTATATACACTATACAGCAGTGGCGGCTGGTCCTAATAAAGGGCACAAGGGCACGTGACCACCCTAGATTGTCGACAAATAAAATATCTTTTATCAAAATTCAAAAAGAAATAATACACCGCCGCGCCTCAATACCTCTTTCCTTGCGTGTCACACCCATAGAGAAAATATATAGTAGAGAAATAATTCAAATAATGTCAATTACGAATGCGGCAAATTTACCGAGCTGAATCCGTAAACAAAGACGGTCCTCTGCGGGCTTGCGCATTGTCGAACGTTTGCCTTGTGATAGACAGGACCGTACCTACTTCAAAATTTATTTCACATGACGTGAATCTTTTATCGAGTAATAAATGCTAAATATATTACTTGTAATTGTTCTTTTTATTAATGATAAAAATGTAACCATTAGTGAGATTTTAACAAAAAGTGTATAGTTTGTTGGCTTAAATCTGAGTTTTCTTGCTATACAAAACTGTCGATAATTCCTCGAAAATAGCTCAGTTTATATATATATATATATATATATATATATATATATATATATATATATATATATATATATATATATATATATATATACAGTGCGTCTCTTTAATGTCCCCCCCCTCTTAATTTTTTAAACGTTACATTTACAAAATTGAAAGTTGAAATAAAATATAAACATAGTATTCTAAACAATAGAAATAAAATATGCAACTGTTTTAAGAAGTAAAATAGTAAATCAAAAAAATTACATGTGTATATTTTATTGGATTGTCATCCCATCCTGTATAATTATTGAACAAACCAAGTTCTAGGGTAAGATGTAAATATTTTTACACCTATTTACAGTGTGTGCACTTGATACTTTGCTGAAAGCGCTACTACTTACGGCCCCATGTCAATCTAATCCACCGATATCTTAGCGATCCTTTGGCGAAAGCGCTTTTTTCTTTCGCCATCCATTTTAAAATACTCCCCTCTAAACTAATCCACTAGTATTTTTAGTACCCCTTTGACGAAAGCGCAAATATGCCTTTTGGACACTCACCCTTCTAATCCACTGATATCTTAGCGATCCTTTGGCGAAAGCGCTTTTTTCTTTCGCCATCCCTTTTAAAATTCTCCCCTCTACCCCAATCCACTAGTATTTTTAGTGCCCCTTTGGCGAAAGCGCAAATATGCCTTTTGGATACACCCTTCTAATCCACTGATATCTTAGCGATCCTTTGGCGAAAGCACTTTTTTCTTTCGCCATCCCTTTTAAAATACTCCCCTCTACCCTAATCCACTAGTATTTTTAGTGTCCCTTTGGCGAAAGCGCAAATATGCCTTTTGGTCACACTCACCCTTATGCAATATAGGGGAAGGAGGCATTGACACTATATATGACCTTCTTACACCATCTTACCCCTTATACAATGCCCCTAATACACACATACCCCATCAGTGCCTTTCTGACACCTTGACCACGCTCAATATACGTCACTGACAAATATTTCTACTTCTCCGTGTGTGTATTCACTTCAACACCGGAGTGCATTTAAGATAAATTATATTTTTTACCTCCTATTCTTTCACATATTGATATAATTTAAATTTGGAATTAAACTATTTGTATTTATGCACTACTTGTAAGAAATAGACTACGAAATAATTCCTTATATTTAAAAGTTGGATACATTGGCGAAACATATGAAATGTTTGTAACACTTTGTAAAGACTATTTTTGTATCGAAATAACAAGCTTCAGAGGTTCGCTATATTCGCCACCCCAACCAAAAATACCATAACATACAAATGACTGAGATTTTTTCGGCCCGGTTCTGATCGCCGCGTTGCGTCATTGAGTTCAACAACCACTTTTACGAGACGTCCCGAGTGCACATGCTTCGAGTGGACCGTCGTTTAAAAATCTGACTGGCGCCCAATGCGTACAAACGCACTTTTTCGCCCATACATTGGACGGATTCAGCTGGTGTCGCGAATACGTTGTGATGGTCTAAATATATCTTGTCTATGGTCACACCACGGCGAACGCGACCGCTGGCGATCAAAACTTATCTCCGGGGTCACAGCAGATTTGTCCCAATTTCATCATCAATTTTGGTGGCGAAGCCGGTCTATGCATTGGAGAATTAGGGTTAAAATCGCGTGCTATCGGCATCTCGATGGGCACAATATTTCGTGTCCCCTGGCACTTGTTTAATATTTGGATTTGAATTTCGAGCGGCGTTGTCGTTGGCGCGGCGGGCGGAAGAGATTATTGCACAATTTTATGTTTAGTTTTCTTGATATATTAACACGTGAAGGCCTAATAATTTTTTTTTTGTGATCAGTTGAGGGATATTTTTTTTATAAATAGTTTATTAATTATTAGTAGCGCATTAGTGCGTAGTATTACTAGCAATTCTAGTAGGTACTGTGTATTTTGTTTTGTTCTTACTTTTGGGTTTTCCCGATCCGCCGTTTCCAAAAAATTTAGTCAGAAATAAACTCAGTGCAATATTTATTACAAAAGACTGTTTTACAATTTTTTAAGTAGTTATTATTTATTGATTTGTATTATTGTGCCCCCTCAAATAAAAAAGTCACGAGCCGCCACTGCTATACAGGTGTTACCAAACATTAAAAATATAAATTTTAATTATGTATTTTTATTTATTAGAAAAATGTTATCTAATAAAGTTATTTAGAATTACTTTTGCAGACTTTGCAGCTGGTATATAATAATTAAATTAATTGCACTATATTTATAGGATTCCAGTATTCTCATCATATTTTTAAAATGTACAAAGATTTAATAACTTTGGGTTTTGACTATGAAAGTGATTCTAAGCAACTTTTTTACATATCATTTTCTGTATAAACAAGAAACAGATTGTTTTTAGTTAAAAGTTGTGTATTCAAAATTTTTGGATGATCTCAATAAAAAAAAAATTGTTTAATTAAATAATTAATAAAACCGTATTTTTTCATAAACAATTTTTTTTATGAAGAATTTTGCTGAAGAAAGAAAAATTTTGTATACCTACGGGGTTTCTCCCTCGACTTCCCTTAATAGGGTTGCTCAGCTCAGCAACCATTGCTAATACAACAAACTGATCAAATTTTCAAGTTGGTATTTTAATATTAATTTTCTTATACAGGGCGCCCAAATTTTATCCGAGAGTAAAACCATATTTTGAGGGCCGTAATTTTAAAAAGTCGGTCAAGTGCAGGCAGTGGCGGCTGGTGACAGGACTACAGGACCCGTATCAAATTTAGGGGTTTTAATAGTGAGCCCACTGGGAATGTTTTGGTAAAGAAAAGAACATTTTGTAATTTGCGAAAAAAAGTTGAATTTTTGGTGAGCCACCCCTGGGAAAAAATCGCGTTTAGGTATTTCATTTATCATTTTTTTTAAACAAATTTTACATCACTTTGCTGACAGTTTTTAAATTTTAAGAGAAAAAAATGCGTTAGTTGAAAGTTAAAGTCATTTAAATTTTTTTAGAACTAAAATACTTACTCGCTAAAATATAATTTAAAAAAAATCGGTACAGTTTTTTTATTGTATCAATACAACGATTGCGTTTTTTTTTATAAAGACCACTATTTAAAAAAATGTTAAAGTTTTTATCTAATTTATGCTAATTTAATTTATGAATTTACAATCATACTTTTTATTTTTTTAAGAAAATAGTGTATAGTGAGAGATAGTATATTTAAATTTTTTCTTTTTAATTTTTTTGCTTTTTGTGAGGCCCTAGGCAAGCGCCTAGTGGTAAAACCGGCCCTGCATATTTTGCATTTAAGTATGAGGGAAAAGCTGTTTTAAAAGTTGATTAGAATTAATTTTGCAGTCAGATTTTAATTAAATTTTCTATTAAGTCCTGTTTCCTGTTTATTGCATTTTTTTTCATTACTACCTACATATATATATATATATATATATATATATATATATATATATATATATATATATATATATATATATATTATATATATATATATTTATATATATATATATATATATATAAATATATATATATATATATATATATATATATATATATATATATATATATATATATATATATATATATATATATATATATATATATATATATATATATATAATATATATATATATATATATATATATATATATATATATATATATATATATATATATATATATATATATATATATATATTAGGGTGCTTCGTTTTAGACGACTATTTTTTTTGGTGCATTGACGGAATAATGTTATAAACATATAAAAAAATTCTGACCGAAGATGAGCTCTTAATTTTAATTTTAAGTACTCGCTGAATGAATTTGAAAATTTCCCATTTAATTAACATGTAAATTTTATTTTATTTTTTTTCAATTATCTATAGCTTTGCGACATTTCATGATATTTAATTGGCAATAGGTGGAAAGTACAGAGGAATATGCCCTCTTTAAAAGTGCCTGTAGCCAATTTAAGGTGCGTTTCGTATGGGGCGGCTGACGCGCGCGTCTGACGCTCGAAAAGAAACGGATACATTAAATTGTCACATGAGCAGTACTAGGCGTCAGACGCTGTGCGGCAGCCGCGGGCGGCAGCCGCGGGCGTCAGCCGCCCCATAGGAAACGCACCTTTATGTTTTGTAACCGACCTGGCCATTGAAGCCAATTTTTTCTCGAATTTCATGTTTTTGTTTATTTTTCTCGTAAACCACTAACTGTACAGGGTCTTCCAATGAGGACTGAACAGGGGCTCATTTTTGAGCTTCCTTGTATTTAAGGAAAAATCTAAAATAGCCAATCGATGTACTTTTTCCTGCAGAATTCAAAAAAGAAACCAAAAATTTATTTGAACCAGAAACAAAAGAGTTACGCTATGGATAAGGTGTTTTTTAAATGGAACATAGCTTTTTTTATACGATTTTCGGAACGAGTGATTTTTTTTTATGTCCGTTCTGATTAAAATATTTAATATTGTGACAGCTATTTTTATTAAATTTTAATGTTTTATCCAGTATAATTTAACTTCAACCTGTTTGAAACATACACTACGTGATAAAGGTAAAATCACCTTGAAATCCTTCAAAGTCAAAAAATTTGACAAATTTACTCTAATATATATATATATATATATATATATATATATATATATATATATATATATATATATATATATATATATATATATATATATATATATATATATATATATATATATATATATAATATTGCTTCTCTTGCATTTTCTTGGCATTTGTAGAACAAGATAACAATCTGCAATCTCTCATCTAATGAATATTTCATTTCGGCACTATTATAGTAAATTTGTCAAATTTTTTGACTTTGAAGGATTTCAAGGTGATTTTACCTTTATTACCTAGTGTATGTTTCAAACAGGTTGAAGTTAAATTATACTGGATAAAACATTAAAATTTAATAAAAATAGCTGTCACAATATTAAATATTTTAATCAGAACGGACATAAAAAAAATCACTCGTTCCGAAAATCGTATAAAAAAAGCTATGTTCCATTTAAAAAACACCTTATCCATAGCGTAACTCTTTTGTTTCTGGTTCAAATAAATTTTTGGTTTCATTTTTGAATTCTGCAGGAAAAAGTACATCGATTGGCTATTTTAGATTTTTCTTTAAATACAAGGAAGCTCAAAAATGAGCCCCTGTTCAGTCCTCGTTGGAAGACCCTGTACAACAAAATTGTATAAGATTTTTATAGGTAATTTACTTTCCTACAAAAAAAGTTATGGAAGCCATAACCGTGGAGCTAATAGTTTTCGAGATAAATCCAAGTAAACATCTCAAAATTTGAAAAATCGCTGTTTTATCCAAGATTTTAGTACTTTTTAATGAAATCATTGCTGAAAAAATACATAATGTATAAGAATGAAATATAAAAATATATATTACACATGGGTAAGTAATCACCAAAAATATTTCGTGTAATATGAAGCCATTTCTTATTACAGTATACCGTATTACTGGTAAATACATATTTACCTACCAGTATATATTATATATTTCTTCAGCCAGAATATTATTAAAAGTATTGAAATGTAGCATACGGTAATAAGAAACGGCTTCATATTACACGAAATATTTTTGGTGATTACTTACCAATGTGTAATATATATTTTTATATTTCATTCTTATACATTATGTATTTTTTCAGCAATTATTTCATTAAAAAGTACTAAAATCTTGGATAAAACAGCGATTTTTCAAATTTTGAGATGTTTAATTGGATTTATCTCGAAAACTACTAGCTCCACGGTTATGGCTTACATAACTTTTTTTGTAGGAAAGTAAATTACCTATAAAAAACTCACATACAATTTTGTTGTAAAGTTAGTGCTTTACGAGAAAAATAAAAAAAACCATGAAATTCGAGAAAAAATGGCTTCAATGGCCAGGTCGGATACAAAACATAAATTGCCTACAGGCACTTTTAAAGAGGACATATTCCTCTGTACTTTCCACCTATTGCCAATTAAATATCATGAACTGTCGCAAAGCTATAGATAATTGAAAAAAAAAAATAAATAAAATATACATGTTAATTAAATGTGAAATTTTCAAATTCATTTCGCGAGTACTTAAAATTAAAATTAAGAGCTCATCTTTTTTTATATGTTTATAACATTATTCCGTCAATGCACCAACAAAAAAAATAAACGAAGCACCCTAATATATATATATATATATATATATATATATATATATATATATATATATATATATATATATATATATATATATATATATATATATATATATATATATATATATACAGCGTCTGCCCAGATTTTGTTACCAAATGGGAAACTTTTTTATTTTTGATTTTACGAGAAAAAGTTATTCTTGATAAAAAGTTTTGCTTGGTGTAAAACTAAGACTGACATTGAAAAAAAAAATGTTATACAGGGCGTAAAGAAAATAAAGAAAATCGAGTAGTTAAGGTAAATAGCATGGAATTTTCGCTAGTAATGTCATTTGTAAATGCAAATAAATACCTTTTTAATGAAACGTTTCATTAAACTTCTTTCTTAACACTTCTTTTATGACTTAAAAGCGTTTTTTTTTTTGAAAAATCTAATATCTTATTTTTATTATTATACCTGTATGTGGTGCTGGTTTCATAATAGGTAATAGGTAAGAGTGACATTGACGATAATGAGCTCGATATGTTGCTTTATGTTACAGAGGAACCCAAAAAAAGCCTTGAACAAAGATCCCATGAATTGGGTTACTTCATTAAATTTTGTGAAGAAAAACAAATAGAAATATTTTAAACCAAAATTTATTCACGCATTTCCTGGAGGCATGGATATACGATTTGATTATTGTCACTGGATAATGGGGTATTATGAAGATCATCCAAATTTCGGGTTTCAAATTTTGTTTTCCGTCGAAGCGACGTTTACCACCAACGGAATGATTTCATCACTAAATTCGGGGTTTTGGAGTATAACTAATCCTTACTGGGTAGTAGAATGTCGGAGTCAAGTGTCTCAGAAAGTTAATGTTGGGTGTGGTGTTTTGAAAAACAAAATTTTAGGACCATCTTTTTTCGATAATAACATTAACGGACAAATATTTCTAACTTTTTTGCAAAATAACTTTTCTGACATTATTGATGAGTGCCCCTGAATGTAAGGCAAGATTTAATATTTAGTTAGATGGTGCCCCTTGCCATTTCTCAGTAGACGTAAGAGCCTGGCTTAACTTCAATTTCAGAATTGGGCGAACTTCGACTCAAGATGATAATTTTGCGGATTGGCCGCCTAGGTCCCCCGACCTCACACCTCTTCATTTCTTCTTTTGGGGACGAGCTAAGGAAATTGTTTACAAATACAGACCTGAAAATCTTATCCATTTAAAAAACAGGATACCAGAAGCATGTGAAGAAATCCCAGCCGATTATGTAAGACATGCTGTTTGCCGGTTTAAGAAAAATCTTATTAAGTGCATTAAAAATAACGGTGGTTCTGTTGTGGCCTAAAATTTGTTTTTAGGATCTGTTAGTTAAAATAAATAGTTTTCTAAATATTTTTTCTTGATTTTCATTAGGCCCTGTATAACATAGCTTTTTTTGTCAATGCGAGTCTTACTTTTATAACAAGCAAAACTTTTTATCAAGAATAACTTTTTCTCATAAAATCAAAAATAAAAAAGTTTCCCATTTGGTAACCAAATCTGGGCAGACGCTATATATATATATATATATATATATATATATATATATATATATATATATATATATATATATATATATATATATATATATATATATATATATAGGGTGTCCCACGACGATTTTCCCAGCACATTGCTCGGAAACGGAACCAGATAGGAAAAAAAGTTTAAGAACAAAAATTGAGGGCTTGTAAGGGAGCATCTAGAAAAGGTAATTTTAGATGTACAGGGTGTTTCAAAAATAGTATTATTGCTGACAAGTCAATTTTTTTAAACGGAACGCCCTGTATATTGTTAGTTTTTCGAATAGCTTCTTTCAAGACTGAAATATGAGCGATTAAATGATCAATTACTAAGCATGAACACTGAACAGATATGCAATAATAACAATAACCACCTGCGAAATATTGAAGAGTATGATGGGGGCTGTCATGTTACGAGTCAGAAGTAGTTTTATTGTTAATTATTTCAAGTATTTATATCTATGAAAAGAAAAAGAATATTTAAACGGAAACATATAACACTATTAAATTATGTAACAATCAATCGAAAATAAGAAGATAACTAAACAAAATGAATTACGACTTCTTCTCAAAACATGTTCAAATTTGTTACCACTCTCACTAATACAATATTCAAATCTGTTTAAAAGATTTCTGGTACACGCACGTTGGTTTACACACAATTTCTTTAAGATATCCCCAAAGAAAAAATCTAAAGGGGTCAAATCCGGTGAGTGTGGTGGCCACCGGATCACACCATTTCGGCCAATCCAGCGCGCAGGAAACGCGGCATCTAAATAATTTGTAACGTGCCTGGCAAAGTGAGGGGGGGCTCCATCTTGTTGCCATCACATAGAGGCTATTTCATTGATTGGGATATTTTCAAGTAATAAGGGAACTTCGTTTTGAAGAAAATTTAAAAACCATTCTCCATTTAGTGTCCCTTAGTAAAAGTAAGGACCTATAAGATATCCATTAAATAAATCGCACTAAACGTTAACTCCCCAAAGTACCTGAAAACTAGTCTCCTTTATCCAGTGAGGGATAACAGATGACCAGTAGTGGCAATTGTGGCGATTTACTGTACCGTTGTTGTGGAACCTACTTTCATCGGTCCATAAAACTTTGTTTAAAAAAAGACAGTCTTGTTCAAATTTCATTGATATCTCAGCAATAAAATTTAGGCGGCGTTCAGGATCTTCAGGTGTTAAGCCCTGCACCAGATAAATTTTGTAGGGGTAATATTCATAATCGTTTAGTGTCCTTTCAACTGTTCTTTTTCCAATACTTAATTCTTCCCCAAGGAGCCGAATGGAGACATGTGGATACACTTGAACATAGGCCAAGATGTTAATATTGTGTTCTTCTGTTCGGACTCGTTTTCTTCTTGGTGTTTGCGCCCTACCACTGGGAAAGGAACCACTTCTTAATTTTTGTTCAACATTACGAAACGTTCGATAGCTTGGTATTTCACGATTCGGGCATCGTTGACTGTACAGATTTTGAGCACGTCTTCCATTCTTGTGACATTCTCCGTATATCAGGAGCATGTCGAAATATTCGTCATATGTAAAAAGAGAAGGCATTTCTTAATACCTCAAATAATTAACAATGAAACTACTTCTGACTCGTGACATGACAGCCCCCGTCATACTCTTCAATATTTCGCTGGTGGTTATTGTTATTATAGCATATCTGTTCATGCTTACGCAATTGATCATTTAATTGCCCATATTTCAGTCATTTTAAATTAGAAACGTAACAAGTATGGTATAGTTGAATTTGTCTTGAAACAAGCTATTCGAAAAACTAACAATATACAGGGTATTCAATTTAAAAAAATTGACTTGGCAGCAATATTACTATTTTTTAAACACCCTGTACATCTAAAATTATCCTTCCTAGATTCTCCCTTACAAGTCCTAAAATTTTGTTCTTAAACTTTTTTTTTCTATCTGGTTCCGTTTCCGAGCAATGTGCTGGGAAAATCGCCGTGGGACACCCTATATATATATATATATATATATATATATATATATATATATATATATATATATATATATATATATATATAAGGTAAAACACCCGAATGTTGACAGGATACTAAAGATTGACACTCACAGCAAATACACCACTATATAAGGAATTCTTAACGAATATCTATTAAAAATAATATTTAGCGCCATCTATTATATGTATTCAAAACATGGATTTATTAGGACTGGATACGGGATGAGTTCACATTCTTTGAAGCCAAAACAAACCATTCTAAACGACACTGTAAACACAATTTGTAAACATTGGCCACATCTTATTTTACCTTGTATTTTTGTACAAAAATACGTTAGAAGCATCACAAGATTTACTAAAAGTAATAAAAGCCCCAAAATATTGTATTTTTCTGCTAAATAGTAATAAATTTAAGTTAAATAGGTTTTATTATTTATAGGTTATGTTATGTTAGGTTATTTCTAAAGGCGTTTATTTAAAGTCGCTCTGAGTCATTTATAAATCTATACGTCGCACTTTTTCTTTTCTAGTTCATTAGACAAAGACGTACGTGTAACCGAGCCTTCGCAGACATTTTTCCTAAGCACCCAGCAGACAACAACACTTCTGAGCTCCAACACTCCAATGCTATTTTATCTCTTTCTACTACCATTCTTGATTCAATTACGTAGTAATTCGTAGTCTTGTCTATGTTCGTAGTTCGTAAACTGCTCTCTCAAGAGAATAACAAACAACAAAATATTTATATTATATAAGGCTTCACGTTCGGTACGCTCACAGTATACAGATATCGAATCCATATTATAATAGATCCATGATTCAAAACCATGCGTTGACAGGGATGTTAGACGTACCAATTTCTTGGTACACATACCAGTTTTTAGGGTCTCCTACCATGTACCAAGACAGTTTCCTCTTGGTACACTAAAATACCAGTTTTTGGCCACTGACGAGTACCGAACCAAAATCATATAAAACGTTAAGATAAAGATTGGGTTTACTGGGTGCTGTCAGAATCCATGATTTTCAAATGTAATAAATAGAAAGGACAGTGTTACTCCGACTACTTCGGCAGAGCAATAAAATAAATAACGCTATTTATAACAGAGCCATCTTAAATGGAATAAGAAAACTAACATTTGCCGGATGGCACTTTAAACTTTAAAGCAGGAAACAAGGATACGTTATTGAATCAGAAATGTTAGCAGAAAGAGATAAAATCGCACTGGAGCGTCGTAAAGTGATCCCGATCATCCACCTTTTGTCAGTCGAACACGCCTAAGGCTAAGGGGCGGCTGAAAACGATAAATGTACCAGTTTTTCCTTAAATGTACCAGTTTTTAGCGACACCGGTACAAGGTATTGTATAGAGCTGTCTAACATCCCTGTGCGTTGATGTCATAATTAATTTCAATATGGCCGGATTTTAAGTAAACCATTACACGTGTGTCTACAAATTTTTAATATTTCTTAATGTATTTGTTAAGAAATCAGTTGACTTTGGTGTTTAATAACTAAGGTAAGAATACAGGAATATTTTTTTTTGTTATACTTTAGGATATAAGGGCTCCAAAATGTTGTTTTTCTACAGAAATATTTAATGAATTTAATATTTTGATGCTGTTGTAGCGGGATGTCAATCATTGGTTCCAAAAAAGCAGGAAGATCTAAAGATTGACTGGGGATGTCAACCTTTGGCTCTGTGGCGGTTTTATTGTTGTGTTGTTTCCTGTCTTTCTTTAATACAATGGTTTTCCTATTTATTTTAATATAAGTTTGATTCATCTTTGTCAATTGGAACTAATAGATGACACCCCCTGTCAACCTTTGAAACTGAAGTGTCAACCATAGGTTCTTTCCAGATTTGGCTTTATCAAATACCATCATGGCAAGGCAGAAGCGTCAATTACTGAAATATTCACCTGAAGACATGGAAGCTGCATTAGAAGATTGTGACAGAGGTCTGCCCGTAGCGACATCAGCAAAAAACATAAGGTTCCAAGGATAACATTACTTTATAAGTTGCGTGGAAAAATTCCCAGGAGGTGCACAATGGGTTTGAAATCTTACCTATCTAATGCAGAGGAAAACATATTATGCCAATGGATACTACAGGCAGCAAAGGCAGGGTTTCCAGTGGGAAAGGGTCAGTTATTGGACAGTGTCCAACGACTGATGGTTGAATTAAAACGAGAAAACCCCTTTCAAAATAATCGGCCGGGTAAAAGCTGGTACAAGTTATTTTTAAAAAGAAATCCTCATATTTCCATAAGAACTCCTCAAAATGTAACTTCATCAAGAGCTTCAGTTACCCAGGAGAAAATAAATAGTTGGTTCTATGAAGTTTATGAATATTTAAAATCCCAAAATTGTGAACGCATTTTAAATAACCCTGAAAGAGTGTTTAACGCCGATGAAGCTGCCTTTTTGTTAAACCCAAAAGGAGATAAAGTGCTTTCCAGAACAGGAGAAAAAAATGTATATCAGATCATCAACAGCGATGAAAAAGAATGTCTGACGGTTTTGCTCACAGCAAATGCGGCTGGCAATATGGCACCACCCATGGTGGTATTTAAATATGAAAGAATACCAAAAGAAATTGCCATGAGTGTTCCTGAACATTGGGGACTTGGAAAGTCCGAGTCAGGGTGGATGACCAGAGAGACATTTTTTGAGTTTGTTACGAACATATTCCACCCATGGTTGATAGAAAATAAGGTTGAATTACCAATAATACTATTTATAGATGGGCATGTATCCCATTTAACACTGCATCTTAGTCGGTTTTGCGACCAAAATGGAATTATTCTTGTGGCCCTATATCCCAATGCGACCCATATTATTCAACCAATGGATGTCGCAGTGTTTCGAACCGTAAAAGCGGGTTGGAAGGAACGCATTCATGCGTTTAGACTTCAAAGGCCTGATATCCCGACAATAAAAAAGACCGATTTTTGTCCGTTACTTGCAAAAACTTTGGAAGAACGGCTAGATGCATCAGTTTTGAGTAATGGGTTTAGAAAATGCGGTGCCCTGGAATCCCAAGGAAGTTTCTGTCCCAATTCAGAGAGAAGATATAACAGTACCAACTAAAAAGATTGATCAGGATAAATTACTTGAATTAAAAACAGGAAAAGCATTTTTAGAAAAGCATATGGATCAAGAAAAGATAAAAAAATTTAATTCAAACTATGATACGTAGACAGGTCAGGCTGAAGATTTATCCCTATATAACCTTTATATAAAGATAACTCGAGATATAGAAATTTTTGAAAAGAAGCGCACAGAAATCATCTTTGACAACAAGGAAAACATACAGCAAATGGATCAAGAAAAGATAAAAAAATTTAATTCAAACTATGATACGTGGACAGGTCAGGCTGAAGATTTATCCCTATTATAAAAGATAAACTCGAGATATAGAAATTTTTGAAAAGAAGCGCACAGAAATCATCTTTGACAACAAGGAAAACATACAGCAAATGGATCAAGAAAAGATAAAAAAATTTAATTCAAACTATGATACGTGGACAGGTCAGGCTGAAGATTTATCCCTATTATAAAAGATAAACTCGAGATATAGAAATTTTTGAAAAGAAGCGCACAGAAATCATCTTTGACAACAAGGAAAACTCTGATAGTATAAATGGAATTCCAGGAAGTGCAAGCTTAGAGATGGAAAAAAATGTTCTAGAAGTTGAACACGAACCTATTCCGTCAACATCCTTCGAAACAACGCCCATTAAAATATTAAGTGATATCACTATAGCACCAAAGGATACACAAGATATGTCTCAAAAAACACCCAATAAAGCTGCTACTGATATTACAAATGCAACCACAACAGAACAAAATAAGGATTTTATTCGATCGCCTTTTAAACGAGTTTTGACATGGCCAGAACCTAAACCATTAAAGAAAAGAAAAATATCAAAGGAAAAAATACCATCAGTAGTGACATCAAGGCAATGGCAAGTTTATTACGAAAATAAAGAAAATAAGAAAAAAAAGAAGAAATTACGAAAAAAATTAAAGCAGAAGAAAGACAAAAGAAAAAGGTAATACTAGAAAAAGCTAAAGAAGAGAAAATGGCTAGACAAATTAAAAAAAAGCAAAAGGAAAGGCGGTATAGTACTAATTTCGATTCAGAAACATCTAAGGAATGGGAACCTTCTGATACTACTGATGATGAAATCAGTTCATTAGGCAGTTTACAATATGATGACGAGAATGAGACAGAATTATTGACAAAACAAGATAAGAGTAATTTCAAAGAAAATGATTATGTGTTGGTTAAGTTTCCTGGCAAAAAAAGAGAACACATATACAGGGTGATTCAAAAGTAAGCGGCATCCTTTCAGGGGCGTAATCCTTGCATAAAAATAAGGCAAAAAGTTCCTATTAATATGGCTCCGAAAAGGCTTCCTAAGGGAGCTACGCCCCTTTGAATAGGACACCTTAAAGACGATTTTTTCTCTATAACTTTAAAACCCTTTACAATTAAATTTTGAAAATTGGTGTATGGTATAAACATTTGATGGTAAATAAGATTCTAAATTCAAAATTTTAAAATCTTATTCAGGGGCGTCACATGCGGGGGAGGGTGAGGGTAAAAACATCCCTTTTTCTTTTACTCTTTAGGTTAATGTGATTTTGTTTGGAAATTATAAAATTCTAGAGTTTTTTACGTAAAAAAGGTACTCTTAGTTCAATTCGATAGAGCGTACCATTTACGAGAAAATCGACTTTGAAAACTTTCTGGTAGTACGTTTATTCATAATAAAATTACTAGATACGCATTCAAAACGAAGTTCAGTGCCTAATTTAGCTTGTCGTGACGCTAATGGTAATAATTTTGAACATTTTCTCTAAATTGTTAAATAAAATGTTAGAAAAAAATGTGTTTTTTTTCTATGGTAATGCAGATTAATTTTCATCAATAAACATATGCATGAGAAAATTTTCAAAGTCGATTTTCTCGTAAATGGCACGCTCTATCGAATTGACCAAAGAGTACCTTTTTTACGTAAAAAACTCTAGAATTTTATAATTTCCAAACAAAAGCATAGCAACCTAAAGAGTAAAAGAAAAAGGGATGTTTTTACCCTCACCCTCCCCCGCATGTGACGCCCCTGAATAAAATTTTAAAGTTTTGAATTTAGAATCTTATTTACCATCAAATGTTTATACTGTACACCAATTTTCAAAATTTAATTGTAAAGGGTTTTAAAGTTATAGAGAAAAAATCGTCTTTCAGGTGTCCCGTTCAAAGGGGCGTAGCTCCCTTAGGAAGCATTTTCGGACCCATATTAATAGAAACTTTTTGCCTTATTTTCATACAAGGATTACGCCCCTGAAAGGATGCCGCTTACTTTTGAATCACCCTGTATATATGTATTATCCAAGAACTAATGCAAAACAATGAGGCTCAGGTTGTTGGTTTGAAAAAATGTGATGATGAAAGATCATTTAGATTAAACGAAAGTGACGTCAGTGTCATACATTTAAATCAAATTATAGAAAAGCTCAACTTTCCCAAAATGATAATTGCTGGGGATCGTCTGAAATATCAGTTTGATAAAGAACTAAACGTCGACGGGTAATTTTATTTTTGTTGTTTTTAAGTATTGTTTTGAACTACCTATTTGTTTTTATTTTGTTATATTTTTACAATGTTGCTGTTTTGCTGCTATGTATAAAATATGCACTAATCTCGCTTTTATAAGAGATATAAATTTTAGATTACAATGTAAATTCTAATTTGTATTTGTATATTTATTAAAATTTAGGTAAAAATTTGTTTTTTATTAGATTGTTTTCTACCTTATTGTTTATTTCTAGAGGTGTCAACAATTGGTCTTAAACATGTCAATATATGGATATTTTAAGTACATGCTAATGTGTTTAATTTTTTAACATAAAAGGCGTTTTGTTGTCATTTGAAATATTGAATTTATATTCTTAATACATTAGTCTATCAAAGTCATTTATATTAACATTACTAAAAGTAAATGAAGTAAAGAAAAATATGCCTCTGTCAACCTTTAGTCCTAAGTAGTGTCAGCCTTTAGGTTTTTTTACTTTTTTGCATGTCAACCTTTAGTGAAAAAACTGGCCGTTAATTTTTTTTAAATATTTATTTAAGGCAAAATGTTACAATTTTTTTTTAAAAGCACATCTGATGTCCATGAATTAGTTTACTTTTCCCACCAGACAAGATATTTAAAAATGAAAAAAATGGCAGAAAATATTAAAAATATGTCAATTTTTTCCTTAATGTGTCAACCTTTGGGTATTTTACCTTATATACAGGGTGGACGTAAAGTAAGGAATACATTCATTATCTCGCAAACTACAATTTTTTTTAAAAATCGCTCGGACCCGTCGATTTTGTTTTTTGATCGCGCATATTCTGACATAAAATGTAGATATACAGGGTGTTCCAAATAAGAGTGACAGAAAGAATATTTTTTTCTTAAATGGAATCCCCTGTATATTATTGCATATTCGGATTCTTCGGAATATTCTAAACATTTTTCATGTAGCATGTGCTATACCTTAGCCCAAGCGTTTTGGAGCTATTCTCATTCAAAATTTGAAAATCAGATATTTCGCCACAAATCAAGACTTGCACTGATTCGTGCACGCTGACTTCAATTTTTTAACCCAACACTCAACACCGAGATCGGCCGCCCAGGAAAACTTGTATTCAGCATGCGTGAAGCAAAGAAAATAATAGCTACGCGTAGCTATTATTTTCTTTGGTGAAGCGCACAAAAAGTCAAGTAGGCTTTGGATTTATGACGCGAGAAACAAGAGAATTAATGTCAATAGTTAATATAATTTTCAGTTTTATGTGTATTTTCGTAACGTTTCATTAGTTTTGAAAAGACTTTTTCCTTGGTTTCATAACTAAATTACATTAAAATGCGGCTCACTGAGAAAGAGCGCATAGAGGTTTTGATGATGATGGGCTACAGTGATAGAGTTAGAACACAGCAAGAAGTTTGTGAGTTATTTAATCAAACATACCCCACTCGTCCGCCAATATCACAATCACCAGTAAGCAAAATTGAGCACACGTTTAGGCAATTCGGTCATGTAAGAGATGTCCCTAGGTGTGGTCGTCCTAAAGTTGATGAAAATCAACAATTAGAAGTCTTACTGGCGGTTCAAGATAACCAGCATGTGGTGTCTAGGCAGGTAGCAAGTGACGTGGATATTGGAAAAACAACAGTTCTTAAAATACTGCATAAAAATTTCCATACCATATAAAATGCAAGTTCTCCAAGAACTTTTGGAAGGAGACTTTGAGAGGCGCCTTGAATTTTGTGAGCGGTTACAGGATATGTGTTTCGAGAACAGAAATTTTGTAAAAAATATAATTTTTTCCGATGAGGCCACTTTTTGCTTAAATGGTGACGTAAATACCCAAAATTATCGATATTGGTCCAATGTAAATCCACACTGAATGAGGGAAGGACACACACAATTTAATCAAAAAATCAATGTGTGGGAGTGTGGGCTGGCGTTGTTGATGACACTGTTATAGGGCCTTTCTTTTTTGACGTAAATTTAACAGGCGAGAGATACTTGAGTTTTTTAGAAGAAGAACTTGTTCCAGCTCTGGCCACCCTTTTTCCTGAGTTAGAACGTCCCGATTTGCCGCATCATAATATCTGCTTGCAACAAGATGGTGCTCCGCCACATTTCGCTGTGGGAGTTCGTACTTATTTGGACGATACTTTTCCAAACAGGTGGATTGGAAGAGGTGGTTTTATTGAGTGGCCGCCAAGGTAACTCGATTTAACACCACCCGACTTTTTTTTATGGGGATACCTTAAGGGAAAAGTATTCAAAAGCCAGCCTGCAAATTTAGATGATTGAAAACATCGCATCCGGCAAGAAATTCGGCAAATTACACCCCAAATGGTTAGAAATGTTCAGCAAGAATTTGTAGATCGGTTAGGCTATTGTCAGTTGACCAACGGAAGACACTTCGAACATTTACTTAAGAAAAATTAGTTTTAAGTTCACCAAACTGTTTTTTCGATAAATAAAATATTTTTAAAATAATTTTATTCTTTGTTTTCTCCATAACTTTTTTCCACTTTTCAAATTTTGAATGAGATTAACTCCAAAACGCTTGGGCTAAGGTATAGCACATGCTTCATGAAAAATATTTAGAATGTTCCGAAGAATCCGAAAATGCAATAATATACAGGGGATTCCATTTAAGAAAAAAATATTCTTTCTGTCATTCTTATTTGCAACATCATGTATATCTACATTTTATGTCAGAAGATGCGCGATCAAAAAACAAATTCGGCGGGTCCGAGCGATTTTTTTAAAAAATTGTAGTTTGCGAGATAATGAATTTATTCCTTACTTTACGTCCACCCTGTATATATATATATATATATATATATATATATATATATATATATATATATATATATATATATATATATATATATATATATATACAGTGACCGGCAAAAAGTTCGCAACATATGGGAAAAATTTTTATTAGGAGAGTATCGGAAAAACTTTCCCAGGGGATCGGTTCTGCATGTCCGATAACCTAAAAATCGATTTTGACATACGTCACGTGACCACTGGTATAGCGTCAAATTAAAAAAAAAATTGTTAATTTACAAAAAGTGAGGTTAGTTGACGAGATATCAAAAAAAGTTATTTGAAAAAATTGCTTAGAATTAAATTCTAGGTCCCTGTGCAAAATTTTAAGATTTTATTTAAAAAAATTGGAAAACTCAATTTTTTTTAAATATTTTTTTATCGATTTACAAATTTCCGGTTTTTTTCATTTAGATAGCTTGGCTAATGTAAAGCCCATGTATCTGGATGAAAATAAACGAATGTAGTAGTTTTTTCTACAATTGACAGGACAAAATTAAAAAAAACAGGGTTTCGCCGGACGCTAGCTGTTGCAATGATTTGTATCTAGCAGCAGTGTCAAAATTTTAGAGACATTTCAATGAGATTACATTGAGAAAACCTTAATCGTCTTAAATATATCTGAAGTTCGACTTTTTGTAAAGTTAAGGGGATTAAAATAGATAATAAACAAAAAATTACCTGTTTAGTTAATCGAAATTTTATAAACGAAAACCAATGTAAGAAAAACTTAAAAGTAGTCAAATTCTGTACTAACAACACAAAAAATCATTGTTTTTCCTTGGGTGCACAAAATTTAAAACTCAGTATGACCACCATTTCTCTCCATACATACTGTTGTTCTCGAGCGCAACTCTCGATTAACATTTCGGAGCATTTTACGATTTATTTGCAATACACAATTTATAATGACATTCTCTAAATTTTGTATATTCCTAAAGGGTCGATGTTTGTACACAGGGTTCTTTAGGTATCCCCACATAAAAAAATCTAACGGAGTCAGATCTACAATTCTACAATTGACAGGACAAAATCGAAAAAATAGGTGTTCGCCGGACGCTCGCTGTTGCAATGGTTTGAATCTAATGAAATGACTGTATCAAGATTTTATTAAGATTTTTCGCACATAAATTTAACAACCAGGTCTATTTAGTTGTACTTAAAACTACCAAAGCAGGCTCTGAAATTAAAACAACCAAATAATCTAGTAGGTTAAAAACAACAGAAAAATGTCAAACAAATTATAATTTGTTTGATTTCAACCTATGTCATTGGTTTATGCCTCGCATCTTACTAAGTTTGATATTTTACATGTTTATTAATATTTTATTCCTTAAAATGGCACCCACACTACTTCTTCAGGAAAAGATAGAAATTATTTTAATTTCTGGAGATAATTACAAAAGCCATAGAGAAACAGCAGCAATTTTTAATGAGAGGCACCCCGATAAATCCCTCCATTATTCCACAGTATCTCGTCTAGTCAATAAATTTAAAGAAACGGGATCGGTACAAAATCAGTATAAAGTTTCCCATGAAAAACCGGTAACAGGTGACGAAGGTTCTCTGGATGTGTGTTTGTCGATCACAGAAACACCCCAATTAGCAGTTAATCAAATATCGGAGATCACTAACATTCACGAAAGATCTGTGCGGAGGATATTAAAAAGAAACAAATTTCATCCGTACAAACCTAAATTTGTACAAGTATTAAAAGATAGGGATTATGACGCCCGCTTCGATTTTTGTGCCTGGTTCCAGGGTATGATTGAGGAAGATTTTAATTTCCCAAAGAACGTTCTTTTCTCGGATGAAGCTACATTTACCTCTAACGGAACCGTCAGTTCACAAAACTGTAGATGGTGGGCCACCGAAAACCCAGACTTTGTAATTCAGAGTAAAGACCAATATAGTTTTAAGGTTAATGTGTGGTGCGGAATTTTCAACCTCAGAATAGTGGGACCTTTTTTCTTTAGAGACAATTTAAATTCAGAACGATATTTAGAATTTCTACAAACTGAGATATCTGACTTTTTAGACAATTTGTCATTAGCCGAAAGAAGAAATTTATACTTTCAACAAGACGGAGCTAGCATTCATTCCACAAATGAGGTGAAGAGATGGCTGGATCAAGAATTTGGAAACCAGTGGATAGGACGGTTTTCTGAAAATCCGTGGCCTGCGAGATCACCAGATCTGACTCCGTTAGATTTCTTTATGTGGGGATACCTAAAGAACTCTGTGTACAAACATCGACCCTTTAGGAATATACAAAATTTAGAGAATGTCATTAGAAATTGTGTATTGCAAATAAATCGTAAAATGCTCCGAAATGTTAATCGAGAGTTGCGCTCGAGAACAATAGTATGTATGGAGAGAAATGGTGGTCATACTGAGTTTTAAATTTTGTGCACCCAAGGAAAAACAATGATTTTTTATGTTGTTAGTACAGAATTTGACTACTTTTAAGTTTTTCTTACATTGGTTTTCGTTTATGAAATTTCGATTAAATAAACAGGTAATTTTTTGTTTATTATCTATTTTACTCCCCTTAACTTTACAAAAAGTCGAACTTCAGATATATTTAAGACGATTAAGGTTTTCTCAATGTAATCTCATTGAAATGTCTCTAAAATTTTGACACTGCTGCTAGATACAAATCATTGCAACAGCTAGCGTCCGGCGAAACCCTGTTTTTTTTAATTTTGTCCTGTCAATTGTAGAAAAAACTACTACATTCGTTTATTTTCATCCAGATACATGGGCTTTACATTAGCCAAGCTATCTAAACGAAAAAAACTGGAAATTTGTAAATCGATAAAAAAATATTTAAAAAAAATTGAGTTTTCCAATTTTTTTAAATAAAATCTTAAAATTTTGCACAAGGACCTAAAATTTAATTCTAAGCAATTTTTTCAAATAACTTTTTTTGATATCTCGTCAACTAACCTCACTTTTTGTAAATTAACAATTTTTTTTTAATTTGACGCTATACCAGTGGTCACGTGACGTATGTCAAAATCGATTTTTAGGTTATCGGACATGCAGAACCGATCCCCCGGAAAAGTTTTTCCAATACTCACCTAATAAAAAATTTTCCCATATGTTGCGAACTTTTTGCCGGTCACTGTATATATATATATATATATATATATATATATATATATATATATATATATATATATATATATATATATATATATATATATATATATATATATATGTATATATATATATATATGTTCCTCCATTTTTGGATCAAACTCAGCCAATAACTGAATTAACTTCAAAAAGTTTCCATTATTGTGTTCATACAGTTTATCGCTTGTTCCTCGAAAAGCTAGAGAGCTCTCAGAACTTCAGACCGGTGATTTATCTGAGAATCAATGAGTCTCTGAGAAACTTCATCTATTGTTTCACCTATTTTCAATCTTTGCTTCAATTCAAGCCATGATTTCAAACCATCTATATGAGTTTTTGCATTTTCATGATGGGCTAAAGAGTCTCCTAAGTGTTTTCAGTGTTTAAATCCCCGATTGCCAAGAGCGCTCAAGCTAGATGGTGCAGCAAAAAGTCGATATGGAAAACAGTACAAAGCGTTTTGAAATACGGAATATACCATCCATTCTCTCTCTCTCTCTCTCTATATATATATATATATATATATATATATATATATATATATATATATATATATATATATATATATATATGTATATATAAAAGAGAAGAAGACTATCGGCTATTCGGACTGTGGAAGTGTGTTCCTCTTTTGCATCAAAGTACGGGGAGTCCAAGAAAATGGACAACCCCGGGCCGGGTAGACTATGAAAGCTGTTTCGTCCTTGTTAGGACTCATTCAGACAGTCATAACCCAGTCGCACCGTGGCAAACGATGTTACTGCATCTTACATCCTTTTTGCAAAATACAAGCAGGAAACAACATACCATAACGCCACCTAGCGGGTGCTGGCTCTAATTCAAAAGCAGAACACACTGAAAAGGTATAATATAAAATCAAAGGGCGAACACAGCATCTCTGGTTTATGAGAAACGCATTTTTGTAATCTGCCCAACTTGTCCGCATGGTTTGCGCAGTACAAGGAGGGAGTCACGACGTCCTCACCAGAAGACGCGTAAACCCTTAACAAAAGCCAAGTAAGAATAAAAGTAGAGGTTTATCTCGTCCGTAATGTCCGTATTATAAATAAAAGAGAAGAAGAATATCGGCTATTCGGACTGTGTGTGTCCACAGTCCGAATAGCCGATATTCTTCTTCTCTTTTATTTATAATACGGACGAGATAAACCTCTACTTTTATTCTTACTTGGCTTTTGTTAAGGGTTTACGCGTCTTCTGGTGAGGACGTCGTGACTCCCTCCTTGTACTGCGCAAACCATGCGGACAAGTTGGGCAGATTACAAAAATGCGTTTCTCATAAACCAGAGATGCTGTGTTCGCCCTTTGATTTTATATTCTACCTTTTCAGTGTGTTCTGCTTTTGCATTAGAGCCAGCACCCGCTAGGTGGCGTTATGGTATGTTGTTTCCTGCTTGTATTTTGCAAAAAGGATGTAAGATGCAGTAACATCGTTTGCCACGGTGCGACTGGGTTATGACTGTCTGAATGAGTCCTAACAAGGACGAAACAGCTGTCATAGTCTACCCGGCCCGGGGTTGTCCATTTTCTTGGACTCCCCGTACTTTGATGACTTCCACAGTGCGAATAGCCGATATTCTTCTTCTCTTTTATTTATAATACGGACGAGATAAACCTCTACTTTTATATATATATATATATATATATATATATATATATATATATATATATATATATATATATATATATATATATATATATTAGTGTTGGGAATAATCGAATGAATTAAATAATCGAAATATTAGCTTTCGAATGATTTTAATAATCGAATGATCATTCGAAATAATCATTCGAATCAAAAAATATAGTAAATAAAACTACACAAAAATCATCTCTTCAATTTTTTTTGCTTGGATTGGCCGTTTTCGATAAAAACAAAAAAATGTAAAGTTATACATAACATTATTTATTAGTATAATTTGTTAAAAAAACAAAAAAGTAAGAGATCCATGAAAACAAAAACACTTCTTTAAACAAATTTGCCAACTAGCATGATTCCCCTTTATGCATTAAAAATTGTCACCAAATTTCAACTTTATACAAATTTGCGTCCTCTAGTTATTTAGGAAAAACCTTTTACAAAAATTCAACACCCTGTGTATTAAAAACAAAGTCTTTTAGAACCTATGTTTTGTCTTAAAATTAAGTAAGGAATAATACCCTCAAGTTTGGCCACATACTTTACTAACATACTGTATATATCATAAAAACATGCAATAACACTATGCGTTGTCGAGAGATGAAATAATGCTCGATCGATATCGAAGGATCATTCGAAATAAACAATCATTCGAATGAAAAAATCATCCGAGACCCAGACAATATTAAAAACATGCTATGCATTGTCGAGAGATGAAATAATGCTCGATCGATATCGAAGGATCATTCGAAATAAACAATCATTCGAATGAAAAAATCATCCGAGACCCAGACAATATTAAAAACATGCTATGCATTGTCGAGAGATGAAATAATGCTCGAGCGATATCGAAGGATCATTCGAATGAAAAACACATCCGAGACAATCGCATCGTAACGCAACGTCGAGTGCCGAGTCGGCGGCGGCATCATTTCGTATTTCGTCTCGTCATTCGAAGCGGCGAAAGGCGATTATTATTATATTATAATCTCTCGGCTAAATCATTCGAATGATCGCGCTGACTTCTCGAGATATCTCGAGTGATTTGAATAATCGAACGATCGATTATTTTTCATTCGAAATATCCCATCGCTAATATATATATATATATATATATATATATATATATATATATATATATATATATATATATATATATATATATATATATGTATATATATATATATATATATATATATATATATATATATATATATATATATATATATATATATATATTGTAAAAGGTGAAGAATCCGGCGACAAGGTGGCAACGGCGGACTGGGCAGAAGAATGGCAGCGTTGGACCCTCTGACGGCGAACGGGCGAACGAGAGAGGAGGGAGCGGTACTTTTGAGGGACAGCTCGACGTGGCGTGAGGGATTATTTTAAGTTGTGGTGTATTTTGCGAAAATAAAGACATTAACTATTAAAAAGTGTGTTAAAAGTTCAGAAGTGGGATAAACTACGTGCTAGTGGTGTTTTTAGTGGCGAGACGTTATTAAATTGCGTGAAAACAAGGCGGTAAAGTTTTAGTTTCGGCGGTCCTGTTGGTGTAATCAGAGGTGACGAAACAAAATGGCAGACAAAAATCAAAAAGAGAGACCAGCAAGTTTGAGCGGCGATTCAGAGTTGGATTACGAGCCCGAGGTGGAAAGAAATGAAGACGGCGACCAGGCGAATTTAATAGCAAAGCTGTTGGAAGGCGGATTAGCAAAAAGCATCCAAGAAATTGTGGCGAGAGAGACTGCTAAAGCAATGGAGCAGGTAACCGGCGGAAAGAATGCTCGTGGCTTGGGGGCTCAGGCGGGCCCATCAGGTGAGCGTAGTTATAAGGCGGTAGCTGGCGGTAGCGAGGCAGACGGGGCGGAGTCGGCATGCAACACTTCGTGTTCAGGGGCGACTAGGACTCGGGCGGGCGCTGAGATCCTGGAACCATTCGATCCTGATAACAAAGACTGCAAAGTTGACAGGTGGCTCAGTAAAATCGACCAGTTAGGGCGTATTCATGGATGGTCGGAATACGAGCGGGCTTATTTTATGCAGGCAAAATTGCAGGGCGCTGCAAGGAGCTGGTATAATAGGCTCGATCGATATGACCAGACATGGGGCGAGTGGAAAGTGGCGATTGCACAGGCATTTCCAAGACAGCACGATTATGCTGAGCTACTTCTTGAAATGCTGGCGCGGGTGAAAATAGAAGGCGAGTCCATGACTCATTACTATCATGACAAAATGTCAAAGCTAGCAAGGTGTGAAATTGCAGACGAAAAGGCAATTTCATGTGTGATCAACGGTCTCCCTAGGGAATTGCAGGGGAATGCAAGGGCGTTCAAATGCAGTTCTCCTGGCGAGCTGTATACTGGGTTTCTGTCTTCGTTTGACAGGTATCAGAAGCAAACAGGTGACAAGAGGCGTAACACAAGCGAACAAGGGAGTGGCACTACCCAGAAAATATCAAGGCGACCGGTGGAAGAGACAGGTATTCGGTGCTATAACTGCCAGCAGATAGGCAGTCATCTGAGCAGGGATTGCCCGAACCCAAGAGTGGAGCGGTGTATCCGGTGCAGGCAACCGGGACATGACCACTACTCGTGTCCGGAGAGGCGACAGGGTGGACCAAAGGCGGCTGGTTCTTCACGTGGTGGCCATACATTCACAAAACGGCGGGCGCAGGTAAGAATTGTTGAAGTGTGTGACAATACTTATAAGAAATCGGCAATTATGGAGGATGGTAGGCGTTTGAGGGCGTATATAGACACGGGCAGTGAGAGAAATGTGATAACGGGCGAATGTTTTGACTTACTCGGCGACCTCAAAGTTAGACCATCTTCCGTAATTCTGAAAGGGTTTGGCGGGGCGCTATGCACAGTGAGGGGCGAGACGGAGCTACCAGTCACTGTGGATGGTGTCCCTTTAACTGTAATGGCGTTAATCGCCGAGTGTGACCTTGCTGGCGCTGATCTTCTTTTAGGGCAACCGGCGTTAGCGACCCCTGGCGTCAAACTTACAGTGCAGGGTGGCGAGGCGCAGTTGACTTCTACCCAAAAGGCGGAAAACTTCATTCAGCTGATAACTTTGGATGAAGATGATATCGAGGCGAAAATCACACATCGAGTGCTTCCACTACAGCATGTTCTGGTAGCCCCAGGCGAAGAGGCTCAAGGGGAGGTGGAGGTGGAAGACATGCATGTTGGCGAGAAATGCTGGGTACCTGCAAGGCGATTCGAGTGCAACGGAGCACTAGTGGCAATCGGAAACCACATTTTGGAAGGCGGATCAGCTGGCGTGCTGACAGTGACAAACTGTGGCACCCAACCCGTACAGTGGCAAGCTGGGCAAGTGATGGCAAGGGCGACGATGTTAGGTCCAACTGTCAAGGTACACAAAGTTGCGGTGAGTACAAATTTAAATGACGATAATGGCGAAAGTAGTATGTTTGATTTGACATGTGTGCATGTAGGTGACATAGGTGCGCATGTGCGTGGACTACAGAGCGCTGAATGCTGTGACTATCAAGGATCGTAGTCCCATGCCTTTGGTGGAGGATCAGTTAAACAAATTGGCGGGAAAATGTTTCTACACTACCCTTGATTTGGCGCAGGGGTATCATCAGGTACCAATGCACGAAGATTCTATATCAAAGACGGCGTTTGTGACTCCCGATGGCCACTATGAGTATCTACGTGTACCATTTGGTTTGGCGAATGCACCGGCGGTATTTCAACGAGTGGTGAACAAAATGTTGCAAGGATTACAGAATGATCTTGTGTTGGCGTATATGGATGACGTTCTGCTGCCTACGGCGACACTGCGAGAGGGTTTACTTCTGCTTGAACGTGTTCTTGACATGGTGGCGAAGGCGGGGTTAAAATTGAACTTATCAAAGTGCAAATTTTTAGAGACGAAGTTAGAATATTTGGGGCATGAAATAAGTGCTGCAGGTATACGTCCAGGCGAAAAGAAAGTACAGGCGGTAAAACAGTTTCCTACACCTACTACCGTACATGGTGTTAGACAGTTTATAGGTTTGGCGAGTTATTTTAGGAAATTTGTGAAAGGCTTTGCAATAATCGCTGGACCTTTGACAAATTTAACTAAGAAGGACATATCATGGCGCTGGGAGGCGACTGAGCAGGCGGCTTTTGACAAACTTAAATGTTTGCTATCAGAAAGACCAGTTTTGGCATTGTATGACAGTAAGGCTGTTACTGAAGTACATACTGATGCGAGTAAATGGGGCGTGGCAGGAATTTTACTGCAACAACAGGAGAATGAGGCGTTACAACCAGTTTTCTACTATAGCCGAGCTACTACAATAGCAGAGCAGGCGTGGCACAGCTATGAACTTGAAACTTTGGCGATAGTGGAGGCGACAAAGCGTTTTAGGGTGTATTTAATCGGAGTACACTTTAAGGTGGTAACAGACTGTTCGGCAGTAAGGGCGACTTTGCTGAAGAGAGATCTGGTACCTAGAGTAGCTCGATGGTGGATGTCGCTACAGGAATATGACATGGAAATTGAGTATAGACCTAACACGAAGATGCAACATGTTGATGCTTTGAGTAGAAACCCGGCAAATGTACGTATGGTAACTATGGCAGAGGGAGATTGGTTTTTAACAGTACAGTTACAAGACGACAAAGCGCAGGCGATTGTGACTGCTTTGACTGCAGGAACGGCGGATAAAGGCGTGAAACAGGTGTATAAGGTAGTAAATGGGCGATTATATAGAAAAACTTTATTGGGCGATAGATTGTATGTTCCATCAATGGCGAGATTTAATTTGGCGCGCAGACATCATGATGACATTGGGCATCCGGGCGTTGAACGATGTTTGAATTTGGTAAAACAAACTTATTGGTTTCCTAAAATGGGGCGGTTTATTAAAAAGTATGTGCAGGCGTGCATTAGCTGTGCTTTTGGGAAAGGCGACCATGGGCGGGCAGCAGGATTACTGCACCCTATTGAAAAGGTGGCGATACCATTTCACACGGTACATATTGATCATGTTGGCCCGTTCTCCAAAAGTACAAAAGGGAATCAATATGTGCTCATGGTGGTAGATGCTTTTACTAAGTACACTTTGGCGAAGCCGACGAGGACTTTACGGTCTTCTGAGGCTATTCAAAAATTGAGAGAGGTATTTGGCGAATTTGGATATCCACGGCGTATTATTTCCGATCGAGGACTGGCGTTTACTAGCAAAGAGTTTGCTAAGTATGTGGCGGAAAAGGGTGTTAAGCATGTGCTGAATGCAATTGCAACACCCAGGGCGAATGGTCAAGTGGAGCGACAGAACCGCACTTTGCTGAATGCGATTGAAGCAAGTGCAGCATCTGAAGTGACTTGGGATGAGAAGCTTCCAGAAATTATATGGGGTATGAATCAAACAGCAAATCAAAGTTCTGGCTTTTCTCCGGCACAACTGATGTTTACTCAAACAAGTGGAACAAATGCAGAGCTGACTGGCGATGTGCAAGAGACAAACTTAGCACAAGGCGATACGGACACCTTTGAGGCGATAACGGAGGCCTTGCTCCAACGGCGCACTAAGGCGAGTGAAAACTTGACCAAGGCGAGTAGAGCTATGAAAGCTCGATATGATCGAAGGCGAAAGGTTGCAACCAATACCTATAAGAGGGGTGATTTAGTGCTATGGCGAAAGGCGGGCACATGTTCCGGCGGAAAAGGGGTTAATCGAAAAATGATTAATAAGTACGATGGCCCCTATCATATAGCAAAAGTGTTGGGTCATGACAGGTATGTTATAACAGCTGTGAAAGGCGTAAGAGGGTATAAAACCTTCAGGGCGGTTGTGGCGATTGATTCTTTGAGGCGTTACTGTAGTACTACATCTGGGGATTGTGAGAATGGCGAAAGCAACACTGATAGTGATGACGAGATCACGGATCGACAAGATCTGATTGATCTCTTAGAAAGTTGATTTATATTAATGAGGGCATTAATTTTTGCAGGATGGCCGACTGTAAAAGGTGAAGAATCCGGCGACAAGGTGGCAACGGCGGACTGGGCAGAAGAATGGCAGCGTTGGACCCTCTGACGGCGAACGGGCGAACGAGAGAGGAGGGAGCGGTACTTTTGAGGGACAGCTCGACGTGGCGTGAGGGATTATTTTAAGTTGTGGTGTATTTTGCGAAAATAAAGACATTAACTATTAAAAAGTGTGTTAAAAATATATATATATATATACATATATATATATATATATATATATATATATATATATATATATATATATATATATATATATAAAAGAATTTTTTTCTTGGGTAGCAGTCAAAATGCAGGTGGCCAATTAATTAATTCTTTATTGCTTAGTCGAGTTTTCGAGTTTCAATTTAACCCTTCTTCAGGACACACAATGTGAATTATTAAAAAAAAGGAATACAAAAATACTTCGCAGAAATGTTACTAAACATATTTATGAAATTCTACAATTAAATATATATATATATATATATATATATATATATATATATATATATATATATATATATATATAATTTTGTGTACGTCCTCTGTTTTTATTTTTAAAAGTTGGCAACCCTATTTTAAACTATAATTTATTTCTTTGATCTTAGGTACCTGCAGGCCCTTGTTCATTTATTTATTTATTTAAGGTGACCAACCGTCCTGTTTTGGCCAGGACCGGTTTAGGTTTTTCGACTATTGTCCTGGGTAAACAAAGTATCCTGGTTTGTCCCGATTTTTACGATTTTGTCCAGAATTGTCCCGGATAACAAATCCACTAATGATGCTCCTTAGTTAGACATGTGTATCCGTATAATGTATAATCCCATATGATTATAAAAGTAAAATTGGAATTTGTAGCATGTTAATGAATGTCAATAAATATTTTTTTGTAACTCAGTTATGAAATGTCACCTTTTTTGACATTGATTTTCATTGTCAAATGTGGCTATTTTGACACAAGTTTTAAAATGACATTTCATTTTAACACAAGTGCTAAAATGATTTCATTTTAACACTCATATGCCTTTAACATTATTTTAGTCTAAATGGAATTTAAACAAATCAAATATTTTTTTAATAATTGTTCGTAATAATAACTGAATTACAAAAAATATTATATGAAACACGATGCAAAATAGCTTCCTTTTTGCACACGATGTGTTGAACCACTCGCTGCGCTCGTGGTTCAATCTCCACATCTAGTGCAAAAACGTCGCTCATTTTGCAACTTGTTTCAAAATAACTATTTTTTGCATTTATTTTCAAAAAAAAAAAAACATAACATTGTGTTTTTACCTTTTCGTACAAAGTCAAAAGGTGACACATTTTCTGACATTTATGTATTTATTGTCACAGTTTTAAATGCATTTTGTAAGTTTTTTTGGAGCTTTTTTGGCAACTTAACATAATCTTAAGACTGAAATGTACCTATGTCAAGTTTTATTTCTTTAATCTAATGGAGCAGGGCGTCACATGGGGTTAAGAATTTACCACATAAAAACCCTGTGGTCTGCTTTAAAAAATACACTGTATATTTTTTTAAAGTATGAAAAATTAAGGGATAAATGAACAATTGGCTTCTTTGGGACAAAATGGGAAGGTTTAAGAAAAGCTTAACCTTACAGTTTTACTTTTAGAATCCTTTAAAACATAAATTTAATTTTTTTACACATAACTTTTTATTTGAATGTTGTTGAGATAGACAAATGGATATTAAGTTAGTGTAGCGCACAGCGGGTCATCATGGTTAACGTGACCATTTATTTTTTTTCCTCAGAACGGGACATCAACGGTCTTTCGCCAAAAAAAGTACATAAAAGCTAAACACATTATCCATAATGAATTTTATTAGTAATTTTAATGAACAATGCACGACATGCAAGTATTTGTAATTTATGTAGTGTCATATTTTTCTGACGAACAAATTTTCTTTAATATATCAGGTGATGATTGTAAGTGTGAAATTCTTGGTACGTTTTGTCAATATTTCACAAGTTTTGCTTTTAAATTGATGTCGCGTTTTCAAACTTTCTGAAAACCGGACTTTTGGCGTCCCGAAGCTTTCCTTGGGGACAACGGGACAGTACTGAGAAACAGGACAATCCCGTTCAAAACGGGACGTATGGTCACGTTAGTCATGGTAATACATTTTCAGGAAAATTAGTATTCCATTCATTGATTAAAAACATCTATGTAGGCATGGATATACAGGGTGGTGCAACCAAGATGGGGTGGACGAATGTGAGTAAACGGTGAGGAATTTGGAAAATTTTTTTATTGGATATTATCGATAGTCAAACACGCTATGTTTTAAAATTATAGCCATAATACAGGGTGGTTCGAAAAACTCGTAGCGAACCAAACTTGTATTTTTTTAAATGGGACAGCCTGTATATAATCGTTCCAATTGATTCTCCTGTTCGTTACGATCATTTTGATATAGGGTTTATTGTGTCTAAAATTTATAGTATGGAAATGGGACGCGGTTAAAGTTGAAAAAATGCTCACAGTTCGGCCATTTTTTAAAAAAAAATTTGAAACAGTTATGGAAAAACCAAGTATTCCATAAAACGTTACATATCCTTGAATACATTAATCGCTTGCAATTTGTTTAAAATTATTCACTGTTATACAGGGTGGTCAAGTTTTGCAAATACGCCCTGGACTCATTTTTTTTAAATGGAACACCCTATATATTTTATTTTCATGTTATAGATGATAGATAGATACTATTTTAAGGATAAAGAACCTATTCGAGGAAAATAAAACATTACATGACAGAAAAATAATTCCAGAAAGGAAAAGAAATCGAGACCGTGCCATTGTGAATTATTTTCGACTGAATCCAACCAAATCAATTTCGGACGCAGTTCGGGACGTTCAATACGGCGGCGGTGTAAGACGCAGAAGAGTTACCCAAGGAACTGTTCACAGAACTTTAAGAAATCATAAATTTAAGCCTTATCATATCCTTCCACTTCAACATCTAACACCGGCACAAAAAGAACTTCGCTTCCAATTTGTTTCCCAAATTGTGATTCGGCAAGAAAACGAAGACCCTAATTTATTCAGAAATATCTTATGGACTGACGAAGCCACATTCACAACATCGGGGGTTTTCAATAGACATAATAATCATCACACTGGAAATCCAAGAAAATTTCAGACAATTAAATTTCAGGGAAGGACTTCAATCCATGTTTGGTGTGGCATAAAAAATAATAGAATTTTGGGACCAATATTTTTTAACGGCACTTTAAATGGACGGAGATACTACGAGTTCTTAGAAAACGAAATTGAGAACTTTTTGGAAGATTTACCATTGGAAGAATATCAAAATTTAATTTGGCAACATGATGGTGCCCCTCCGCATGCCGTGCGTGAAGTTATTCAATATTTAAACGGACGCCACGAAGAATGGATTGGTAGAAATGGAACCTATGCTTGGCCACCCAATAGTCCCGATATGTCAGTATTAGACTCATTTCTTTGGGGCCATTTAAAGAACGTGGTATACAAGCAGCGAAACCACGATATTGATGAGATCATGCAGAGAATTGTGAACGAAATAAATCGCCTTAACCAGGAAAATCACATTATAACAGCAAGTTTGGAAAGGCTACAAAGAGGTTATCGCTCTTGTTTCGAGAACAACGGAGGTCACATTGAACATTTAAATTATTAGTGTTTTTTTTTAGTTAGTATAGAGTTGGAATTCTTTTTCTGTCATGTAATGTTTTATTTTCCTCGAATAGATTCTTTATCCTTAGAATAGTATTGACGGATATATTTCTGTGAAAATTTGCAATAAATCTTCTCCTTGCTTCTCTTGCATTTTCTTGGCATTTGTAGAACAAGATAACAATCTGCAATCTCTCATCTAATGAATATTTCATTTCGGCAATATTATAGTAAATTTGTCAAATTTTTTGACTTTGAAGGATTTCAAGGTGATTTTACCTTTATTACCTAGTGTATGTTTCAAACAGGTTGAAGTTAAATTATACTGGATAAAACATTAAAATTTAATAAAAATAGCTGTCACAATATTAAATATTTTAATCAGAACGGACATAAAAAAATCACTCGTTCCGAAAATCGTATAAAATAAGCTATGTTCCATTTAAAAAACACCTTATCCATAGCGTAACTCTTTTGTTTCTGGTTCAAATAAATTTTTGGTTTCATTTTTGAATTCTGCAGGAAAAAGTACATCGATTGGCTATTTTAGATTTTTCTTTAAATACAAGGAAGCTCAAAAATGAGCCCCTGTTCAGTCCTCGTTGGAAGACCCTGTACATAACACATAACTAAATAATTTCAAAAGATGTTCTGTTTTGCTTAATTAATTTTCTTACACTATTAATAATACTGATAACTGATTATTATCTTTGTTTATAACTGGTTTATTAATTACTTTACATTTCCTAAATACAATATTTTCTGTTTTTTGAAATATCTCTAATAAACATGTAAAGATTTCGGGTCTCAGTTTTCTTACCTCACCTACGCTTAACTTGTAAATAATGGATTATGCGGCAGTAGCTTTGACAAATTCGTCAATCTTTTGTTTCATCTATGATAGTGTCATTCATGGCCTCCTAATATTAGATATTTAATAATAAACAACGTAAATTCAGTATAATCGTGTTAGAATGAAGAAACTTTGCTTTCACGGCTAGTTTACTAAAAAACTGTTGGTCAGAAAGGCATCATGTATGGTATTTTTTGAAAGCTAGTAATGTTATCTTTAACATGAAAATAAAATATATAGGGTGTTCCATTTAAAAAAAATGAGTCCAGGGCGTATTTGCAAAACTTGACCACCCTGTATAACAGTGAATAATTTTAAACAAATTGCAAGCGATTAATGTATTCAAGGATATGTAACGTTTTATGGAATACTTGGTTTTTCCATAACTGTTTCAATTTTTTTTAAATCGCCGAACTGTGAGCATTTTTTCAACTTTAACCGCGTCCCATTCCCTTACTATAAATTTTAGACCAAATAAACCCTATATCAAAATGATCGTAACGAACAGGAGAATCAATTGGAACAATTATATACAGGGTGTCCCATTTAAAAAAATACAAGTTTGGTTCGCCACGAGTTTTTCGGACCACCCTGTATTATGGCAATAATTTTAAAACATAGCGTGTTTGACTATCGATAATATCCAAATATTTTTTTTTCCAAATTCCTTACCGTTTACTCACAATCGTCCACCCCATCTTGGTTGCACCACCCTGTATATTAACATTGGAAACCAGTAAGCCTAAAGTGTGGAATGTAATGACTAATTTCTTGTTTTTGTTTTTTTACAGGCGGGCGCGATTCACTGACGTCGTTAGCGGACGCGGATCCCTTCAAGTTCACACGTCGGGCATTTTGGCGGGCTACGTGGGTGTTTGTCTGGGATGCCTTAAGGCCATGCAGCAAACTGGGAGGGGGAATTATGGGACGTTTTAATTCCTTTTCTTGGTGGTCACAGGCCCCATTAGCACGTTGAAGTGTCCGTAGTGAATTGTAGCCTTTATCCGCCAGCTGCAGGATAATTTCAAGATTGGAGACGGGCTTTATTCAGTGAACTCGACTTCCAAATTTTCGTGTTGTATGGGAGCAGAGCAACCTCATTCCTGGAAAATGACAACCACTTCAAAATCATTCGGTAAGTATAATTTCCTCTGTTTTATACTCTTCTATATTTGCCATTGCGAAGAATTCGCAGTTTATAAGATATGAGGTAGAAGGTAGAGTTGTGCCTTTGACCGGTCAACAACTTTTTGGTCAATTGACCGACAATTTGACCTTTCAGACCTCTTTCAGAACAAAATTATTTTTTTATTGTCGATCAATAATTTTTGCAATATTGCATTTTTGTAAGACCTACTAGTGATCACACTTTATAATACCGTTAGTAGCAATTATAAAATAAAATGTGTGAAAGTGAAAAATAAACGGAACTGCTAAATTTTGACGGCGAATAACGTCACAACGTCACTGAATAAACCGAGGATTTGCCCGAAACTCGCATAGACCATAGATCGGTGCCAGTGTTTCCCCGAAATGCGTTTGTACAGGTCGGCCACATATCAATACTTTATTTTGACGTGGGGCAATTTTAATAAGTATTCGACCACCTAATATTTGACCGCGGTCAAATTGACCAGTCTATTGACCGGTCAACTGACCGAGGCACAACTCTAGTAGTCTCTGTAGTAGGTGTAGTGATTTGAAGCAAAAATTTGGCACCTTTTTTTGAATTGAATTATTCTGAATGGGCTAACAATGTTCTCAACTTGCTTGCAAGAAAAATGGTTATTCATGCATATGATCCAAAATGTTTAAATATCTGTTTGTGGAAAGTTATGATTACCTAATTTGTGTTTTAAAAATTTTACTAATAATTCTTTGCTTACACTTTCTAGTAGAAAAACCTGAGCAAACTTCATTGGACTAAATCTTCGTTTTGAGAATTATAGCCAATATATTTTTCCTGCAAGTCAAAAATTCGCCCTTAAAAAATAGTTTAAATACATTTTTCGCTCTTTTATCTGATACAAATTGAAGAAAGGAAGAAGTATTTTTCTTATTTTGAATTTGTTTTTACATCTTTACACAGTGTTGTGTAACTGTTAAAAGCTTTTTTGCAGAAGTTAGAGCTTATTTTTTTATTTCAGGTATTTTGGCTATACCTACCCGGAGCGTCCGTTAATTGTTACTGCTGGAATAAGTGTGGACAACTTTCATTAATCCCCCCCCCCCACACACACACATCACCATCTCTTTCAGGCACTGGGTGGTCTTTTATTTATATCGACACTATTGTTTTAGAGGGACATGATGATTCTGAATCTTTTTTACCTTATAATTTCGTAATTATCTTTTACCGTATTTAATTTTTCAATTATCTGGTACCATATCTATATGTAGGCTTTTGTTCCATGACAGGTTTTTTACCTCTCAAAAATCAAAAAAATCGTTTTGTATTGTATTTATAGACAGACACTCAAATACACCAAAAAGCCGGTCTCCCTTAAGACATTTGGTGAGTTTACTGGTTTATGGTTTAAAAGTTTGCTTGTCCACCATTATATATACATGTAGATACATAGTATACATATTTATATAATGATAGACAAACTTTTAAACCATAAACCAGTAAACCCACCAAATGTCTCAAGAGAGACCCGCTGTTCGTTGCACGGCAGTGTTCGTCTAGGTATTATTTAGTCTATGGTATTTATGTATTGTAGTTTTAGGCTTAGCTACTTGCGGAATCATCATGCTCTCTTTAACACTCTTTTTATATCAACATAAAATTTAATTTTTCCATTTACGGAAAAAGCCATTTATTAATTATTAAAATTCATTACATAAACTGAAAATATACTTCCCAGATATTCCAAAAATAAAGTTTTTAAACGACGAGTGCCGTATCGGGGTCCCTAAGGACGTCATACACTTATCTGTTGTAGCTCACTGACCGAGTCAATGGATTTGTGCCAAAGCCCTGTGGGACTGTGGCGTAGTTTTAGGAAACTAGTTCAGTTTTTAGAAACTAATTAGTTTATGAAGCTAGGCTATCTCTGATTCGCGGGAGAATCTCTGATATTACGGCATTCCTCCGTATTAACTTTTCACGGTAGTGAATAAATTTAAATTATCAGTACAATTTTCAAACGACGAGTTCCGTTTCGGGGTCTCATTTGGACGTCATACACCTATCTGTTGTGGCCCGTGGCCGTAGCTACATTGACTGGTGCCAAAGCCCTGTGAGACCTTGGCTTAGTGTTCCGGAATCCTAATTAATTTTACGGAATTTATTAGTTTTACGGAGCTAAGCTATCGCTGATTCGCAGGAGAATCTCTGATATAGCGGCGTTCGTCATTAGTACTGATATCCTTAGCTCGCGTACGCGTCGCGTATATGTTAAAGTTTGAACTCATTACGTTGCGGTCCTCGTTGGAGCAGTTGTCTTTGAAAAGGGGTGCACTAATAGTGACTTCGGTACCGTGAGATCTATCAGGAGCGGTGTGTCGAGGCTGTTTGAAGCAGACGCCCCTGGCACGACGCGAGCGGTGCCATGCTGCAACCAGACCCAGAATTGGGCGTCGTTTTGACACAATAAGGCAGATGCACCAAATTGCTGGCAAACCTATAGGTTAACCACAGGTGCATTGCGGACGCTTAGGCTGAAAACACACTAATCCGCGTAGATCTCAGGGACTTCGACTGCACGTAGTAAGCCCTCTTTCATCTCACTTCGGTGGGTATCAACTGAGAATCTTGGCTGCAACCGTCGCACGAAGGAAGTTGCAACACGCTATCCAGCCAGTAAATAACATGGAGAACGTGTCGCCGATCTGCTATTCAAGGGCTTGCGTGAAATCGTGGTCATAGAATGATCGTCGTCGTTTAGATACGTGAAGTCCTTGAGGACCATCGGATGTCCAATATAGGGCTCTAACATGTCGGCATGTCGGGCGTACGTCTATGCCCCTTTTTTCGACCCTTGGATAGTGGAGAAGGGAGATGGATTTCTGCACACTGGATTTGACTGGACTCCATTAGATACACTTAAATAAACGGGTAGGTATTTTTGGTACAGTACTAAACATACTACAAATACTACTAACTACAAAAAATCTCCAGCATTTTTTCGTTTTGTGTCAGATCTTAAAAAGTAACCAATCCTTTTTTTCTGTTTCAGATATTTCTCAGTAAACCTGGACATCTGAGAAATTCAGCAGGAAACCTGGACATTTGAGGAATTGAGCAGCAAACCTAAACATACCAGTCAATTCAGTGACAGAGTTCATCTGAGCAAACCTGAACATACCAGTCAATTCAGTGACAGGGTTCATCTCACCCAGTATCCTTGGAATAATATAATATATCTGCACCTAGTAAGTAAAAAGCAAGTTGTTTATTTATTAACCAAAAGGTCATTATTCCGGTGCTATGATGTATAATTTGTCCCCTTTTTCCATATGTTCTCTCTCTCTCTCTCTCTCTCTCTCTCTCTCTCTGAGTCAAGCAGCATGGATACATTAATCTTAGCATATTTTATGTCAATTTTAATGTTACCCATTAAGCGCGACTTTGAGTGAATTTAACTGACAATAATTTGAAAAATACATCATAGAATCCAAAGAAGATACTGTACTACGCCTTTTATCATCTTTGGGTTTAGCATCTCCTTATCCCTGCGAATTACGCCATTATATCATTATCTTATTATCTATACACTGTGGTTAATGGGCAAATGAGGATTTCGTATTTCTATTTATTCCACAAATCATTCAATCATATTTTAAAATAGCTGACTTGCAATCCTTAGTGACTGTAGTGAAGTGAAAGTGTAGTGTTTTTTACTCTCTTATACGATTTGCACCTTATTGCTGGCCACCTTTTTCTAAGCTGGACACAACAGGTGCCTACGCGTCATACATAAAGTTTATATTCGTTTTTTGCGATAATCCTGTGCCGAATTCTGTACAGGATTATTAGCAGTGATTTGTGATAAGTGATGTGTATAGATATTGTAAGTGATTCTGCTCAGAACCAAGTTACAGTGATGTGCGGGATATATTGCAAGTGATTCTGCTCAGAGCCAAGATTGCACATCAGTGTTCAGAACCAATCCAAGCTTTAAGAATGGGAATGTTACTTTAAGAATATTAAGAAGAAAATGGAGCAAACAGTCTAAACAAAGAAAAATCTTCCATTTTCAGTTTCTTACAAGATCTTGCATAGGGACTGATTGTTTGATTTGTGGTCTAAATTGCATAAGTTAGTAAATACAGTGACAAATGCACGAGTGTCTAAGAAGTGAATGTCGTATCCGGGTCTTATGTCATAATTATAAGGTCTACCAGCTATCAGCGATCATAGTGGGAATGGTCTCTGGTTTTAACGCTTCACTATCTAGTCGCCTGGTCGCATTCGGGACACGCGTTGACGTGTAACAGTAACCTGCAACTGTGCATTAGAGGTGAATGTCGTATCCGGATCTTTAACTTGATATGTGCCCTATGAATCAGTCAGCCACAGTTGTGACCAAATGAGGCTCCCCACCCTTTGTTTGGTTGCAGGTGTGATTGGTGATCATAAGGTAGATTGAATAGTGCCGAAGGATCCGGTGCTAGTAGGACTAACACCAAATTACTGGTAGTTCTGGCATTTGTGCGGCTTCATCTCTCATCACTTTTGTGCAGTCATGAACATAGGGCAGACGAAGAAGGGTCCTGCACCTAGGCATCAGGGTAACCTGGCATTAGCAGATAGCGTAGGTGTTTACCAAAAAACAGAGAGATCACATCTAGGTGCGATTTTGCTTTGTTGTTCGGTTCTCACTCTGTCTTTTTACAGGTTGTCCCGATGAGGGCACAGAAAGTGCAAAAAATGTAGGGTCGCGTCGTTATTGCACGTTTGCAACACTGTATTTACTACAACGGGGTTATTCATTTTTTTATTAATCCACAATACTCGCAGAATAAACTAATATGTTATAATATATTTATTTTTTATTATCCGCCACGCAGCGATTAACAATGCATTTTTATCGCCGCCTCACTTGCCTTTAATCACTTTTTCTTATTCGAAAGCAATTTTACATTACAACATGAGAAACTACAAGAGTAATTCAAATTAAATAGTTTTTAAAGGACGGATTCCGTATCGCAGTCCCATTTGCTGAGGACGTCATACGCCTATCTGTTGTAGCTCACTGACCGAGTCAATAGACTGGTGCCAAAGCCCTGGGGACTGTGTCGTAGTTTTAGGAAACTAGTTCAGTTTTTCGGAACTAATTAGTTTATGAAGCTAGGCTATCTCTGATTCACAGGAGAATCTCTGATATTACGGCATTCGACCTTTATTACTTCGACGATAATAAATGAATTTAATACTTATTATCGTCCCCTACCAATCAAGTGTAAATCAGTTTTTAAGCACGAGCTCCTTACCTGGGTCTCCTTGTAAGGACGTCATACGCCTATCTGTTGTAGCTCATTGACGGAGTCAATGGACTGGTGCCAAAGCCCTGGGAGACACTGGCTATGTTTTATGAAATGAGCAGGAATCTCTTGAGAGAGGAGATTTTGGCCTATTTTATAAAGCCTAGATATCGCTGATTCGAAGATGAATCTCCGATATTAGGGCGTTCGTTCTTAATTACTTGTTTTATACTATAGCTACCCCCTGGTAGTACCGGGATTCGAGATTCCTTGTGAACATGTTTGCTACCTTTTCCTTTTTCCTTCCTTTCCAATTTCATAAAATGTCAATCTGTTGATATACATAGGATATGCAATAAATGTACATACTTTATGTACAGATGTGATGATATGTAATATAATATGTCAGTCAAGTATGTACATTCAATGCATATCCTGTGTATATACCAACAGAATACAAACACTCAATGATAACGCCATGTTTTACATTCCACGGACATGCATGCAATATGTAATATAATAATAAATAATATTATTATATTATATATCGTATGTATGTCCGTGGAATGTAAAACATGGGGTTATCATTTGTATTCTGTTAGTATATACATAGGATATGCATTAAATACATACTTGACCGACATATATTACATATCATATGGAATGTAACGCAGCGATTAATAATGTAGATTTATCGCTGCCTCACTTGCATTTAATTACTTTTCTTTTTATTCGAAAGCAATTCTATTTATTCGAAAGCAATTCTAGATTGCAACATCAAACGCTACAAGAGTAAATCAAATTTAAAAAGTTTTTAAAGGACCGATTCCGTATCGCAGTCCCATTTGCGTTAGGACGTCATACACCTATCTGTTGTAGCTCACTGACCGAGTCAATAGACTGGTGCCAAAGCCCTGTGGGACTGTGGCGTAGTTTTAGGAAACTAGTTCAGTTTTTCGGAACTAATTAGTTTATGAAGCTAGGTTATCTCTGATTCGCAGAAGAATCTGTGATATTACGTCATTCGACCTTTATTACTTCGACGATAATAAATGAATTTATTACTTATTATCGCCCCCTAACAATCAAGTGTAAATAAGTTTTTAAGCACGAGCTCCCTAGCTGGGTCTCCTCGCAAGGACGTCATACACCTATCTGTTGTAGCCCATTGGCGGAGTCAATGGACTGGTGCCAAAGCCCTGGGAGACACTGGCTATGTTTTATGAAATGAGCAGGAATCTCATGAGAGAGGAGATTTTGGCCTATTTTGTAAAGCCTAGATATCGCTGATTCGAAGATGAATCTCCGATACTAGGGCGTTCGTTCTTAATTACTTGTTTTATACTATAGCTACCCACTGGTAGTACCGCTGGATATACCTTAAATGTACATACTTTACGTACATATATTACATATCACATGTATGTCCATGGAATGTAAAACATAACATTGTTTGGCGTTTATATTCTATTAATAGGATATGCATTAAATGTATATACTTTACATACATATATTACATATCATATTGATGGAATCTAAATGTTCACATGGGGATCCTCATGAATCCATTAAGCAGGACTTCAAGAAAAATACAAAAGAAAAATAAGCAAAAACCCATACTATACAGGACAAGCTTAGATACTTCTAAATGATAGAATAATTGCTTGAAATCATTGAACTTAGACCAAGTTAAGAGGTGTTAAAAACAGACTCGACTTTGAAGCAATCATTAGAAGAAGAGATTTCCGTATTTTTCTGTAAAAGAGAAGAAGCTATGCTTCTTATCATAGAAGAATATGAAACAAGTAGATTGTTTGCTCTGAGAAGACGCATAGTCGAAAACGGTTCATGTTTGTGCCAGTAATTCTGTCAGGACAAAGTTCACATAGTCTTTTATGTTTTAGGTTTATGTAATCCCAAATATGACCAAAATCTCGTATCTTACAGTACTTACATTGTTGCCAAAGTTGTTATTACTTTCTTAGGTATATTAGTGATATTTGGAAAAGCTTATTGTCTGATTATTTCAAACTGAAATGATAAGATGGAGTGGAAGAGTACATAGGTACTGGAGGATAAGGTAGGGTAGTATATATATTTTGGAGTATTAAAAAGTAGGAAAAGTATATTTTTTCGGTGTTGATTGGGTTTGTGCGCCTCGTAATATTAATAATTTTTACTTTTTGTATTTTTAATATTACTTGCTTTCTAATTTATAAATTTTTTCAAAAAGTATATATCAATAAAGATATTCTTATTTTCAAAATTATCTTACAAAATCGACTAGACTGATACTTTTATGAACCCATTTTACTAACTTTGTACTTGCGTTTTAATATTACTCGTTTTTTTAAACGAAAAATGTCACTGCATTGGGCCAAAATTTTCTAAAATTCAGGGTTGGGGCGGAAGATTTTTATTTGAAATCGTTATAAAACGAGGCTGCACAAAATATGGAAATTTTATTACAATTACGGAAAACTCCGGTTAATTTCGCGTCGCGCCGCGCCGCGCCTGCAAAGTCCCTCGCCAAAATACCCTTTAAACATCTTAAACTCAAAATTCTTAAAAGAAAACATAAATAAATTAATTTTCATTATTGGTCTGCTGTCTGTCGGTCTATCTGTTGCAAAATCACAAAAACTATTTGACAAAGAAAATATTTCTCTGAAATTACTTATGTTCTAGTTTTGGTTACTGGTTCACGATACATCATACAGGGTGAGCCACTTAAAAAAATAAATTCTCCATTATCTCTTTAACTCCAGAAGGCAACTGCCACAAAAATAATGATTTGCAAAAGTTAAATTCTGGTTAATTTCTAGTTATTTTAGAAGGTAATATTTATATGGTTAACTTATTTAATGTAACATACCTACAGGGTTAACAACTTAAATTTTGTACATTTTTACTACAACTTTTTCATTAAAATTACATTTGCTTAAATAACTGTGATTTTCCCTTTGAGGCCCTTACACCCTGATTCTGAACGAAATTTCGACTTTCGCAGATTTTTACTATTTGTGAATAGTGATCAAGTGATGTGTGTGATAAATCTTTTCAGTGTCCTTTTATTTTTTTAGTGTTGAAAAAATACTAGGCAGAAAATTAGATCTTGCTGCTTGCCAAATAATTGTGAATAGTGATGTAAATAAATAAGAAAATGTGTGATACATTTTTTTAGTGTCTTGACTGGTCTTTTTCGCGTTATATTTAGTGTCGAGAATCTGTGCAGAAAATTATTGGTGTGTTTTACAGTGATTATAAGTACTGATGTGCATAGCTATTATGAATAATGTTTGTGATAAAGCTGTGAAATAGTGATGAAGTAATGTAAATAATGGGCACATGGCTGTCATTGATATTTCAAGTGTATTGGTGTGTTTTACAGTGATTATAAGTAGTGATAGATAAATTCGTGCATATATATTACAAGTGATCATGTTTGTAATAGAGCTGTGGAATAGTGATAGTGTGACTAATGGTTAGATTTGCTGTGATGGATATTTTAAGTGTCTTGGCGTGTGTCTTACAGTGATTGTAAGTAGTGATGTGCTTCTCGCATAGATATTACAAGTGACCGTGTTTGTAATAAAGCTGTGGAATAGTAATGATGTAATGGGCAGGCGGCTGTTATGGATATTTCAAGTGTCTTGGGGTGTGTTTTAGTGATTATAAACGGTGATGCGGTTCGTGCATATAACTATATTACATGAGGCAACGTTGGTAATAACGCAGTGGAATAATTGTGGAATATTTACGGTGATGTGAATAGTGACGAAGTAGGTAATGTTAATAGTAAGCCAGTGGGTGTGGAATAGTGACGGGTATCTTATGTTGTGTCTTACAGTGATTATACAGTTACAGTGATGTAAATAGTGATGAAGTAACAGAAATAGTAGGTAAGTGGCTGTGAGTAATGGTTGCAATAAATTTATTGTTGTTGTAAAGTGAATATAAGTAGTGATGTGCTTTGTGCTTATATATTTCAAGTGTCAGTGTGTGAGGTAGAGGTGTGGAATAATTCAATGTTTATATATTTACAGTCGTGCCCCTCTAATAAGGCCTAAATGTGCCGTTTCCTTCTTCCTCGTAAAATCTGTTTATTGCATATTGTCAAGACATTTAACTGTATTTATAAACACATTGCATTTTGGAGCAGGTGTAGGGGAGTTGGGAGCCTGCTAACTTAACTTTTTAGTTAAGGTCGTAGTTATATTTTCGGTCATATACAGTTAAGCTCATATTTACAGGGATTATAAACAGTGACGTGCTTTGTAAGATGTGGAATAATTCAATGCCTATAAATTTACAGTGATGTGAATCGTGATGAAGTAATGCGATTAGTAAGCCATAGGCTGTGCGCTAGTGATGGATATTTTGTGTTATGTATCTTACAGTGATTATACATAGTTACAGTGATGTGAACAGTGATAAAGTAACGGAAATCATCCAGGAAATGATAATAAGGATAATGAAGAACAAGGAAAAAGAAAGAAATGAGAGACAAAGGACAAATGGGCGCCCGCCAGGATGATCCTAATAAGAGTGAGAAAGAGCGAACGTAGGGGGTAGAACAGCCGAACCCCTAATCACATACTGTGGACGGGGGACGTAGGCTGCAGAATGTAAGACAGCCCGATACTAGCGAAGATATGCTAGAAATGACGGTACCGTTGGATCAATGGGAGATGTTCAGTGGGGCCACTTGTTCGAAGCGTGCTTCGACTACGTCCCATTAAAAAAAAATTGGCTGTGTGAGTAATGGTTCTAATATAAAATAGGTAGTGATGTGCTTTTTGAATAGATATTTCAAGTGTCAGTGTGTGATAAAGGTGTGGAATAATTCAATGTGTATACATATATTTACAGTTATGCCCCTCTAATATGGCCTGAATGTGCTGTTTCCTTCTTCCTAGTAAAATACTTTTATTATTTATTATTGTTAAGACATTCAACTGTATTTATAAACACATTGCATTTTGGAGCAGGTGTTGGGGAGTTGGGAGCCTGCTAACTTAACATTTTAGTTAAGGTTGGGTATATTTTTGGTCATATACAGATGAGCTCATATTTACAGTGATGAAGTAATGTGAATACAGTGCGACCTCGATAATCCGGACTAATTAAAACCGCGGTGATCCGGATTATTAAATAATTCGGATTACTGAAGCGGGACAGTTTTTTATTGGAAAGTGAAATATGTAATACAAAATAATTAGCAAATAGTACATATACATATTAACAAAAAAGTTATAGTCATTTGAATTTTTTTAAATTATATTTTAGGTTTAAAAAAATTCAAATGACGATAACTTTCTACTAACACATTTTTTTCTCTTAAAATTTAAGAATTGTCGACAAAATTATGTAAAATTTGTTTATAAAAAATAGTAAATAAAATATCTACGCGTGTTACTTTTTTACCCAGGTGGGTCAATTCAAAAATTCAACTTTTTTTCGCAAATTACAAAATAAATTTTTTTTCGCCAAAACATTCCTAGTAGGCCCACTATTAAAAAACCTGAACTTGGCGTGGGTCCCATAAGTAGTAATAGAGATATATACAACTTTAAAATTTCACGGGCCGCGCCTAGTCAACACAAAGGCACGCACTGCTTATGTGAACGCCCAGACATCTGATCCGGCCGAATTTCGGAAGTTAGGGGAACCCCACACAATCGATTTTAGATATCCTTCATTAATTTGTATGAAGAAGTCTAGAATTTAATTACAAACGCAGGTCCGGATTAACGAGTACTATCAAATCCGGATTATAAAGTACACAATGCAATTGAAATGCTTGGCCGGATTACCGAATAATCCGATCTACTAAAGCTCCGGATTATCGAGGTCGCACTGTAGTAAGCCAGTGGCTGTGTGAGTGATCGATATTTTGTGTTGTGTTCCTTACAGTGATTATACACAGTTACAGTGAAGCGCAAATAGTGATGAAGTAACGGAAATAGTAGGCAAGTGGCATTGTGCATATACATTATACATATATTTTAAGTGTCGGTGTGTGTGGTAAAGGTGTGGAATAATTCAATGTGTATATATTTATAAACACATTGTATTTTGGAGCAGGTGTAGGGGAGTTGGGAGCCTGCTAACTTAACTTTTTAGTTAAGGTCGTAGTTAAATTTGCGGTCATATACAGTTAAGCTCATATTTACAGTGATTATAAACAGTGACGTGCTTTGTATGATGTGGAATAATTCCATGCATATATATTTACAGTGATGTGCATAGTGATGAAGTAATGTGAATAGTGAGCCAGTGGCCGTGTGAGTGATCGATATTTTGTGTTGTGTTCCTTACAGTGATTATACACAGTTACAGTGAAGTGCAAATAGTGATGAAGTAACGGAAATAGTAGGCAAGTGGCTTTGTGCATATACATATATTTTAAGTGTCGGTGTGTGTGGTAAAGGTGTGGAATAATTCAATGTGTATATATTTATAAACACATTGTATTTTGGAGCAGGTGTAGGGGAGTTGGGAGCCTGCTAACTTAACTTTTTAGTTAAGGTTGTAATCATACTTTTGATTATGTGTAAGAGAAGAACAGGACCGGCACGGTCATATTTATTTCATAAATATCGGTAAAATCGAAAGGCCAGTGAAATATATGTGCGGAAATCAAGAGGAACAAATTGGGAAAACCTAAGAAGAATTTGTGGAGAACACATTTGTCCAAGAGGAAGCAGATGATCTACACCATCCAGTTAAACAGTGGAACAATCAGCTTAACGTCGTCAGTAAAGGAGCTCCTGCTGATCACAAAGAAATACAGTCCAGAAGCAAACTTCAAATTATATAAGAGTATAGTAATGTAACATACTTATTGTACTATTTTAATCTAGCATAATTTATTAATTGTATTCATTATACATGTGATTCAGTAAACGTTTGTCTTTTTCGACTAATAATGGCCAATGGTTTGTTTCAGTGGTTTCAAATCAGTCCGAGCCAATAAATGTCAATCAACAAACCGTTTATATTCAAAGTAAAACTAACTTACTGAGACATTCCCGGGCAAAGACAAAGGAAGTCAGTGCCAAACAATGCTACCGTGGATCGATCCCGCGAAAATTTCCTATAAGGCTTACTGTGACGGGACTAATATATGGGTCACTGCATCTTAAGGAAATGTCTGCACAGAATATTCGTTTCGCTTCGGTTCTGGTTGACAGTTAAACATTAAATAAGTTTAATTTGTTTAACTGTCAAATAGAACCAGGACCAAAGTCAAACGAAAATGTCTAATGGGCTTGCATTAAAATGAAGTACACGCAGTATAGGTTATGAAATGAAGAGGAGGAGACAGCCTCATAATGCGCCCACTAGCTCATTAAAGATTAACAAACCACCTAAGGGAACTCGTTGCCCAGGGTGGGACCTCCATGAGACAGCTAGAGAATTATTTAACCTAATAAAGGGGCTTAACTAGACCCAGCTCAACAGGGGTCACAATAAGCCTTATTGACTGCGGTACAGAGAATGTACACACCTACCCTACCCTTCCCTACTTTCCAATCCAATCCGAAACTATATGTGACTAGTAGTTGCGATAAAATTGAAAAATCCTGCAAAAGCAAAATCCGTTAGCCCAGGTTTGCTCACCAAAGATCCATGCCACATTTTGTTCTTGTCCTGCAATTGTAGTGCGTACATATGATTCCCTGCTATTTTTTAATGAGAAAGTACGTATCAAAGACACTTCATGTTACTTTTACAGCTATTACAGTTTACATTTTTGTGTATTTTAAAATTTAATAACAATAATAATATACATATAACAAATGACATTTTTAGAAGTACAAATTCGATGGTTCAGTTCCATACAGCAACAAGCAACATATTTCGTGATAAGTACAGAAATAAGTTTAAATTCTAATCCGTTACTAGTTTTATAAAGCAACAACTCAAAATTTGTATAGTTGGTAAAATCAACTCTACAAATTTCGAGTTGTTGCCTTATAAAACTAGTAAAGGATTAGAATTTAAACTTATTGCCTTATTAATCACAAAATATGTAAATTTAGAATTGTTGCTGTATGGAACTGGGTCATTAAAATATTTTTTCTACGAATGTTAATAAAAACCTTTATTGTATGTTCAATAGTAATTTCGGAACATGGTGCATTGTGTTTTACACATTTTCATTGTGCTTCAATCACCATGGTGATTGAACTACAAAGTTTCCATTGTGCACGGGTATTTTTTACAAAGGTGGCGTTGACCGGTGCCGCGTCAAAATCTTTATAATTTCATTGACATTTTTTGACATCTTAAAAAGAAAAATATTACTAATCCCATTTTATTAACAGTAACATTCGTAGAAAAAGTATAGTGTAAAACTCGCATGGAATGACCATTTCCTACTCGTATGATTTGCAGCACTCGCCTGCGGCATCGTGCTGCAAACGTCATACTCGTAGGAAATGCATGTCATTCCATGCTCGTTGTACAATATACTATTCCATGCAATTTAAATATTTTACGATTGAAATTACATGATCAGAAAAATTAAGTTGCTGGCAGAAATTTTGTCCTGAGTTCATGTTTTTAAAATTATCATAAAAAAGGCTACATCTACATGCTTGGTTGTGACGCACCTATTTACACACAGGCAGATGGAAGCACCTTATTACTGGCCTTTCTATGAGCAGGACAATATGTTTATATAAGTACTTACTTAAGTACCTACATCAAAAACACTAATAAATGCATCTTATTTCTGCATGTGTCCATTACCTATCTACAGCAGTAGTTTGTATGTAAATTACTACAATGACAGGAAATACAACATCTAGTGTGTACCTATCTTTGGTGTGTACGCCCAGTCTAATAGATTCTGTTTTTGCAGTAGTTTTAAACTAATCACTGTAGATTTTATTCTGAAGGCAAATGGTTTTGTGGGTTGAGTTTTTGGCTCTTATTGATTTGATACCACTGCTGCACTAGAAACAAACCGGCCGCACCAAAAAAAAATCATATCGCATGTCATACTTATTTGGTGCAAAAATCGTCACCTTAAGGGAGTCCTAAAACGTCGAAATTACCTACATTTGCTGGGTCTTTAGGGCCTGGGTGCAGACTTTTAAGATTCGTTTTTGAGCAGAAATACTTACTAGATTTGTGTGCTACAGATAGGGTTGCCAGGTGTCCTGGATTTCGCAGGATGTCCTGGAGTTGAGGCTTGAATTTAAGCGTCCTGCGAAGACCTCTTCCAGGACGCCCAATGTCCTGGATTTTACAAATGATACCGAAATTATACATTTTTTGAAAGTAATACAATCTGATTTTTCAATATACGGTTGAAATGGTGACTCTGAAAGAATTTGTTCTCTATGCAATGCAGCCTGGAGCGATAGCTGCAACAGGCTCCTGGTTGACCATGTAAAAGCAGAGCTTTAGATTAAAACAAATTTTAATTTAACCTGTAAAGAATTTTGCAGTATGGCAATTAAGAACAAAAAGCTCTTGGAAGCTCTCAAGTCTGATAAAAAATAGGTATTCCTTTTTATCGAAACAATAATTTTGTTAAAGCATCATTTTAGATTTTTAACCATTTATTACACACAATGTTAAAAATAACAAAAAATTTTTTAAATTTTTGTATAGAAAAATAACTGTTTGAGTTCAATAAAAAATTTCCTTCTTTATTTATTGTATTTGTCCTTCCCTTTTCAAATTTGTGTCCTGTAATTTTCGAATTTAAACCTGGCAACCCTAGCTACAGAATGTGTCAGTATAAAGGCCTTAAAGCATTAAAATCTAAATCCTGTCCGATAGCTGATAGCTAGGCATCTTAAAGGCTTCTTGCGTGTCTTCCAGGCTTAGCTTGCCTGGGATGCCGACCAGCTCTTAACCAACTTGCAAAAAATACTATAGCAATACTGAGTGACAGGACACGAAGGAGTAGAAGGCACTAAAATTTCTGACCAACTTACGAAAGAAGCTGCAAAGGCGCCATTCTATGGACCTTTTGCAGCGCTACTAGGGCACCTTTTACAAGACCTCGGACAGTGAATCAAAGAACAGGAAAAATAGCCTACGGGAGAAATGCTCCAATGGGCTCCAGGGTAGACAGGCAAAAACGATTAGTACCTTTTAGTGCCCGACTTTACTAAGGTTCTAAAACTTCTAACAAATGAACGCTTATTGGTTACCTGCTCTTGGAGATACGTGATTGTGGGTATTCACAAAAGGTCTGGGTCGAAATGATGGGCTATTTCAAGCCTTCCAAAGGCCCATTTTGGTAATTTTAAGGTTATAGGACTCTGTAAAATTCGAATCTTGGATATTTTTTGTTACTTACGAATATCGTTCAGGCATTTCCCTTGATTTTCTTCAATTTTATAGTTGAATAATAAACTTAAAAGTTCATAAATAAGCTTCGTACAGACGTACAATTGATTTAGCAAAGACGAGACGTTGAAATTCAGCCGCGCATGTCCTCAAAATATCCAAAATTTGTATTTTGGTTGTATTAAGGTGATGAATCGCGTTTTTGGGCCCTAAAATATGCCTCTAAAATATGATGTTCTGTTAAGAGCGCTCCTACATGCGGTTTGATTTTTGTGTGTTATTCAAAAAGTTGAATTTTACTAATTGTAGGAACTGCTACGCAAATTTTTTCCAAAATTTTACTGCATACTGACCCTTAAACGAGGTTTCTAATATCCATATCCGAAAAATTAAAGATATCCTTATCCTACATTTCAAAAATCCATGATGTCGAAGAATTATATATCATAAGAACTAAAAACCCAAGTTGTCGAAATTCCCGGTTGAAGCATTTTTAATGTTAATACGGGTAAAAGCTATCGTTTTTGAGGCTGTACAGGTTTAATTTTATAAGGGTCCCGATTTTTAGAGCGTTTAAACGGTTGGCAGCATTTTTATTGCATATCTTAATATGCAATTGCCCCTGGTCATAAACCACACAAATCTTGAGAAATCAGCATGTGGGGCTTGTGTCCACACCCTGGTAAACAGGGTGAGGACATGAGCCAGAAACTAAACACGTTAATCATTCACATATATTTTTAGAAAGATCGTAACATCCCCAACGAATGCAGTTCCAAACACACACTGATTGAATTTTTGAAGGACAAAAATTTAAAATTTACTCCCGGTCAGACTTTCCCGGGACCCGAACCCAACCAAACCTTCGAAAATAAAGGATGCAGACCACCCAACGTCAACGACAAAATATTAGCAAAGGATACAATCCGGACCAGGTTGGCGCGTGCATTGAGGAATATGAAGTGCTTAACGTGTGGCAAGTCAACCAAACCCGATCTAAACTTACTTTTATTTAACGAGGTGAATCTGTATTTTAAGTCTGACATAGGTACCTACTTGTATTAATTTTAATCTTTTTAATAAAAAAATAGTTCAATATTATATCTCAGGAGTGCAGATTTCTTAATAAACTTTTTAAAATTCTTTTGTTGTTTTATTTACTTGCTAAATAATGTGTCAACATTTAGCAACAATTCCTTAACAATAGGAAAATATGCACAACCTGGCAATGTCGCGGATCAGAAGTAGATACAAAATTTGAGATTTGATATTTTCATTAGAGCAGAAGTGCGTGCAGATATTTTTGGCTTCTGATAAGCGACGTTTGTGCAAGATCTCAGTTCTTAAAGAAATACCTTCTCGAACTTCTGTGCTCCTAATAGAAAATCCCTAAAAACGAAGAAATTTTGCACACTCTGGCAACGCCGCACATTGGGAGCAGAAAATACCTCCTCACGTTTCTGTGATCCTGATACAATATTCTCAAAATTTACAGTCGTTATCCTGGCGAATCGCCAGCGACTTCTCAACAAGCGCTTTGCCAGCGACACGCCATTGATGCGTGTATCATAGTGAGCGATACTCCGTGCCGCACATTTATAATTTGCAAAATTTTGGTCAAAATCTCAATTTTCTGCACCCAAAGTGAAAAATAAAACGAAAAATTTGAATTTTGTATCAGGACGGCAGATGTGCGAGGAGGTAAGCTACTCCTGATAGTTTATGCGAAAAATCCTCGAATCTTTGTTGTCCACATATTGGCCAAAATCTTAATTTTCTGCACCAAAGTGAAAAATAAATGGCAAAATTTTATTTTTGATCAGAAGTGCTTTCCAAATTTTGGTCAAAATCTTAATTTTCCGCACCTAAGTGAAAAATAAATCGCAAAATTTTAATTTTGTATCAGGAGTGCAGAAGTGCGAGGAGGTAAACTACTCCTGATAATTTGTGCGAAAACTCCTCGAATTTTTGCTTCCCAAATTCTGGTAAAAATCTTAATATTTTGCACCCAAAGTAAAAAATAAAACGAAAAATTCAAATTTTGCTGTCTAAATTTTGGTCAAAATCGTAATTTTCTGCACCTACAGCGAACAATAAAACGCAAAATTGGATTTTTGTATCAGGAGTGCAGAAGTGCGAGGAGGTAAACTACTCCCGATAGCTGATTTCCAAAATGTTGGACAAAATCTCAATTTTCTGCACCTACAGTGAAAACTGAAACGAAAAATTGTATTTGTGTATAAGGAGTGCAGAAGTGCGAGGAGGTAAACTACTCCCGATAGCTTATGCGAAAGTCTCCGCGTTTCTGATTTCCAAAATGTTGGACAAAATCTCAATTTTCTGCACCTACAGTGAAAAATGAAACGAAAAATTGTATTTGTGTATAAGGAGTGCAGAAGTGCGAGGAGGTAAACTACTCCTGACAGTTTATGCGAAACCTCGTCGGGTTCCTGCTCTTGATAATTTTGGTCAAAATCTTAATTTTCTGCACCAAAAGTGGAAATAAAATGCCAAATTTGCACCAAAAGTGAAATTAGAACGCCAAGTTTGGATTTTTGTATCGGGAGCACAGAAATGAGAGGAGGTAAATTACGCCTGATGATGCGAAACCTCGTCGGGTTTCTGCTCTTGATAATTTTGGTCAAAATCTTAATTTTCTGCACCCAAAGTGAAAAATAAAACGCAAAATTGTATTTGTGTATCAGGAGTGCAGAAGTGCGAGGAGGTAAAAAACTCCTGATAGTTTTGCGAAAAATCCTCGAATCTTTGCTGTCCAAATTTTGGTCAAAATCTTAATTTATTAATTATAAACTATCAGGAGTAGTTTACCTCCTCGAACTTCTGCACCCCTGATACAAAATTCAAATTTTTCGTTTTATTTTTCACTTTGGGTGCAGAAAATTGAGATTTTGACCAAAATTTTGCAAATCATAAATGTGCGGCACGGAGTATCGCTCACTATGATACACGTATCAATGGCGTGTCGCTGGCAAAGCGCTTGTTGAGAAGTCGCTGGCGATTCGCCAGGATGACTGTAAATTTTGAATATTGTATCAGGATCACAGAAACGTGAGGAGGTATTTTCTGCTCCCAATGTGCGGCGTTGCCAGATTGTGCAAAATTTCTTCGTTTTTAGGGATTTTCTATTAGGAGCACAGAAGTTCGAGAAGGTATTTCTTTAAGAAATGAGATCTTGCACAAACGTCTTGCTTATCAGAAGCCAAAAATATCTGCACGCACTTCTGCTCTAATGAAAATATCAAATCTCAAATTTTGTATCTACTTTCTGATCCGCGACATTGCCAGGTTGTGCATATTTTTCCTATTGTTAAGGAATTGTTGCTAAATGTTGACACATTATTTAGCAAGTAAATAAAACAACAAATGCATTTTAAGAAGTTTATTAAGATAACTACAGTAATTAAAAACATTGGACTATTTTTTTATTAAAAAGATTAAAATTAATACAAGTATGTCAGACTTAAAATACAGATTCACCTCGTTAAATAAAAGTAAGTTTAGATCGGGTTTCGTTGACTTGCCACACGTTATAAGCTCTTCATATTCCTCGCACGCGTCAACCTGGTCCGGATTGTATCCTTTGCTAATATTTTGTCGTTGACGTTGGGTGGTCTGTATCCTTTATTTTCGAAGGTTTGGTTGGGTCCGGGTCCCGGGCAAGTCTGACCGGGAGTATATTTTAAATTTTTGTCCTTCAAAAATTCAATCAGTGTGTGTTTGGAACTGCATTCGTTGGGGATGTTACGACCTTTCTAAAAATATATGTGAATGATTAACGTGTTTAGTTTCTGGCTCATGTCCTCACCCTGTTTACCAGGGTGTGGACACAAGCCCCACATGCTGGTTTCTCAAGTTTTGTGTGGTTTATGACCAGGGGCAATTGCATATTAAGATATGCAATAAAAATGCTGTCAACCGTTTAAACGCTCTAAAAATCGGGACCCTTATAAAATTAAACCTGTACAGCCTCAAAAACTTAGACGAAAGCTCAAAAACGATTGCTTTTACTCGTATTAACACTAAAAATGCTCCAACCGGGAATTTCGACAACGTGGGTTTTTAGTTCTTATGATATATAATTCGTCGACATCACGAATTTTTGAAATTTGGGATAAGGATATCTTTAATTTTGAGGATATGGATATTAGAAACCTCGTTTAAGGGTTAGTATGCAGTAAAATTTTGGAAAAAAATTTGGGTAGCAGTACCTATGATAAGTAAAATTAAACTTTTTGAACACAAAAAATCAAACCGCATGTAGGAGCGCCCTTACAGAACATCACATTTTAGGGCCCAAAAACGCGATCCATCACCTTAATACAAGTAAAATACAAATTTTGGAATATTTTAAGGACATGCGCGGCTGAATTTCAACATCTCGTCTTTGCTAAATCAATTGTACGTCTGTACGAAGCTTATTTATGAACTTTTAAGTTTATTATAAAACTTATTTAACTGTAAAGTTGAAGAAAATCAAGGGCAATGCCTGAACGATATTCATAAGTAACAAAAAATATCCAAGATTCGAATTTTACCGAGTCCTATAACCTTAAAATTACCAAAATGGGCCTTTGGAAGGCTTGAAATAGCCCCTCATCTCGACCCAGACCTTTTGTGAATACCCACAATCACGTATCTCCAAGAGCAGGTAACCAGTAAGCGTTCATTTGTTAGAAGTTTTAGAACCTTAGTAAAGTCAGGCACGAAAAGGTACTAATCGTTTTTGCCTGTCTACCCTGGAGCCCATTGGAGCATTTCTCCCGTAGGCTATTTTTCCTGTTCTTTGATTCACTGTCCGAGGTCTTGTAAAAGGTGCCCTAGTAGCGCTGCAAAAGGTCCATAGAATGGCGCCTTTGCAGCTTCTTTCGTAAGTTGGCCAGAAATTTTAGTGCCTTCTACTCCTTCATGTCCTGTCACTCAGTATTGCTATAGTATTTTTTGCAAGTTGGTTAAGAGCTGGTCGGCATCCCAGGCAAGCTAAGCCTCGAAGACACGCAAGAAGCCTTTAAGATGCCTAGCTATCGGACAGGATTTAGATTTTAATGCTTTAAGGCCTTTATACTGACACATTCTGTAGCACACAAATCTAGTAAGTATTTCTGCTCAAAAACGAATCCTAAAAGTCTGCACCCAGGTCCTAAAGACCCAGCAAATGTAGGTAATTTCGACGTTTTAGGACTCCCTTAAGGTGACGATTTTTGCACCAAATAAGTATGACATGCGATATGATTTTTTTTGGTGCGGCCGGTTTGTTTCTAGTGCAGCAGTGGTATCAAATCAATAAGAGCCAAAAAATCAACCCGCAAAACCATTTGCCTGCAGAATAAAATCTACAGTGATTAGTTTAAAACTACTGCAAAAACAGAATCTATTAGACTGGGCGTACACACCAAAGATAGGTACACACTAGATGTTGTATTTCCTGTCATTGTAGTAATTTACATACAAACTACTGCTGTAGATAGGTAATGGACACATGCAGAAATAAGATGCATTTATTAGTGTTTTTGATGTAGGTACTTAAGTAAGTATATAAACATATTGTCCTGCTCATAGAAAGGCCAGTAATAACGTGCTTCCGTCTGCCTGTGTGTAAATAGGTGCGTCACAACCAAGCATGTAGATGTAGCCTTTTTTATGATAATTTTAAAAACATGAACTCAGGACAAAATTTCTGCCAGCAACAGCAATTTTTCTGATCATGTAATTTCAATCGTAAAATATTTATTTAAATTGCATGGAAAATATTTTAATGGCCCAGTTCCATACAGCAACAATTCTAAATTTACCTACCTATTTTGTGATTAATAAGGAAATAAGTTTAAATTCTAATCCTTTACTAGTTTTATAAGGCAACAACTCGAAATTTGCAGAGTTGATTTTAGCAACTTTACAAATTTTGAGTTGTTGCTTTATAAAACTAGTAACGGATTAGAATTTAAACTTATTTCTGTACTTATCACGAAATATGTTGCTTGTTGCTGTATGGAACTGAACCATCGAATTTGTACTTCTAAAAATGTCATTTGTTATATGTATATTGTTATTAAATTTTAAAATACACAAAAATGTAAACTGTAATAGCTGTAAAAGTAACATGAAGTGTCTTTGATACGTACTTTCTCATTAAAAAATAGCAAGGAATCACGTGTACGCACTACAATTGCAGGACAAGAACAAAATGTGGCATGCATCTTTGGTGAGCAAACCTGGGCTAACGGATTTTGCTTTTGCAGGATTTTTCAACTTTATCGCAACTACTAGTCACATATAGTTTCGGATTGGATTGGAAAGTAGGGAAGGGTAGGGTAGGTGTGTACATTCTCTGTACCGCAGTCAATACGGCTTATTGTGACCCCTGTTGAGCTGTCTCATGGAGGTCCCATCCTGGGCAACGAGTTCCCTTAGGTGGTTTGTTAATCTTTAATGAGCTAGTGGGCGCATTATGAGGCTGTCCCCTCCTCTTCATTTCATAACCTATACGGCGTGTACTTCATTTTAATGCAAGCCCATTAGACATTTTCGTTTGGCTTTGGTCCTGGTTCTGTTTGACAGTTAAACAAATTAAACTTATTTAATGTTTAACTGTCAACCAGAACCGAAGCGAAACGAATATTCTGTGCAGATATTTCCTTAAGATGCAGTGACCCATATTAGTCCCGTCACAGTAAGCCTTATAGGAAATTTTCGCGGGATCCTGTTGATCCACCGTAGCATTGTTTGGCACTGACTTGCTTTGTCTTTGCCCGGGAATGTCTCAGTAAGTTAGTTTTACTTTGAATATAAACGGTTTGTTGATTGACATTTATTGGCTCGGACTGATTTGAAACCACTGAAACAAACCATTGGCCATTATTAGTCGAAAAAGACAAACGTTTACTGAATCACATGTATAATGAATACAATTAATAAATTATGCTAGATTAAAATAGTACAATAAGTATGTTACATTACTATACTCTTATATAATTTGAAGTTTGCTTCTGGACTGTATTTCTTTGTGATCAGCAGGAGCTCCTTTACTGACGACGTTAAGCTGATTGTTCCACTGTTTAACTGGATGGTGTAGATCATCTGCTTCCTCCTGGACAAATGTGTTCTCCACAAATTCTTCTTAGGTTTTCCCAATTTGTTCCTCTTGATTTCCGCACATATATTTCACTGGCCTTTCGATTTTACCGATATTTATGAAATAAATATGACCGTGCCGGTCCTGTTCTTCTCTTACACATAATCAAAAGTATGATTACAACCTTAACTAAAAAGTTAAGTTAGCAGGCTCCCAACTCCCCTACACCTGCTCCAAAATACAATGTGTTTATAAATATATACACATTGAATTATTCCACACCTTTACCACACACACACACCGACACTTAAAATATATGTATATGCACAAAGCCACTTGCCTACTATTTCCGTTACTTCATCACTATTTGCACTTCTCTGTAACTGTGTATAATCACTGTAAGGACCACAACACAAAATATCGATCACTCACACAGCCACTGGCTTACTATTCACATTACTTCATCACTATTCACATAACTGTTAATATATAGGTATGCATGGAATTAGTCCACATCATACAAAGCACGTCACTGTTTATAATCACTGTAAATATGAGCTTAACTGTATATGACCGCAAATTTAACTACGACCTTAACTAAAAAGTTAAGTTAGCAGGCTCCCAACTTCCCTACACCTGCTCCAAAATGCAATGTGTTTATAAATACAGTTAAATGTCTTGACAATATGCAATAAAAAGATTTTACGAGGAAGAAGGAAACGGCACATTTAGGCCTTATTAGAGGGGCACGACTGTAAATATATACACATTGAATTATTCCACACCTCTACCTCACACACTGACACTTGAAATATATAAGCCCAAAGCACATTAGTAGTTATATTCACTTTACAACAACAATAAATTTATTGCAACCATTACTCACAGCCACTTACCTACTATTTCTGTTACTTCATCACTATTTACATCACTGTAACTGTATAATCACTGTAAGACACAACATAAGATACCCGTCACTATTCCACACCCACTGGCTTACTATTAACATTACTTCGTCACTATTCACATCACCGTAAATATTCCACAATTATTCCACTGCGTTATTACCAACGTTGCCTCATGTAATATAGTTATTATGCACGAAACGCATCACCGTTTATAATCACTAAAACACACCCCAAGACACTTGAAATATCCATAACAGCCGCCTGCCCATTACATCATTACTATTCCACAGCTTTATTACAAACACGGTCACTTGTAATATCTATGCGCGAAGCACATCACTACTTACAATCACTGTAAGACACACGCCAAGACACTTAAAATATCCATCACAGCAAATCTAACCATTAGTCACACTATCACTATTCCACAGCTCTATTACAAACATGATCACTTGTAATATATATGCACGAATTTATCTATCACTACTTATAATCACTGTAAAACACACCAATACACTTGAAATATCAATGACAGCCATGTGCCCATTATTTACATTACTTCATCACTATTTCACAGCTTTATCACAAACACTATTCATAATAGCTATGCACATCAGTACTTATAATCACTGTAAAACACACCAATAATTTTCTGCACAGATTCTCGACACTAAATATAACGCGAAAAAGACCAGTCAAGACACTAAAAAAATGTATCACACATTTTCTTATTTATTTACATCACTATTCACAATTATTTGGCAAGCAGCAAGATCTAATTTTCTGCCTAGTATTTTTTCAACACTAAAAAAATAAAAGGACACTGAAAAGATTTATCACACACATCACTTGATCACTATTCACATATAGTAAAAATCTGCGAAAGTCGAAATTTCGTTCAGAATCAGGGTGTAAGGGCCTCAAAGGGAAAATCACAGTTATTTAAGCAAATGTAATTTTAATGAAAAAGTTGTAGTAAAAATGTACAAAATTTGAGTTGTTAACCCTGTAGGTATGTTACATTAAATAAGTTAACCATATAAATATTACCTTCTAAAATAACTAGAAATTGACCAGAATTTAACTTTTGCAAATCATTATTTTTGTGGCAGTTGCCTTCTGGAGTTAAAGAGATAATAGAGAATTTATTTTTTTAAGTGGTTCACCCTGTATGATGTATCGTGAACCAGTAACCAAAACTAGAACATAATTAATTTCAGAGAAATATTTTCTTTGTCAAATAGTTTTTGTGATTTTGCAACAGATAGACCGACAGACAGCAGACCAATAATGAAAATTAATTTATTTATGTTTTCTTTTAAGAATTTTGAGTTTAAGATGTTTAAACGGTATTTTGGCGAGGGACTTTGCAGGCGCGGCGCGGCGCGACGCGAAATTAACCGGAGTTTTCCGTAATTGTAATAAAATTTCCATATTTTATGCAGCCTCGTTTTATAACGATTTGAAATAAAAATCTTCCGCCCCAACTCTGAATTTTAGAAAATTTTGGCCCAATGCAGTGACATTTTTCGTTTAAAAAAAGGAGTAATATTAAAACGCAAGTACAAAGTTAGTAAAATGGGTTCATAAAAGTATCAGTCTAGTCGATTTTGTAAGATAATTTTGAAAATAAGAATATCTTTATTGATATATACTTTTTGAAAAAATTTATAAATTAGAAAGCAAGTAATATTAAAAATACAAAAAGTGAAAATTATTAATATTACGAGGCGCACAAACCCAATCAACACCGAAAAAATATACTTTTCCTACCTTTTAATACTCCAAAATATATATACTACCCTACCTTATCCTCCAGTACCTATGTACTCTTCCACTCCATCTTATCATTTCAGTTTGAAATAATCAGACAATAAGCTTTTCCAAATATCACTAATATACCTAAGAAAGTAATAACAACTTTGGCAACAATGTAAGTACTGTAAGATACGAGATTTTGGTCATATTTGGGATTACATAAACCTAAAACATAAAAGACTATATGAACTTTGTCCTGACAGAATTACTGGCACAAACATGAACCGTTTTCGACTATGCGTCTTCTCAGAGCAAACAATCTACTTGTTTCATATTCTTCTATGATACAGAAGCATAGCTTCTTCTCTTTTACAGAAAAATACGGAAATCTCTTCTTCTAATGATTGCTTCAAAATCGAGTCTGTTTTTAACACCTCTTAACTTGGTCTAAGTTCAATGATTTCAAGCAATTCTAGCATAGCTTCTTCTCTTTTACAGAAAAATACGGAAATCTCTTCTTCTTGCTTTCTTATTGCTTCAAATTAGAGTCTGTTTTTAACACCGCTTACCTTGGTCTAAGTTCAATGATTTCAAGCAATTCTATCATTTAGAAGTATCTAAGCTTGTCCTGTATAGTATGGGTTTTTGTTTATTTTTCTTTTGTATTTTTCTTGAAGTCCTGCTTAATGGATTCATGAGGATCCCCATGTGAACATTTAGATTCCATCAATATGATATGTAATATATGTATGTAAAGTATATACATTTAATGCATATCCTATTAATAGAATATAAACGCCAAACAATGTTATGTTTTACATTCCATGGACTTACATGTGATATGTAATATATGTACGTAAAGTATGTACATTTAAGGTATATCCAGCGGTACTACCAGTGGGTAGCTATAGTATAAAACAAGTAATTAAGAACGAACGCCCTAGTATCGGAGATTCATCTTCGAATCAGCGATATCTAGGGTTTATAAAATAGGCCAAAATCTCCTCTCTCATGAGATTCCTGCTCATTTCATAAAACATAGCCAGTGTCTCCCAGGGCTTTGGCACCAGTCCATTGACTCCGTCAATGAGCTACAACAGATAGGTGTATGACGTCCTTACAAGGAGACCCAGGTAAGGAGCTCGTGCTTAAAAACCGATTTACACTTGATTGGTAGGGGACGATAATAAGTATTAAATTCATTTATTATCGTCGAAGTAATAAAGGTCGAATGCCGTAATATCAGAGATTCTCCTGTGAATCAGAGATAGCCTAGCTTCATAAACTAATTAGTTCCGAAAAACTGAACTAGTTTCCTAAAACTATGCCACAGTCCCCAGGGCTTTGGCACCAGTCTATTGACTCGGTCAGTGAGCTACAACAGATAGGCGTAGGACGTCCTTAGCAAATGGGACTGCGATACGGAATCCGTCCTTTAAAAACTATTTAATTTGAATTACTCTTGTAGTTTCTCATGTTGTAATGTAAAATTGCTTTCGAATAAGAAAAAGTGATTAAAGGCAAGTGAAGCGGCGATAAAAATACATTGTTAATCGCTGCGTGGCCGATAATAAAAAATAAATATATTATAACATATTAGTTTACTCTGCGAGTATTGTGGATTAATAAAAAAATGAATATCCCCCGTTGTAGTAAATACAGTGTTGCAAAACGTGCAATAACGACGCGACCCTACATTTTTTGCACTTTCTGTGCCCTCATCGGGACAACCTGTAACAAGACAGAGTGAGAACCGAACAACAAAGCAAAATCGCACCTAGATGTGATCTCTCTGTTTTTCGGTAAACACCTACGCTATCTGCTAATGCCAGGTTACCCTGATGCCTAGGTGCAGGACCCTTCTTCGTCTGCCCTATGTTCACGACTGCACAAAAGTGATGAGAGATGAAGCCGCACAAATGCCAGAACTACCAGTAATTTGGTGTTAGTCCTACTAGCACCGGATCCTTCGGCACTATTCAATCTACCTTATGATCACCAATCACACCTGCAACCAAACAAAGGGTGGGGAGCCTCATTTGGCCACAACTGTGGCTGACTGATTCATAGGGCACATATCAAGTTAAAGATCCGGATACGACATTCACCTCTAATGCACAGTTGCAGGTTACTGTTACACGTCAACGCGTGTCCCGAATGCGACCAGGCGACTAGAAAGTGAAGCGTTAAAACCAGAGACCATTCCCACTATGATCGCTGATAGCTGGTAGACCTTATAATTATGACATAAAACCCGGATACGACATTCACTTCTTAGACACTCGTGCATTTGTCACTGTATTTACTAACTTATGCAATTTAGACCACAAATCAAACAATCAGTCCCTATGCAAGATCTTGTAAGAAACTAAAAATGGAAGATTTTTCTTTGTTTAGACTGTTTGCTCCATTTTCTTCTTAATATTCTTAAAGTAATATTCCCATTCTTAAAGCTTGGATTGGTTCTGAACACTGATGTGCAATCTTGGCTCTGAGCAGAATCACTTGCAATATATCCCGCACATCACTGTAACTTGGTTCTGAGCAGAATCACTTACAATATCTATACACATCACTTATCACAAATCACTGCTAATAATCCTGTACAGAATTCGGCACAGGATTATCGCAAAACACGAATATAAACTTTATGTATGACGCGTAGGCACCTGTTGTGTCCAGCTTAGAAAAAGGTGGCCAGCAATAAGGTGCAAATCGTATAAGAGAGTAAAAAACACTACACTTTCACTTCACTACAGTCACTAAGGATTGCAAGTCAGCTATTTTAAAATATGATTGAATGATTTGTGGAATAAATAGAAATACGAAATCCTCATTTGCCCATTAACCACAGTGTATAGATAATAAGATAATGATATAATGGCGTAATTCGCAGGGATAAGGAGATGCTAAACCCAAAGATGATAAAAGGCGTAGTACAGTATCTTCTTTGGATCCTATGATGTATTTTTCAAATTATTGTCAGTTAAATTCACTCAAAGTCGCGCTTAATGGGTAACATTAAAATTGACATAAAAAATGCTAAGATTAATGTATCCACGCTGCTTGACTCAGAGAGAGAGAGAGAGAGAGAGAGAGAGAACATATAGTAAAAGGGGGAAAAATTATACATCATAGCACAGGAATAATGACCTTTTGGTTAATAAATAAACAACAACTTGCTTTTTACTTACTAGGTGCAGATATATTATATTATTCCAAGGATACTGGGTGAGATGAACCCTGTCACTGAATTGACTGGTATGTTCAGGTTTGCTCAGATGAACTCTGTCACTGAATTGACTGGTATGTTTAGGTTTGCTGCTCAATTCCTCAGATGTCCAGGTTTCCTGCTGAATTTCTCAGATGTCCAGGTTTACTGAGAAATATCTGAAACAGAGAAAAAAAGGATTGGTTACTTTTTAAGATCTGACACAAAACGAAAAAATGCTGGATATTTTTTGTAGTTAGTAGTATTGGTAGTATGTTGAGTACTGTACCAAAAATACCTACCCGTTTATTTAAGTGTATCTAATGGAGTCCAGTCAAATCCAGTGTGCAGAAATCCATCTCCCTTCTCCACTATCCAAGGGTCGAAAAAAGGGGCATAGACGTACGCCCGACATGTTAGAGCCCTATATTGGACATCCGATGGTCCTCAAGGACTTCACGTATCTAAACGACGACGATCATTCTATGACCACGATTTCACGCAAGCCCTTGAATAGCAGATCGGCGACACGTTCTCCATGTTATTTACTGGCTGGATAGCGTGTTGCAACTTCCTTCGTGCGACGGTTGCAGCCAAGATTCGCAGTTGATACCCACCGAAGTGAGATGAAAGAGGGCTTACTACGTGCAGTCGAAGTCCCTGAGATCTACGCGGATTAGTGTGTTTTCAGCCTAAGCGTCCGCAATGCACCTGTGGTTAACCTATAGGTTTACCAGCAATTTGGTGCATCTGCCTTATTGTGTCAAACCGACGCCCAATTCTGGGTCTGGTTGCAGCATGGCACCGCTCGCGTCGTGCCAGGGGCGTCTGCTTCAAACAGCCTCGACACACCGCTCCTGATAGATCTCACTGTACCGAAGTCACTATTAGTGCACCCCTTTTCAAAGACAACTGCTCCAACGAGGACCGCAACGTAATGAGTTCAAACTTTTACATATACGCGACGCGTACGCGAGCTAAGGATATCAGTACTAATGACGAACGCCGCTATATCAGAGATTCTCCTGCGAATCAGCGATAGCTTAGCTCCGTAAAACTGATAAATTCCGTAAAATTAATTAGGATTCCGGAAAACTAAGCCAAGGTCTCACAGGGCTTTGGCACCAGTCAATGTAGCTACGGCCACGGGCCACAACAGATAGGTGTATGACGTCCAAATGAGACCCCGAAACGGGAACTCGTCGTTTGAAAATTGTACTGATAATTTAAATTTATTCACTACCCTGAAAAGTTAATACGGAGGAATGCCGTAATATCAGAGATTCTCCCGCGAATCAGAGATAGCCTAGCTTCATAAACTAATTAGTTTCTAAAAACTGAACTAGTTTCCTAAAACTAGGCCACAGTCCCACAGGGCTTTGGCACAAATCCATTGACTCGGTCAGTGAGCTACAACAGATAAGTGTATGACGTCCTTAGGGACGGAATATCTGGGAAGTATATTTTCAGTTTATGTAATGAATTTTAATAATTAATAAATGGCTTTTTCCGTAAACGGAAAAATTAAATTTTATGTTGATATAAAAAGAGTGTTAAAGAGAGCATGATGATTCCGCAAGTAGCTAAGCCTAAAACTACAATACATAAATACCATAGACTAAATAATACCTAGACGAACACTGCCGTGCAACGAACAGCGGGTCTCTCTTGAGACATTTGGTGGGTTTACTGGTTTATGGTTTAAAAGTTTGTCTATCATTTTATAAATATGTATACTATGTATCTACATGTATATATAATGGTGGACAAGCAAACTTTTAAACCATAAACCAGTAAACCCACCAAATGTCTTAAGGGAGACCGGCTTTTTGGTGTATTTGAGTGTCTGTCTATAAATACAACGATTTTTTTGATTTTTGAGAGGTAAAAAACCTGTCATGGAACAAAAGCCTACATATAGATATGGTACCAGATAATTGAAAAATTAAATACGGTAAAAGATAATTACGAAATTATAAGGTAAAAAAGATTTAGAATCATCATGTCCCTCTAAAACAATAGTGTCGATATAAATAAAAGACCACCCAGTGCCTGAAAGAGATGGTGATGTGTGTGTGTGGGGGGGGGATTAATGAAAGTTGTCCACACTTATTCCAGCAGTAACAATTAACGGACGCTCCGGGTAGGTATAGCCAAAATACCTGAAATAAAAAAATAAGCTCTAACTTCTGCAAAAAAGCTTTTAACAGTTACACAACACTGTGTAAAGATGTAAAAACAAATTCAAAATAAGAAAAATACTTCTTCCTTTCTTCAATTTGTATCAGATAAAAGAGCGAAAAATGTATTTAAACTATTTTTTAAGGGCGAATTTTTGACTTGCAGGAAAAATATATTGGCTATAATTCTCAAAACGAAGATTTAGTCCAATGAAGTTTGCTCAGGTTTTTCTACTAGAAAGTGTAAGCAAAGAATTATTAGTAAAATTTTTAAAACACAAATTAGGTAATCATAACTTTCCACAAACAGATATTTAAACATTTTGGATCATATGCATGAATAACCATTTTTCTTGCAAGCAAGTTGAGAACGTTGTTAGCCAATTCAGAATAATTCAATTCAAAAAAAGGTGCCAAATTTTTGCTTCAAATCACTACACCTACTACAGAGACTACTAGTTGTGCCTCGGTCAGTTGACCGGTCAATAGACTGGTCAATTTGACCGCGGTCAAATATTAGGTGGTCAAATACTTATTAAAATTGCCCCACGTCAAAATAAAGTATTGATATGTGGCCGACCTGTACAAACGCATTTCGGGGAAACACTGGCACCGATCTATGGTCTATGCGAGTTTCGGGCAAATCCTCGGTTTATTCAGTGACGTTGTGGCGTTATTCGCCGTCAAAATTTAGCAGTTCCGTTTATTTTTCACTTTCACACATTTTATTTTATAATTGCTACTAACGGTATTATAAAGTGTGATCACTAGTAGGTCTTACAAAAATGCAATATTGCAAAAATTATTGATCGACAATAAAAAAATAATTTTGTTCTGAAAGAGGTCTGAAAGGTCAAATTGTCGGTCAATTGACCAAAAAGTAGTTGACCGGTCAAAGGCACAACTCTACCTTCTACCTCATATCTTATAAACTGCGAATTCTTCGCAATGGCAAATATAGAAGAGTATAAAACAGAGGAAATTATACTTACCGAATGATTTTGAAGTGGTTGTCATTTTCCAGGAATGAGGTTGCTCTGCTCCCATACAATACGAAAATTTGGAAGAGTCGAGTCCCCTCCAAGTTCACTGAATAAAGCCCGTCTCCAATCTTGAAATTATCCTGCAGCTGGCGGATAAAGGCTACAATTCACTACGGACACTTCAACGTGCTAATGGGGCCTGTGACCACCAAGAAAAGGAATTAAAACGTCCCATAATTCCCCCTCCCAGTTTGCTGCATGGCCTTAAGGCATCCCAGACAAACATCCACGTAGCCCGCCAAAATGCCCGACGTGAAAAACTTGAAGGGGTCCGCGTCCGCTAACGACGTCAGTGAATCGCGTCCGCCTGTAAAAAAACAAAAACAAGAAATTAGTCATTACATTCCACACTTTAGGCTTACTGGTTTCCAATGTTAATATACAGGGTGGTGCAACCAAGATGGGGTGGACGATTGTGAGTAAACGGTAAGGAATTTCGAAAAAAAAAAAATATTTGGATATTATCGATAGTCAAACCCGCTATGTTTTAAAATTATTGCCATAATACAGGGTGGTCCGGAAAACTCGTGGCGAACCAAACTTGTATTTTTTTAAATGGGACACCCTGTATATAATTGTTCCAATTGATTCTCCTGTTCGTTACGATCATTTTGATATAGGGTTTATTGGGTCTAAAATTTATAGTAAGGGAATGGGACGCGGTTAAAGTTGAAAAAATGCTCACCAGTTCGGCGATTTAAAAAAAAATTGAAACAGTTATGGAAAAACCAAGTATTCCATAAAACGTTACATATCCTGGAATACATTAATCGCTTGCAATTTGTTTAAAATTATTCACTGTTATACAGGGTGGTCAAGTTTTGCAAATACGCCCTGGACTCATTTTTTTTAAATGGAACACCCTATATATTTTATTTTCATGTTAAAGATAACATTACTAGCTTTCAAAAAATACCATACATGATGCCTTTCTGACCAACAGTTTTTTAAAATTATTGCCATAATACAGGGTGGTCCGGAAAACTCGTGGCGAACCAAACTTGTATTTTTTTAAATGGGACACCCTGTATATAATTGTTCCAATTGATTCTCCTGTTCGTTACGATCATTTTGATATAGGGTTTATTGGGTCTAAAATTTATAGTAAGGGAATGGGACGCGGTTAAAGTTGAAAAAATGCTCACCAGTTCGGCGATTTAAAAAAAAAATTGAAACAGTTATGGAAAAACCAAGTATTCCATAAAACGTTACATATCCTGGAATACATTAATCGCTTGCAATTTGTTTAAAATTATTCACTGTTATACAGGGTGGTCAAGTTTTGTAAATACGCCCTGGACTCATTTTTTTTAAATGGAACACCCTATATATTTTATTTTCATGTTAAAGATAACATTACTAGCTTTCAAAAAATACCATACATGATGCCTTTCTGACCAACAGTTTTTTAAAATAATTGCCATAATACAGGGTGGTCCGGAGAACTCGTGGCGAACCAAACTTGTATTTTTTTAAATGGGACACCCTGTATATAATTGTTCCAATTGATTCTCCTGTTCGTTACGATCATTTTGATATAGGGTTTATTGGGTCTAAAATTTATAGTAAGGGAATGGGACGCGGTTAAAGTTGAAAAAATGCTCACCAGTTCGGCGATTTAAAAAAAAATTGAAACAGTTATGGAAAAACCAAGTATTCCATAAAACGTTACATATCCTGGAATACATTAATCGCTTGCAATTTGTTTAAAATTATTCACTGTTATACAGGGTGGTCAAGTTTTGCAAATACGCCCTGGACTCATTTTTTTTAAATGGAACACCCTATATATTTTATTTTCATGTTAAAGATAACATTACTAGCTTTCAAAAAATACCATACATGATGCCTTTCTGACCAACAGTTTTTTAAAATTATTGCCATAATACAGGGTGGTCCGGAAAACTCGTGGCGAACCAAACTTGTATTTTTTTAAATGGGACACCCTGTATATAATTGTTCCAATTGATTCTCCTGTTCGTTACGATCATTTTGATATAGGGTTTATTGGGTCTAAAATTTATAGTAAGGGAATGGGACGCGGTTAAAGTTGAAAAAATGCTCACCAGTTCGGCGATTTAAAAAAAAATTGAAACAGTTATGGAAAAACCAAGTATTCCATAAAACGTTACATATCCTGGAATACATTAATCGCTTGCAATTTGTTTAAAATTATTCACTGTTATACAGGGTGGTCAAGTTTTGCAAATACGCCCTGGACTCATTTTTTTTAAATGGAACACCCTATATATTTTATTTTCATGTTAAAGATAACATTACTAGCTTTCAAAAAATACCATACATGATGCCTTTCTGACCAACAGTTTTTTAGTAAACTAGCCGTGAAAGCAAAGTTTCTTCATTCTAATACGATTATACTGAATTTACGTTGTTTATTATTAAATATCTAATATTAGGAGGCCATGACACTATCATAAATGAAACAAAAGATTGACGAATTTGTCAAAGCTACTGCCGCATAATCCATTATTTACAAGTTAAGCGTAGGTGAGGTAAGAAAACTGAGACCCGAAATCTTTACAAGTTTATTAGAGATATTTCAAAAAACAGAAAATATTGTATTTAGGAAATGTAAAGCAATTAATAAACCAGTTATAAACAAAGATAATTAGTTATCAGTATTATTAATAGTGTAAGAAAATTAATTAAGCAAAACAGAACATCTTTTGAAATTATTTAGTTATGTGTTATGTACTTACTTGTCAACCTAATTTAATATAAACAATTAAAAATGCTCATAAAAGGTGTTCAACTAAACCACCATTTTGCTGAAGGCACATTTCGAGTCTATCCAAAAGTGAAAGTTTCACTTTTCCCAAAGTCTGTTCTGAAATGTTGCGAAAACTGTTTCTAATTCTCGTCTTCATATCTTTCACTGTGGTTGGAACCTCTTTATAGACTTCTTTTTTAAGATGCCCCCATAGAAAAAATCTAGTGGTGTTAAGTCGAGTGATCTGGCTGGCCACTTAACTGGTCCACCTCGCCCAATCCAACGATCTGTCTTCCAATTATCGACAAAATATCTTACATTCCTATGGAAATGCGGGGGCGCTCCATCATGTTGAAACCATAAGGACCCCCTTACCATTAAAGGTAAATCTTCAAGCAATACTGGCAACTCGTTTCTCAAAAAGTTGTTTAAAACTGGTTTATTAATTACTTTACATTTCCTAAAAACAATATTTTCTGTTTTTTGAAATACCTCTAATAAACATGTAAAGGTTTCGGGTCTCAGTTTTCTTACCTCACCTACGCTTAACTTGTAAATAATGGATTATGCGGCAGTAGCTTCGACAAATTCGTCAATCTTTTGTTTCATTTATGATAGTGTTATGGCCTCCTAATATTAGATATTTCATAATAAACAACGTAAATTCAGTACGGTGTTACCCGAAATCGCCACTATAATTACTTGCCCTTAAATTGGCAGCCCAAAATCGCCACGGCTTACAGAGTTACCCGGACACCTATAGCCCAAAATCGCCATGAGCCTTTTATTTATAAGATAATAGTATATATATTTAATAACTTTATAGTTCATAATAATAAAGCAGTGAGAGAGAGAGAGAGAGATAGAGAGAGAGAGAGAGAGAGAGATACTGCACATGTGTGAAGGTATAGTCAAAGATATTCCTTCCTCACTGATGGAAACAATCTGAAAGAATGCTTAGCAAACAACAGCTAGAAATATACTGAATTAAACATTTCTTTTACCCCTATTTACAATAATTTTATTATATTATTACCAAGAAACCATAAAATACATTTCATTTAATTTATTCAGAAGATAAGAGTAGTGGCGATTTTGGGCTATACCCTCTGCAGGTAAAATGTTTGACAATACATTAACAAGGGGTTCGTGGCGATTTTAGGATGTAGCCATTCAGTATAATCGTATTAGAATGAAGAAACTTCGCTTTCACGGCTAGTTTACTAAAAAACTGTTGGTCAGAAAGGCATCATGTATGGTATTTTCTGAAAGCTAGTAATGTTATCTTTAACATGAAAATAAAATATATAGGGTGTTCCATTTAAAAAAAATGAGTCCAGGGCGTATTTGCAAAACTTGACCACCCTGTATAACAGTGAATAATTTTAAACAAATTGCAAGCGATTAATGTATTCAAGGATATGTAACGTTTTATGGAATACTTGGTTTTTCCATAACTGTTTCAATTTTTTTTTTTAAAAATGGCCGAACTGTGAGCATTTTTTCAACTTTAACCGCGTCCCATTCCCTTACTATAAATTTTAGACACAATAAACCCTATATCAAAATGATCGTAACGAACAGGAGAATCAATTGGAACAATTATATACAGGCTGTCCCATTTAAAAAAATACAAGTTTGGTTCGCCACGAGTTTTTCGGACCACCCTGTATTATGGCAATAATTTAAAACATAGCGTGTTTGACTATCGATAATTTCCAATAAAAAAATGTTCGAAATTCCTCACCGTTTACTCACATTCGTCCACCCCATCTTGGTTGCACCACCCTGTATATCCATGCCTACATAGATGTTTTTAATCAATGAATGGAATACTAATTTTCCTGAAAATATATTACCATGACTAACGTGACCATACGTCCCGTTTTGAACGGGATTGTCCTGTTTCTCAGTACTGTCCCGTTGTCCCCAAGGAAAGCTTCGGGACGCCAAAATGTCCGGTTTTCAGAAAGTTTGAAAACGCGACATCAATTTAAAAGCAAAACTTGTGAAATATTGATAAATCGTACCAAGAATTTCACACTTACAATCATCACCTGATATATTAAAGAAAATTTGTTCGTCAGAAAAATATGACACTACATAAATTACAAATACTTGCATGTCGTGCATTGTTCATTAAAATTACTAATAAAATTCATTATGGATAATGTGTTTTGCTTTTATGTACTTTTTTTGGCGAAAGACCGTTGATGTCCCGTTCTGAGAAAAAAAAATAAATGGTCACGTTAACCATGATGACCCGCTATGCGCTACACTAACTTAATATCCATTTGTCTATCTCAACAACGTTCAAATAAAAAGTTATGTGTAAAAAATTAAATTTATGTTTTAAAGGATTCTAAAAGTAAAACTGTAAGGTTAAGCTTTTCTTAAACCTTCCTATTTTGTCCCAAAGAAGCTAATTGTTCATTTATCCCTTAATTTTTCATACTTTAAAAAAATATACAGTGTATTTTTTAAAGCAGACAACAGGGTTTTTATGTGGTAAATTCTTAACCCCATGTGAGGCCCTGTTCCATTAGATTAAAGAAATAAAACTTGACATAGGTAAATTTCAGTCTTAAGATTATGTTAAGTTGCCAAAAAAGCTCCAAAAAAACTTACAAAATGCATTTAAAACTGTGACAATAAATACATAAATGTCAGAAAATGTGTCACCTTTTGACTTTGTACGAAAAGGTAAAAACACAATAATGTTATGTTTTTTTTTTGAGGACAAATGCAAAAAATAGTTATTTTGAAACAAGTTGCAAAATGAGCGACTTTTTTGCACTAGATGTGGAGATTGAAACACGAGCGCAGCGAGTGGTTCAACACATCGTGTGCAAAAAAGAAGCTATTTTGCATCGTGTTTCATACAATATTTTTTGTAATTCAGTTATTATTACGAACAATTTATTAAAAAAATATTTGATTTGTTTAAATTCCATTTAGACTAAAATAATGTTAAAGGCATATGAGTGTTAAAATGAAATCATTTTAGCACTTGTGTTAAAATGAAATGTCATTTTAAAACTTGTGTCAAAATCTCGGTCAAAATAGCCACATTTGACAATGAAAATCAATGTCAAAAAAGGTGACATTTCATAACTGAGTTACAAATAGTTATTTATACTATAAGGGATGTAAGTAACATTTACCAGTCGAGGACGAATTTTGCGCCCGAGCGATAGCGAGGGCTGGCAAAAAAGTCCGAGACTGGTTAATGTACTTACATCCCATATAGTATATAACATTTTTCCCCCTCCCTGAATTGTATGTTTACCAGAAAATGCTGCATATATTTTTGGATTTTTATTATCATTACATTCGATAGCATTCTCATTAAATTATGAAGGCAGCCGTGATCCGTTGCCAGAGCAATATAAGCAGTTTTTATTTTATCAACAACGTCAATTACTATTTCCCTAGGGATGTAAGTTGACTTACATCCTGTCGTTCAGGGCAACCAATACCTTGTTGAGTAACTTTCACTTCCGTCTGTCAAAGCAGTGTCAAAATAGGTTGCTTACAATACAGGGAGGGGGAAAAAAAATATTTATTGACATTCATTAACATGCTACAAATTCTAGTTTTACTTTTATAATCATATGGGATTATACATTATACGGATACACATGTCTAACTAAGGAGCATCATTACTGGATTTGTTATCCGGGACAATTCTGGACAAAATCGTAAAAATCGGGACAAACCAGGATACTTTGTTTACCCAGGACAATAGTCGAAAAACCTAAACCGGTCCTGGCCAAAACAGGACGGTTGGTCACCTTAAATAAATAAATAAATGAACAAGGGCCTGCGGGTACCTAAGATCAAAGAAATAAATTATAGTTTAAAATAGGGTTGCCAACTTTTAAAAATAAAAACAGAGGACGTACACAAAAGTATATATATATATATATATATATATATATATATATATATATATATATATATATATATATATATATATATATATATATATATATACAGGGTGGACGTAAAGTAAGGAATAAATTCATTATCTCGCAAACTACAATTTTTTAAAAAAATCGCTCGGACCCGCCGAATTTGTTTTTTGATCGCGCATATTCTGACATAAAATGTAGATATACATGGTGTTGCAAATAAGAGTGACAGAAAGAATATTTTTTTCTTAAATGGAATCCCCTGTATATTATTGCATTTTCGGATTCTTCGGAATATTCTAAATATTTTTCATGAAGCATGTGCTATACCTTAGCCCAAGCGTTTTGGAGTTAATCTCATTCAAAATTTGAAAATTGGAAAAAAGTTATGGAGAAAACAAAGAATAAAATTATTTTAAAAATATTTTATTTATCGAAAAAACAGTTTGGTGAACTTAAAACTAATTTTTCTTAAGTAAATGTTCGAAGTGTCTTCCGTTGGTCAACTGACAATAGCCTAACCGATCTACAAATTCTTGCTGAACATTTCTAACCATTTGGGGTGTAATTTGCCGAATTTCTTGCCGGAGCGATGTTTTAAATCATCTAAATTTGCAGGCTGACTTTTGAATACTTTTCCCTTAAGGTATCCCCATAAAAAAAGTCGGGTGGTGTTAAATCGGGTGACCTTGGCGGCCACTCAATAAAACCACCTCTTCCAATCCACCTGTTTGGAAAAGTATCGTCCAAATAAGTACGAACTCCCACAGCGAAATGTGGCGGAGCACCATCTTGTTGCAAGCAGATATTATGATGCGGCAAATCGGGACGTTCTAACTCAGGAAAAAGGGTGGCCAGAGCTGGAACAAGTTCTTCTTCTAAAAAACTCAAGTATCTCTCGCCTGTTAAATTTACGTCAAAAAAGAAAGGCCCTATAACAGTGTCATCAACAACGCCAGCCCACACATTGATTTTTTGATTAAATTGTGTGTGTCCTTCCCTCATTCAGTGTGGATTTACATTAGACCAATATCGATAATTTTGGGTATTTACGTCACCATTTAAGCAAAAAGTGGCCTCATCGGAAAAAATTATATTTTTTACAAAATTTCTGTTCTCGAAACACATATCCTGTAACCGCTCACAAAATTCAAGGCGCCTCTCAAAGTCTCCTTCTAAAAGTTCTTGGAGAACTTGCATTTTATATGGTATGGAAATTTTTATGCAGTATTTTAAGAACTGTTGTTTTTCCAATATCCACGTCACTTGCTACCTGCCTAGACACCACATGCTGGTTATCTTGAACCGCCGGTAAGACTTCTAATTGTTGATTTTCATCAACTTTAGGACGACCACACCTAGGGACATCTCTTACATGACCGAATTGCCTAAACGTGTGCTCAATTTTGCTTACTGGTGATTGTGATATTGGCGGACGAGTGGGGTATTTTTGATTAAATAACTCACAAACTTCTTGCTGTGTTCTAACTCTATCACCGTAGTCCATCATCATCAAAACCTCTATGCGCTCTTTCTCAGTGAGCCGCATTTTAATGTAATTTAGTTATGAAACCAAGGAAAAAGTCTTTTCAAAACTAATAAAACGTTACGAAAATACACATAAAACTGACAATAATATTAACTATTGACATTAATTCTTTTTTTCGTCATAAATCCAAAGCCTACTTGACTTTTTGTGCGCTTCACGCATGCTGAATACAAGTTTTCCTGGGCGGCCGATCTCGGTGTTGAGTGTTGGGTTAAAAAATTGAAGTCAGCCTGCACGAATCAGTGCAAGTCTTGATTTGTGGCGAAATATCTGATTTTCAAATTTTGAATGAGAATAACTCCAAAACGCTTGGGCTAAAGTATAGCACATGCTACATGAAAAATGTTTAGAATATTCCGAAGAATCCGAATATGCAATAATATACAGGGGATTCCATTTAAGAAAAAAATATTCTTTCTGTCACTCTTATTTGGAACACCCTGTATATCTACATTTTATGTCAGAATATGCGCGATCAAAAAACAAAATCGACGGATCCGAGCGATTTTTTAAAAAAATTGTAGTTTGCGAGATAATGAATTTATTCCTTACTTTACGTCCACCCTGTATATATATATATATATATATATATATATATATATATATATATATATATATATATATATATATATATATATAGGTATATATATGTAGGTAGTAATGGAAAACAAATGCAATAAACAGGAAACAGGACTTAATAGAAAATTTAATTAAAATTTGACTGCAAAATTAATTCAAATCAACTTTTAAAACAGCTTTTCCCTCATACTTAAATACAAAATATGCAGGGCCGGTTTTACCACTAGGCTCTTGCCTAGGGCCTCACAAAAAGCAAAAAAATTAAAAACAAAAAATTTAAATATATACTATCACAATACACTATTTTCGTAAAAAAATAAAAAGTATGATTGTAAATTCATAAATTAAATTAGCATAAATTAGATAAAAACTTTAACATTTTTTGAAATAGTGGTCTTTATAAAAAAAAACGCAATCGTTGTATTGATACAATAAAAAAACTGTACTGATTTTTTTTAAATTATATTTTAGCGAGTATTTTAGTTCTAAAAAAATTTAAATGACTTTAACTTTCAACTAACGCATTTTTTTTTTCTTAAAATTTAAAAACTGTCAACAAAATGATGTAAAATTCGTTTAAGAAAAATAATAAATGAAACACCTAAACGCGATTTTTTCCCAGGGGTGGCTCACCAAAAATTCAACTTTTTTTCGCAAATTACAAAATGTTCTTTTCTTTACCAAAACATTCCCAGTGGGCTCACTATTAAAACCCCTAAATTTGATATGGGTCCTGTAGTCCTGTCACCAGCCGCCACTGCCTGCACTTGACCGACTTTTTTAAATTACGGCCCTCAAAATATGGTTTTACTCTCGGATAAAATTTGGGCGCCCTGTATAAGAAAATTAATATTAAAATACCAACTTGAAAATTTGATCAGTTTGTTGTATTAGCAATGGTTGCTGAGCTGAGCAACCCTATTAAGGGAAGTCGAGGGAGAAACCCCGTAGGTATACAAAATTTTACTTTCTTCAGCAAAATCATTCTTCATAAAAAAATTTGCTTATGAAAAAATACGGTTTTATTAATTATTTTAAACAAATTTTTTTTATTGAGATTATCCAAAAATTTTGAATACACAACTTTTAACTAAAAACAATCTCTGTTTCTTGTTTATACAGAAAATGATATGTAAAAAAGTTGCTTAGAATCACTTTCATAGTCAAAACCCAAAGTTATTAAATCTTTGTACATTTTAAAAATATGATGAGAATACTGGAATCCTATAAATATAGTGCAATTAATTTAATTGTTATATACCAGCTGCAAAGTATGCAAAAGTAATTCTAAATAACTTTATTAGATGACATTTTTCTAATAAATAAAAATACATAATTAAAATTTATATTTTTAATGTTTGGTAACACCTGTATAGTGTATATAAGAAAATTCTCAATGTAAGTCATATTCTTTTATTAAGCAAAAATTTGTATGAAGAATGACTTTTAATAGTTAAAAATCAGGTTCGTTGGTGGTATCAGCAACACTATTGGGGACAAACTCAACAAACTGTATGAGAAAATTGTTGCTTGGAGAAATCATAAGGTTCAAACTGGAAAAAAAAATTACACAGGACACTCAAAAACTTAAAAAATATAAACTTTATCTAGGAATAACTACCTCTGTTTTTTTTTCATAAGGGCAATGAATGATATGTAAAAAAGTTGCTTAGAATTATTTTCGCAGTTGAAAACCAAAATTTCAATTAAATCATTTACTGGAAGCATACGAGCATATTGCAATTCATTTAGTTACGGTTATGGTACACAAGCTGCAGTGATAATTGAATATAATGTCATTACGATGTTAAATCCTTTATTACTAATTATGTATCTAATTGAATGAGTATTTTTAACATACCAACTTACAGGTAACAAACAAAATATTGAAATAAAAAAAATATAAGCATGACTTGAATTGAAACTTTGGAATTTGACTACATTAAGTAGGTACAAATGTAATTCTAAGCAATTTCCTCAAACAGCATTTCCTTTATAAACAACAAATTATGGTAGTTTACTTGAACGTACAATTTATGTTTTTAAAATTTAGGACGCCCTATACACAAAAATTAATTTTTCTGTCAATCGTATTCTCTTACTAAATAACTTTTATGAAGGACGATCTTTCCTCAAAAAATTAAAATTTAGGTCAATTTGTCATATCGGCAACCTCAGTCAGTGACACCTTGTATATAAAATCGCATTCTTCTTAAAAAATGACACGAGTTCAGTAAAATTGAATAAAATTTAATATTTTTAGAGAATGAGTAGGTACACCAGAAAATATAGTATTAGATAGGTAGGTACATAGGTAAGTAATATTTATTTTTCTTCAAAATTTGTGTCTTATAGTGAATGTGCACTTAATTTCGTTGAAAGTACAACTTAAACTACCTAATGTAGAAATCTGGGCAAAACAAAATCAGTAATATGCCGTTTGGTCGAGTACCTAATGACACTGCCCTCGATACTGCCAAAAACTTGCAAAATTTTAACTAAACCAAGATTTTTAGTTTCTAGCAGTAATTTTTGTTAGAGTCTTCAAGTTTTGAAAAAAAAGTTTAAAAATAGTAAAATAATATTACTTAAATCTTGTATTGAAGAAAAAATAAATGTTGATGGAATGGTGAAAGTGCTAGAGTTGTATAGCTATGTAGATAATATGGCTACCGCTCAGTTAAAAATATTAATATTAAAAATCTGGTAACTCCCACTTTAAAAAGAACATTAGGTACTTACCAAATGGGGAACAGAGCAGCATTTTATATTAGGATGAACGAAACCCGAGTGCTTCCTGATGCCCATTAATCATGTAACCAATCTAAACTGGCTAGAACTGTACGGATTTATTCATAAAAACTACAGTTATGAAGGCCATGTAGCCCTTAGTCTAATTATAAGAATAATAGTATAGGAACGCACCGCGAAATTGTCTATCCCAACGGCGAGCAACGACGGCGAAGTCAAATTATCCCGCGGGATAATTCCCGTCTAGAGCGCACGCGAAATGCTCTTCCCCGACCGTCCGTTGGGAATCGGAAATCGGAATCGACTGTCTGAAAAAAGTTTAATCTTGAACCCTATTGGTGCAAAACGCGGCGTCTAAAAACAAATGAGTCTTTTTCCTTTTCCGCTTAATCTCGCAGCGATGCGATCCGCGGTATATTTTAAAAACGTTAACTTGCTTATTGTTTTGAAATAAGGTTTCTAATTTATTTAGTACTTTCGAAAGACCGGTATAACATGTTCAGAAAGCATAACTTTTTGATTTATTTTGTAGTTTGTCCTTTTGTAAACCGAGGGACCACGACAGGTTCGAATAGTCCGCGTAAATTTGATGTCGAGCCCACCAAATGTATTTCTATCCCCTACTAATCAAATGGAATAAAATAGGACGCACATATACTTATAGCTATATTTTTCTGATAGAATATTTCAATATATTTTTAAATCTTTCATTTTGTGCTTATGCAACCAATAAAACTGAATAAACTGATCTTAACAAACTTAGGTTATGTTTTCACTTTGTTGCTTTATGTTAATTTATAAATATTTAAAAAATATGAGCCTATTTCGTATAAAATCGAACCCTCACACCTCGAATCAGAAGATGTCTTTCAACGTCGGCTACCCAAGAAGACGACGAGTATACAGCAACCCCACAGTATCCCCCAATATTGGACATGTCTCCGGAAAAAGTTATGGAAAGGAGAAAACATGCCGTTTATGATGAGGTAAAGGCTTGTAAAACAGTAGAGGAGAAACAGATTAAAATATGCCAAGGTAAAACTTATAGATGTTTGTAACCATTTTTGGTAATTATTCGGATTACCGGAAACAGCGAATTTTTTCATGAAATTTTGCGCAGACCCTAATTTTGGGTCGTAGAACACGAATCCGAAGTCAGCTTTTGGCGGTCTCGAATGGTTTTTCCAAAAAAAAAAATTTCAACTTTTAGGTTAGCTTTTTCAATGAATTTCTTTAAATACTTAAACACATCTATACAAGATACAAGTCATTACACACTATTTTTCTGAACCATATTTAGGCAAATTTATGTAAAAACCGAGGTAAAAACGCATTAAAAAACAGAGAAAATATCAAAAAACTGAAAGAAAATAAACACGCAAACCCTGGTATACATTCTCGAAATTTCTGATCTGATTGAAAATGCCAAATTTACAAATCGCTTTTCCCACAAATTTTAACAGTTGGACAAAATATGTGCAAAAAGTTGTATACACCCAAGGAAACCTGAGCAAAAAGGTGGTCAGGTTTGCCCAGTTTTGATTGATATAGATACATATCTATATCAATGAAAACTGAGCAAACCTGACCACCTTTTTGCTCACCCAACCTGAGCAAAAAGGTGGTCAGGTTTGCTCAGTTTTCATTGATATAGATATATATGTATCTATATCAATCAAAACTGAGCAAACCTGACCACCTTTTTGCTCAGGTTTGCTTGGGTTGGGTATACACCTTTTTGTTAGCTTTTTTATTATTCCTAATTTACAACTTTTTCATGAAAAATAAGTAAACCTGGCAACGCCGGACACTTGACAGCTGGGAAAATAATGGCGGCTGGTAGCGCGTGAAATGGAATTTTCTATAGGAAAAAGGAATTTTCTTAGCTATTTTTGCCTAAATGTGGTGTTTTGTGTGACGAAATAAAATAAAAATTATAAATTTACATATATGTTTAAGTGAAAGTGTCGAAACTTAAAGGAATCTATAAAAAAAAGGTAACCTAAAAGTTAATCTAAAAGTTTTCCAAAAAAAATTTTTTTTTTGGAAAAACCATACGAGACTGCCAAAAGCTGACTTCGGATTCGTGTTCTACGACCCAAAATTAGGGTCTGTGCAAAATTTCATGAAAAAATTCGCTGTTTCCGGTAATCCGAATAATTACCCCAGGTAATTATTCGGATTAATGCAAACAGCGAATTTTTTCATGAAATTTTGCACAGACCCTAATTTTGGGTTGTAGAACACGAATCCGATGTCAGTTTTTGGCAGTCTCGTATGGTTTTTCCAAAAAAAAAATTAACTTTGAGGTTAGTTTTTTCAATGAAATTCCTTAAATTTCGGCACTTTTACTTAAACACATCTATACAAGTCATTACACACTATTTTTCTGAACCATATTTAGGCAAATTTATGTAAAAACATATTAAAAAGACAGAATATATCAAAAAACTGAAAGAAAATAAACACGCAATCCGTGGTACACATACTCGAAATTTCTGATTGAAACACGCGATGTTGCCAAATTTACAAATCGCTTTTCCCACAAATTTTAACAGTTGGACAAAATCTGTGCAAAAAGTTGTATACACCCAAGCAAACCTGAGCAAAAAGGTGGTCAGGTTTGCTCAATTTTCATTGATATAGATACATATACATATATCTATATCAATGAAAACTGAGCAAACCTGACCACCTTTTTGCTCACCCAACCTGAGCAAAAAGGTGGTCAGGTGTGCTCAGTTTTCATTGATATAGATATAGATATATATATATATATATATATATATATATATATATATATATATATATATATATATATATAAATATATATATATATATATATATATATATATATATATATATATATATATATATATATATATATATATATGTATCTATATCAATGAAAACTGAGCAGACCTGACCACCTTTTTGCTCAGGTTTGCTTGTGTTGGGTATACACCTTTTTGTTGGCTTTTTTGTTATTCCTAATTTACAACTTTTTCCTGAAAAATAAGTAAACCTGGCAACGCCGGACACTTGACAGCTGGGAAAATAATGGCGGCTAGTAGGGAGTAAATGGAATTTTCTATAGGAAAAAGCAATTTTCTTAGCTATTTTTGCCTAAATGTGGTGTTTTGTGTGACGAAATAAAATAAAAATTATAAGTTTACAGATATGTTTAAGTGAAAGTGTCGAAACTTAAAGGAATCTATAAAAAAAGGTAACCTAAAAGTTAAAATTTTTTTTTCGAAAAACCATTTGAGACCGCCAATAACTGACTTCGGATTCGTGTTCTACGACCCAAAATTAGGGTCTGTGCAAAATTTCATGAAAAAATTCGCTGTTTGCATTAATCCGAATAATTACCGAAATGGTGATCACGACGTTCACTCATATACTTAATGCTTATTCTTTTGTGTTGTACGAAACTACAATAACCTGCACTGATGTTTATTTAAATTGGTGTCTTACAGAAATAAAAAAAGTGTAGGATAGTGCAGTTTCGTCCAACACAAAAGAACAAACCTCTAATAATAATTGATCAAAAGGAATTCTATAGTCCGAAAGCAAAAGGTTTCTATCATCATGATTAATAATAATAATAATAATAATAATGTTTATTCAAATATAAGATACATATATATATATAAAATATTCCATTTTATGAATAAACTAAGAAATTTAAATTTAAGGAAACTCACGAAGTTTACCTTGTTGTGAGTATCGTAATATTTTATAGGATACTTTATAGCCGACAAAGAGTATGTTATCGAAGATGAGACTGAAAAAATTTATTTTCTCCGCACAGGTAAGTTCATTTTGTGGATTTTGATACCAATTTTTTTCATTCGGGTCGACTTTAAACTCGCTTTTTCGAAATAGTTGAATGCCCCAATTCTTGGTATACTTTAAAAAATGTTTCCCTTGACATTCGGAAATGTAGAAAAAATCATAATTTAAATATTTATCAATCCAGTTTTCATAAAAATCAGGACATCTAACATGCTCCTCGCGAGTATTCAACATAATTTTTTTTTTTATTTATTCAAATTAACAAATCTCATGTTACAAAACATATACAATATCAATTCTAAAAAAAAGTTCGTTAATTCACCCCTAATCAGCGAAATCGCTGGTAACGGGGTATGCGTCACTTAGAACATCAACTGTTCTAAGATTACCTAGTATGCCAATTAAAACACGTACATAAGTTACTACACTTTTAACAATCTTAAAATACAATACACATAAAATTTTACGTGGATATCATAATACAACTAAAATCACAGTCACCTTGGCCATGGTCCTGCAACAATACCAGACCAGTTCACATCAATAAGCAAATTGCAATAAAAAACAAAAAAACAAAGAAACCGAAAAATTCGCGGAGATACAAGTGCGATAGTTCATTCCAGAACTACAGCTTTGACTGAAGGACCCTTTGAGCTTTATAGAAAAAACGCTGTAGGAAGGCACTTCCCGTATGTTTTGAGGCAAAGTGTTGTACATAAGAACAGCCTGTGTCAGTGGATTATGTAATCCTTTATTTGTACGAACAGAGGAAATATGCACTTTCTGACTACCCCCTTGTATTATAGTCATAGACATTACTGTTAATCACTGGTTGATAGTTACACTTGAGTATCCTATTTCTGATTTTATACACCTGCTTACATTGCTCAAGCTCTAACAAATATTTTAGGGGTTAGTAGGCATGGCGTCGTTGAAGACCGGGCTCCGCCCCCGTGGGCCCCTTTTTTCTAGGGCTTCGCCCCTATCCACTGGGGCCCCATTTTTAAATATACGTGTGTGGTGTCATTTTGATTGGGTTTTGCGTACTGGTCCCCATTTTCGTATAGTTTGGCGCCCTAAGAGAGTCTGTGTACCCCACTTGTAGGACTTCGGCCTCCAGTGGAGCCCCCTTTTTAAAATATACGTGTGGGGTGTTATTTTTATTGGTTTTGCACGTAGGAACGAAGACCGGGCTCCGCCCCGTGGGCCCCTTTTTTCTAGGGCTTCGCCTCTATCCATTGGGGCCCCATTTTTAAATATACGTGTGTGGTGTCATTTTGATTGGTTTTGCGTACTGGTCCCCATTTTCGTATAGTTTGGCGCCCTAAGAGAGTCTGTGTACCCCACTTGTAGGACTTCCGGCCTCCAGTGGAGCCCCCCTTTTTTAAAATATACGTGTGGGGTGTTATTTTTATTGCTTTTGCACGTAGGACTTCGCCCACCAGTGGAGCCCCTTTTTAAAATATACGTGTGGGGTGTCATTTTGATTGGTTTTGCTTGCTGGTCCCATATTTATATAGTTTGGCCCCTTTTATGCGATCTCAGAGAGTCCTATTATTTTTTAGGGGTTATGTTCACTTGGCATCCTACTTTTCAGGTTATGTTTGCTTGCAGCTTTTTTAAGGTTTTGTTCACAAGCCCCGATTTTTTGAGGGTTATGTTCAATTGTGCGGGTTTTTTTTTAAGTTGGGGCCCAATTTATAATTTTAGATGGTCTCTTTCGCAGGATTTATTTTTGGAGCCCTACTAAAGTTTTTAGGCAACTTTTCAGAAGTTAGGTTATGTTTAGGGCATGTCTAAGTGAGTCCAATTATTTTTTAGGTTATGTTCACTCGGCACCCAACTTCTAAGGTTATATTTGCTTGCAGCTTTTTAAGGATTTGTTTACGTGAAAAGCCCCCATTTTTAAGGGTTATATTCACTTGTGCGGCCCCAAATTTTAAGGTTATGTTTTGGGGCCCTATTTATAATATTACGTGTTGTCTTTCGTAGTTCTTATTTTTAGAGCCCTACTAAAGTAAGTTTTTAGATCACTTTTCAGAATTTAGGTTATGTTTAGGACACCTTTGATGTTAGGTTATATTTCACAACTTCATTCACTACCGTTCCACAGAAAGTCACACTACATACTGAGCTGCTCGAGCCTTCGAGAGCAGTTTCCTAAAACAATTTTGGAGCAGGTGGTGGTCGAGGAATGTTGCGTGGAGGGGGGAGAGCGAGAAGATTTGATAAAAAAAGGTTGCACGTGTCAGATATGAGAATGAATTTATAGTATGGGTTTTATAAGATATTGGATTATCTGACTGGTGCGAACAAAATGTGTAATGACAATATTTTTAACGTTTTAAAGCGTCTGTTTCATATGTACAGAAAGGGTGAAGGATAGATAAGTGATGGCATTTTTAAAGTAAGGAAGTTACGTATTTTTTTAAATTTTTTCTCCGAAAAGCTTGTTGGCCTATCTTAAAAATGAGCTACTCTAACAAGATTTTTGCTAAAGTCATTACCAACAGTTGACTGCGAACATGCTATCACCCCTTAAAAATTTAAAAGTATAAAAAAAAAATCTGCCTTATTTAAAATAAATTGAATTTTCTTGTTAATTAAGGTCTATTCTAAAAATTTCCTAATGCACCCAGGCAGATCAAACGATCAAGGCTCGTTATACTTTTCATTAAATTCTCTCGAAGTGTGTTGTTTAACTGCAGTTACTTTATTATAAAACAAGAAAATGATTCACAATACCATTTTTAACGGTTTGAAGCGTCTGTTTCATATGCACAGAAAAGGTGTAGGATGGATATGTGATGGCATTTTTAAAGTAGTTACGTTTTTTTTTAATTTCCCCGAAAAGCTTGTCGGCCTATCTTAAAAATGAGCTACTGTAACAAGATTTTTGCTAAAGTCATTACAATCAGTTGACGGCTGGCATGCTATCACCCCTTAAAAATTTAAAGTATAAATGTTTTGGATTATTTAAAATAAATTGATTTTTTTTTTGTTAATTAAGGTCTGCTCTAAAAATTTCCTAAAGCACCCAGTTATTTTATTATAAAACAAGAAAATTATTCACAATACCATTCAGTCTTGCCCCAACTTCAGTAGTGTTAAGATGGCAAACAGAAAAATAAAGTTTAAATTATTGGAACTTGCCAAGAAAAATATTTATGGTTTCAGAAAAGTGGGCGAGGTATATTACATTGGGAATAAGCCTGCAAAATTCCTAGATAACATTTTAATCATTGAGGATGAAAAATATATATTAACTAAAGGACTGATGAGTTTACTTACATTGCCTCGTCACTATTCAAGCCACGAACTTAATCAGTATAAAGAAATTCTGTTGCTGACAAATGCTCATAGAAGAGGCTATGAAAGAGAAAATCATACAATTTCGAGTAAATGTTGGAAGTACGTAAATATAGTATCCAAATTATTCTCACCAAAGAGAAAATATGCCAAGAAAACCAGAGAAAAGGTTCCTTCTTATGGAAATGTGCAGTTTTGGAGAAGATAAATACTACACAAATGTATAGAGAATCCTCTTTGTTCTAAATAAATACTTTAAGATCTAAATTGATTTTTATTTACTGAAGAGGTTATGTTAGAGCTGTGATGGAGTTGTGTTTGGGTTGTGTTATGGTTTTGTTTGGTTTTTGACCTTTCGGAGTTTTGTTGTCTTGTATTTTTTATGAAAAATTCGCAAAAAGCAAAGTATAGGTAGAGAACTTAAAAAATATATATGAGAAAATACCCATCCTCATGAGATAGAGCAGTTTGTTATTCGTACGCATACCTTTCCACCAGCTGCATCCAGGAGACTAACTACAACGCCATCTTATTATCAAAAATTCAGAATTATTATGATCTGATTATCACTTGAAACCTTCTATTGGTTTATACTTATATACATATTTAAATGAATATTCATTAATGCAGTACCCACCATAGCTATAGCATAGTGAAAGATATATTGTACAGTATCTTAAAGAAAAATAGTTTGTGGGTATGGAAGCCTTGCTTAAGTGTTTAACTTTATAACATATTTATTACACTGACACTCGGTTGTTCAAAACTTTAATCAGAATTTAATCAGACGTTAAACTTAATGGACCTTCTGACTGTGAAGTGAGAGTCAATTTTATTGTTTATATTCAGCCTATCTATTTCTGCAATGTATTTTCCGACAATCGAGTAGGCCGCTTCAAGATCCTGTTAAACATTATAAGGACCCGGTTAGCTAACGGCCCGTAAAAAGTTTTGAGCAACCGACTGTGAGTATTTTGAACTCGTTTACCAGGAAACTTGGTCAGAGAAGTAATGCTCAATGATCGCTACTGTAGCACTAATTTCTGATGAACACAATTAGTATTTTAATAAATAATGTGGCATGTAAAAAAAAATATTAGTAAAAATGAAAGTTAAAACGGAAAAAGTTAAAACATTTATTTATAACAAATTGGCTATAATTTGTAAATTTAAGAATACAATCTTAATGTAATTTTTGTTTTTTGTATCCATAAGGTACTGAGCTGCAGTCCCCCATAAAACTTCTTTTGGTAGAGTTGGGCCTATAATGTTTGATTTCTGTGCAAGTCGTAACTACATGCTCCTTATTTCGTCGTATATTTTTCGATACAACGGGTATGGGTTCGGATTTATGAAGAACCATATTCTTAATAGTATCAAAATTTATTAGTTTTGATGCCGAATAGTTAAGAGAAATTCCTTTAACTTTGCAAACGACTTCTTCTTCATTGCTTTTTGTTGAGTGTATCTTGAAAGCATAATTCTTAGGACCTCCGGACACAAACTTGGTTATAAAAGAATTAGGTCCGTATTTCTCCAACTCGTCTGTCATATCGCCAATAAACTGACCCGTTGATATATTGTCCTCGTCATTTCTCGAAACGTAAATAACAGAATCAGTGTCATAGTATAATGTCCGATCACCAAGTTGTTCAAGATAACTGTACAACTTAAGTCGGGCTTGTGCTGTTACAAATGCTGCTACAGCTACGTTAACAGTAGCTAAGGAGTCATACGCTTCCTCTGTGTGTTCATAATTCACTATTAAGGTTTTGTCGTTAATAGGGAGAGCACTATTAATAATTGTGGCAGAGTTAGTAAACATTGAAAAGAATTCCGATGGCTCGTTCACAATTTTAGTCTTTGTTTGGTTTTCTCGCTGTCCAAATTTTCCCCAAAAAGAATTCAACATTAATTTTGCTAATGATCTTAATCCTGGATTGTGAATAATATTTTCGTACTCAAGCTTTACAGTTTCTTTTTTGAAAAAGTCTACTATATATTTATTTTTCTCCTCTTCTGTTTTACAATCTGCAGGCCAACCTGATGCTTCTTGCTTAATTTTAATAAACTTATTCATCATATTTGTGATTAATCCATCTTCTCCATGACAGACGAGTTGGAGAAATATGGACCTAATTCTTTTATAACCAAGTTTGTGTCCGGAGGTCCTAAGAATTATGCTTTCAAGATACACTCAACAAAAAGCAATGAAGAAGAAGTCGTTTGCAAAGTTAAAGGAATTTCTCTTAACTATTCGGCATCAAAACTAATAAATTTTGATACTATTAAGAATATGGTTCTTCATAAATCCGAACCCATACCCGTTGTATCGAAAAATATACGACGAAATAAGGAGCATGTAGTTACGACTTGCACAGAAATCAAACATTATAGGCCCAACTCTACCAAAAGAAGTTTTATGGGGGACTGCAGCTCAGTACCTTATGGATACAAAAAACAAAAATTACATTAAGATTGTATTCTTAAATTTACAAATTATAGCCAATTTGTTATAAATAAATGTTTTAACTTTTTCCGTTTTAACTTTCATTTTTACTAATATTTTTTTTTACATGCCACATTATTTATTAAAATACTAATTGTGTTCATCAGAAATTAGTGCTACAGTAGCGATCATTGAGCATTACTTCTCTGACCAAGTTTCCTGGTAAACGAGTTCAAAATACTCACAGTCGGTTGCTCAAAACTTTTTACGGGCCGTTAGCTAACCGGGTCCTTATAATGTTTAACAGGATCTTGAAGCGGCCTACTCGATTGTCGGAAAATACATTGCAGAAATAGATAGGCTGAATATAAACAATAAAATTGACTCTCACTTCACAGTCAGAAGGTCCATTAAGTTTAACGTCTGATTAAATTCTGATTAAAGTTTTGAACAACCGAGTGTCAGTGTAATAAATATGTTATAAAGTTAAACACTTAAGCAAGGCTTCCATACCCACAAACTATTTTTCTTTAAGATACTGTACAATATATCTTTCACTATGCTATAGCTATGGTGGGTACTGCATTAATGAATATTCATTTAAATATGTATATAAGTATAAACCAATAGAAGGTTTCAAGTGATAATCAGATCATAATAATTCTGAATTTTTGATAATAAGATGGCGTTGTAGTTAGTCTCCTGGATGCAGCTGGTGGAAAGGTATGCGTACGAATAACAAACTGCTCTATCTCATGAGGATGGGTATTTTCTCATATATATTTTTTAAGTTCTCTACCTATACTTTGCTTTTTGCGAATTTTTCATAAAAAATACAAGACAACAAAACTCCGAAAGGTCAAAAACCAAACAAAACCATAACACAACCCAAACACAACTCCATCACAGCTCTAACATAACCTCTTCAGTAAATAAAAATCAATTTAGATCTTAAAGTATTTATTTAGAACAAAGAGGATTCTCTATACATTTGTGTAGTATTTATCTTCTCCAAAACTGCACATTTCCATAAGAAGGAACCTTTTCTCTGGTTTTCTTGGCATATTTTCTCTTTGGTGAGAATAATTTGGATACTATATTTACGTACTTCCAACATTTACTCGAAATTGTATGATTTTCTCTTTCATAGCCTCTTCTATGAGCATTTGTCAGCAACAGAATTTCTTTATACTGATTAAGTTCGTGGCTTGAATAGTGACGAGGCAATGTAAGTAAACTCATCAGTCCTTTAGTTAATATATATTTTTCATCCTCAATGATTAAAATGTTATCTAGGAATTTTGCAGGCTTATTCCCAATGTAATATACCTCGCCCACTTTTCTGAAACCATAAATATTTTTCTTGGCAAGTTCCAATAATTTAAACTTTATTTTTCTGTTTGCCATCTTAACACTACTGAAGTTGGGGCAAGACTGAATGGTATTGTGAATAATTTTCTTGTTTTATAATAAAATAACTGGGTGCTTTAGGAAATTTTTAGAGCAGACCTTAATTAACAAAAAAAAAATCAATTTATTTTAAATAATCCAAAACATTTATACTTTAAATTTTTAAGGGGTGATAGCATGCCAGCCGTCAACTGATTGTAATGACTTTAGCAAAAATCTTGTTACAGTAGCTCATTTTTAAGATAGGCCGACAAGCTTTTCGGGGAAATTAAAAAAAAACGTAACTACTTTAAAAATGCCATCACATATCCATCCTACACCTTTTCTGTGCATATGAAACAGACGCTTCAAACCGTTAAAAATGGTATTGTGAATCATTTTCTTGTTTTATAATAAAGTAACTGCAGTTAAACAACACACTTCGAGAGAATTTAATGAAAAGTATAACGAGCCTTGGATCGTTTGATCTGCCTGGGTGCATTAGGAAATTTTTAGAATAGACCTTAATTAACAAGAAAATTCAATTTATTTTAAATAAGGCAGATTTTTTTTTATACTTTTAAATTTTTAAGGGGTGATAGCATGTTCGCAGTCAACTGTTGGTAATGACTTTAGCAAAAATCTTGTTAGAGTAGCTCATTTTTAAGATAGGCCAACAAGCTTTTCGGAGAAAAAATTTAAAAAAATACGTAACTTCCTTACTTTAAAAATGCCATCACTTATCTATCCTTCACCCTTTCTGTACATATGAAACAGACGCTTTAAAACGTTAAAAATATTGTCATTACACATTTTGTTCGCACCAGTCAGATAATCCAATATCTTATAAAACCCATACTATAAATTCATTCTCATATCTGACACGTGCAACCTTTTTTTATCAAATCTTCTCGCTCTCCCCCCTCCACGCAACATTCCTCGACCACCACCTGCTCCAAAATTGTTTTAGGAAACTGCTCTCGAAGGCTCGAGCAGCTCAGTATGTAGTGTGACTTTCTGTGGAACGGTAGTGAATGAAGTTGTGAAATATAACCTAACATCAAAGGTGTCCTAAACATAACCTAAATTCTGAAAAGTGATCTAAAAACTTACTTTAGTAGGGCTCTAAAAATAAGAACTACGAAAGACAACACGTAATATTATAAATAGGGCCCCAAAACATAACCTTAAAATTTGGGGCCGCACAAGTGAATATAACCCTTAAAAAAGGGGGCTTTTCACGTAAACAAATCCTTAAAAAGCTGCAAGCAAATATAACCTTAGAAGTTGGGTGCCGAGTGAACATAACCTAAAAAATAATTGGACTCACTTAGACATGCCCTAAACATAACCTAACTTCTGAAAAGTTGCCTAAAAACTTTAGTAGGGCTCCAAAAATAAATCCTGCGAAAGAGACCATCTAAAATTATAAATTGGGCCCCAACTTAAAAAAAAACCCGCACAATTGAACATAACCCTCAAAAAATCGGGGCTTGTGAACAAAACCTTAAAAAAGCTGCAAGCAAACATAACCTGAAAAGTAGGATGCCAAGTGAACATAACCCCTAAAAAATAATAGGACTCTCTGAGATCGCATAAAAGGGGCCAAACTATATAAATATGGGGACCAGCAAGCAAAACCAATCAAAATGACACCCCACACGTATATTTTAAAAAGGGGGCTCCACTGGTGGGCGAAGTCCTACGTGCAAAAGCAATAAAAATAACACCCCACACGTATATTTTAAAAAAGGGGGGCTCCACTGGAGGCCGAAGTCCTACAAGTGGGGTACACAGACTCTCTTAGGGCGCCAAACTATACGAAAATGGGGACCAGTACGCAAAACCAATCAAAATGACACCACACACGTATATTTAAAAATGGGGCCCCAATGGATAGAGGCGAAGCCCTAGAAAAAAGGGGCCCACGGGGCGGAGCCCGGTCTTCGTTCCTACGTGCAAAACCAATAAAAATAACACCCCACACGTATATTTTAAAAAGGGGGCTCCACTGGAGGCCGAAGTCCTACAAGTGGGGTACACAGACTCTCTTAGGGCGCCAAACTATACGAAAATGGGGACCAGTACGCAAAACCAATCAAAATGACACCACACACGTATATTTAAAAATGGGGCCCCAGTGGATAGGGGCGAAGCCCTAGAAAAAAGGGGCCCACGGGGGCGGAGCCCGGTCTTCAACGACGCCATGCCTACTGACGTCATTGAAAATTTACGAATTATTCGGATATTTCAGCGATTTGCTTGGACTTCAAATGATTTTCATCTTGGAACGGGTTGCTAGAGTGAATTTAGTTCTATTATTGTCGAAAGTGCACACTAAAATTGCCCTTTTCTTTATAAATTTGCGAAAAAGCTCCGAAATAAATTCATACTATAAAATGTAGTTGTCTTATTTTTACAGTTGTCAGTTTAAAACTTTTGGTTGTCAAATTAGACCGAACTATCGTTGGAGAATCTGGCTGTCAAAGTTCATTTGCCCAAAGTTACTTGTTAACTTAACTGATAAGAAATTTGACTGATTTATAGTCATAGTAGTATAGTTAAGAGATGCTAGACTTTAAATTACATAATTTTGTTGACTAACATACTGTTAATTTTTAATTTTTATAATAAAAAATTAAAGTTGGTTTAATAATAATTAATTAAATAAACGTTAATTTATCGAATTTTATAAAATTAAAAAACCTATGCGGGATCCCGCGTATAAACATCTGAAGTTCATTTGCCCAAAGTTACAGTGTTTACTTTAATTAAGAAGAAATTTGATTGATTTATAGTCATAGTAGTATAGTTAAGAGATGCTAGACTTTAAATTATATTTTTTTTTAACTGAAATAAGGATATTTGTTGATTTTTATAATAAAAAATTAAAGTTGGTTCAATAATTAATTAAATAAACATTAATTTATCGAATTTTATTAAATTAAAAAACCTATGCGGGACCCCGCGGGATTAGAACCAATCCCGCAAATGCCCTGCGGGACTTAAAACACTGCGGGATTGCAATCACTATGCGTAACTCATCCAATGAAATATCCCTGCACTTAATGTAGACGGTTCCTAAAATCTTATTCATGTATACTTCAAGACAAAATCGGTCCAGGAACCTTTCAATTTTGCAACAAAAATTGGCATTTCTGCCAAACTTTGACCTATCATCTTAATAATTTCGAGTAAATAAACTGCAATTCTTTATTTTCATGGCAATCTTCGAAAACTCAAAAATTTTCAAATTTTAGATGTCCCCGATGCAAATAAACCTATTTATTTACTCATACTCATACTCATACTCATAATTTATTAATGTCAAAATCACAATGTAATGTACACACGTCAATAATAAAACCATATAGAATAACAGTTAAAATTGATTTAGAAATTGTCTATAAATTAATAAAATAAATAAAGTATTAACATTTGAACATTTTGAGATACAACTAAAAAATATCAATCAATTGATGAGTTACTAAATATAGATAAAATATTAATATTTTAAAACTTCAAGTTAAAACTAACAATAAGAAAATAACTTATACACATTAGCTGTTCGACAAATCACCAACATTACAATTTAAAAACTCTCCAAAAGAATAAAAACAGTTCCCAACAAGGAACCCACGTATCTTCCTCCTAAATGTCTCTCTAGGGAGATTTCTTATCTCCATTGGAAGTTTATTAAAAAATTTGATGGCCCAGTAGCCAGGACCACTTTGACACCTTCTCAGACGCCAGTAGTTCTGTACAATGTCATTCCTATGACGAGTGCCATACCGGTGAACATCCTCGTGAGTCCTAAGAGTATCCTGGTTGGATTTTATATATAATAGGTTTTGCATGATATAGAGTGATGGTAAGGTGAGTATACCAAGAGTTACAAAGGCATGACGGCAATCATCCCTCAATCCCAACCCCGCTAAAGTTCTAACGGCTTTCCTTTGCATACCAAAAAGTCGGTCTGCTCCTGATGAATGTCCCCAGATGAGAATTGCATATGAGAGGTGAGAGTGGAATATGCCGTAGTAAGCTGTTTTTAAAATATTTTGAGAGACATTGTTGGAAAGATTACGTAGGAGATATAAGCTCCTAGCAAGTTTGGATGCGACAGCATTTATATGCTCATTCCACAGAAGCTTCTGGTCTACACTAGCTCCTAGAAATTTTGCTCCCTGAGTTTCTCCATTAATACCCTCCAGATCTCTCATGGAAAATACCACCCTTTTTGTTTTATCTCCATTCAGTAACAGTCCATTATTGCAAAACCACCCCAATGCCCTTTCCTGCGCCAACATGGATTTCGTTAGTGATTCCTCAAGTGTATCAGCTCTGGTGCACACAGTCGTGTCATCGGCAAACAGTGTAAACTTAGATGAAAAATCGGAACACGGTAGATCATTGATATATATAAGAAATAGAATCGGTCCAAGGATGGATCCTTGAGGAACACCAATAGTAAGATCACCCCTTGCCGATGTCACCCCCGAATGCCGTACAGCCTGACACCTACCACTTAGATATGATTCCATAAGCCGAAGGCTAGCATCTGAGAACCTATAAGCTCTCAATTTACTTAAAAGTATTTCATGGTTGACGCAGTCAAAGGCCTTGCTTAGGTCGCAAAACAGTACAGTACTATACTGCAGTTCCTGAAAAGCGTCCAAGATCTCGGCAACTAGATCCAGAACCCCCCCAGTTGTATTCCTTCCTTTTCTAAAGCCAAACTGACAGCCACTAAACAAATTATTACCCTCAAAAAAAGATATCACTTGCTTTGCCATGCACTTCTCGAGTATTTTGGAAATAATTGGCAGCAAGGATATGGGGCGATAGTTCTCTATTTGTTCAGGGTCTCCCTTCTTGAATATTGGAACCACTAAAGCTTCCTTGAGTAAAGATGGAAAAGAACCCTCCCTGATAGATTGATTGATCAGTTTAGTTAAAGGTATTATGATTATATTTTTTATACTTTTTATAAGCTTTACATTTAGGTCAAAGATGTCAAGACTATTTTTGTTCTTCAGGTTATCTATGCATTCACGTACCTCATTATAGCTGACCTCCGAGAAGGTAAACTGGTCGCAATCCAAAAGCATTGTATTTATGTGTTTTACAGGATTTTCGCCCGACTTCGGTATGCTCTGAATAATGCTATGCGCAATATTAAGAAAGTATTCATTGAAATCATCAGCTCTCAAACCACTACATTCAGTTTTATTTTCACCCCTTCCCTTTAATCTGTTAATGATCTGCCACATTGCACGGCTAGAATTTCCCGAGGCCCTGACAAGATTATCGTTGGCTTCAATTTTAGCCTTACAAATTTCTTTCTGATACAGTTTTTTGTATTGTTTATAATATTCTTTGAGATAAACTTGATTGTACTGATTACTAAGTTCCCTGAGAAAATTCAGCTGTTCCCTCATTGCCCTCAGATTGTTATTAAACCAACCAAAGCTACCATTATTTTCATGAACTCTATATTTTTTTTCTGGAAAAGAACTTAAATAAGAATCTCTCAAGATTTTAATAAAGATTGAGAACTTGTCATCAAGCGTAAAACTATCCGACCCCACAAATTCCCAAGAGCTTTCAGAAATTGTGCTGTAAAACATGAACAGACCCCGCCGAGTAACCGGCCTACATATCTTACAATTTTGAGAGAACTTCCCATTAGGAAGTTCTATTGATATTTCCATAATTTGACCCCTGTGATCGGATATATTGAGATCTACGACCTCACTATAAGGGACATCTACGTCAGAACTCACAAAGATGTTGTCCAGGCAAGCATCTTGTCTTGTTGGATCATATATTATTTGCCGCATTTCAAAGCTTGCAAATGTATCACATAATTGCAGAGTTTTATTTTCGGATGTATTAAAATGGACATTAAAGTCGCCTGCTACTATAAGGGACTTACCAGGCCCAATTGTGTTGAGTACCGTTTCCACTGTTGTCAAGAAGGTGTCAAAGTTTCCTGACGGGGACCTGTAAAAGACCAAAACAAAGACATTGAGATCCCTGATAAAAACTGATGAAAATTCAGCAGTCTTTTCAAGAGCACACCTATTTATATTTATACAACATTTATCATCTACATACAAGTATTCCTTCACAAACACCGCTGTACCACCTCCAGTACATGTCTCTCTGGCAAAATATGCTGCTAGTTTGTATCCATTTAGTTTTGTAGCTTCAGCTTGCATTATTGACAACCAGTGCTCAGAAATCAGTAATATATCGATGTTCTTATCAACTAGGGATGCTTCCAAAAGCAGAACTTTATTGCACAAGGATCTCACATTGATATGACAGATCTTTAAATTCCTTTTAATGCTGTTCTTGTCTTGGTTAGAGCAAATACTTGTTTTTTGGTCTGCGATGTTACTGTTGAAGCCATTTATTACTTCAGGCGCTGTAGATTCAAAAAATGGTTTACTATGATCCCCCTAGGCCATAGAACAGAACATAGGTATCTGTCCCTCTCATCGTAATTGACAGATAGTTTGAAGGAAGCACGATATTTGTCCTTTTTCGTCTTTATTTTCTCACATCTACAGTCTGTGTCTAGGTTATTATTTTTCAAGAATGTAATTACCTGTTCTTCAGTAACATCTGATACAAATCCGGAAAGGAACAGAAAAGCCTTTTTCGGAACGGTTTTAAAGACTGTTGTTTCTTCATTTGCACCTCTAATAGGCGCGGGTCTATTGGATTTATTTCTAGACTTGTGTTCATCTTTCGTTGGCTGCGTTTTCTCGGTTTTCCCGTCTACTTGCTGTTTCTTGAAACCTCTTGTCTTTTGCTTCTCCCAGGGAGCGTCTCGCGTCAGAACATTACAGTATGTCGGTATTTGTTCTTTATTTTCTAGACTTTCATCATTAAAATCGTCAGCTTTTTGCGTATGCGCTTCAGCGATTGTTACACTGCTGACAGCAACATCAATTTCCCTTCTGTCATGTTTTGGTGCGCTTGAACTATTTGACATGGAATCTTTGGGATTTTCACAAATTGTGATTTCGACGGTTTTATTAGTTTCCAACTCTTCCCGTCCAGAGCCATCTACCGGTACTTCTGTTAGCTTGATTTCATCATCTGTGAATTTCAGTTGTGACGGCTGAGATAAAATGGACAGATTGTTATTGGTAACGTTGGTAACAATGGGATCGGAATGTTGTTTTTGTTTACCTTTTTTGTGTTGATCGGCTTTCAAAAGCATGGATTCGTATTTTCCTTTCCAAAGGTTTGAATTTTCGGTTAGAAGCTGTATTTTGTCTTCTGACTCTTTTATTATCCTCTTCAAATATGTTATTTCTAATGTATTGATTTCAACCATAGTATTTGGAGTACTAACCTCGCTATCTGCTTGGCAACAGATAATGCGGGTATTATCAATGAATTTAACGTTTCCAGCCCAATCTCGACTTGCACATGAATTATGGAACACGTTCCCACAAATTACACACACAATACTACTACAGATCTTCGTTTTGCAACAATAAAAACGTATTTTATTGCTGCCCTCACTTTTCAGTCGTTCTCGCGTCGGCGCCATCTTGCCGAAAATTTATAACTTTACCGAAAAAATAAGCGATTTAAGTGGGAAGTATTCGTAGATAATTAACGGATAGAATAAACTCAAAAAGAATCACTAAATAGGGTAAATAGTGTGGAATAATGTCGGTTTAAAATATGACTTGTCGGAAAAAATCAAAAAAATCAGAATTTTACCCCTTAAATACGCTCCTGGATGACCCGTTCGGTATTCATTTTACAGTGTGATTATTCCTTTATAAGATAGTGTTGAAAAATTGGGGAAAAAATAGATAGGAAAAAATACAGAGTGATTCAAATGTACCGATGTCCAGGGCAAAAAAAGTAAAAAAAAAATCGAAATTTAATCAGCGATTCCTCCCTTCCTATAGAGAATGAAGAAACTAAAAAATATGGACAACACATACTTTTACGAGCTCTTTCCGATGACGTATATGGGATTTTAATTTGAACCATTTTGACCCCACAAAAAATTGAACACCGTGAAGTATTTGGGTCAAACATCTAAATTTCCAGTTTTTTCCAAATATTTCCATTTTCCAGTGACTTTAGGTTTAGGTAAATGTATTGCAAAAAAAGTATTTGAGATTTTAAAGTTTCACTTGTGAGTCCGTTTTTCGATCTGGCGTTTTGTTTTCGCGTTATTAGGTATCAAAGAGGGGTCTGGAAATGGCATTTTCCGACCTAAAAAAATTCAAAAGAATTACATGGGATTTTCTGATCTTCACCAGTTTCAGTGGAGTTCTGAAGCTCCGGGTCCCCTACAATCTCCAAAAATTTACATCGATTTAATTCACACACGACCTGTACCCGATTTCAATGGAAATCGCGGAAATTTCGACTTTCACGTTTAATAGCTCCGAAACGAAACATCCTGTATAACTGAATTTTTTACCGAAGCTAGTTGAACTATTCCTCTATCAACCCAAAAAATTCGATTTCTCTCCCTCTGACTGTTTCTGAGAAAATCAAACCTGTTGAACTTTCAGTTAAGCTTTACGGTAACATGTAGATTTTTGCTGATCTGACGTCACTTTTCACTAAGGACAAATGGCCGCTTTTTAAATTGTAATAAATTATACCGAAACGTAAACATTTTTTGTAGCTAAATTATCCTAGTAATTTTGTTCAAAATATTTTTTTTGTGTTTGTAATGACTTCTTTAAACGATTTATGCAATAAAAAAATATGTGCATATTCCTTATTCCAGGAGCGGCCCGTGAGTTTTTTTTTATAGTTTTTAAATTTTGTTGGCAACTAGTGATATCAATGTAACAAGCAAAATACACTTTTTTAATTAGGGAAGGTTTTTTGACATGGTGCCTATTTCTGCCAAGAAATAATTTACCTACAAATAAACACCGCAAAAAAAACTTAATTGCATTTTTGCTATGACTTTTTTTACAGTACATACAAACAGTTTATTGCACTGTTAAAGCCATTGTTAACACAAGTACTCAACACAAGTACTCAACTCAAGTACTAGTACAACACTACTATACAAAGTACACAATACAAATATCATAATATCCAAAAACAGATTGCACACCAAAATTAGGAAAGCCGAAACACCTCTTAAACTAATAAGTGCCAACAGAACAACAACAGAACTAAATTTTTTTAGCAAAATTTCAAGATAAAAATTGTTTGGAAAACAAGCAAACCACAGAAATAATAGAATTCATAAGCTTTTGATGACTTAACAATGGCATGACAAAAACTTGTCAGAACCTAACTGATTAACTAGAAAGTCTAAATATAAACCAGTACTAAGGCCTAAACCTTCTTAGTGGATCCCAGTGTTAATGTTTTGAAATCCTATAATATAACATACATCTGTACTGTATATCAGAAAAGCAAAGTATTTCATTAAATTTTCTTTTTCATCAAAACTATTGTCAAGTTCAATGGCTTATTCTCAGCTCAGAAATACTCATATACATATTATTTGTTTTCTTGGAACATATTTAAGTAGAATTATAAAAATAGCTATACTTAAAACACAAAATAAAAACAAAAACAAAATAACACAAAATAAACACATAGGAATCTATTTTCTAAAAAAAAAACTGTTTTACTTAATTAATTGTAGTGAAAGACAAATATGAAATAAAAAAAAACAATTTTAGTAATTTTAGGTCTGGAACTATCTTCTTACGCATGACTCAAGAAAAAAAAAGAAATTAAAAAATGGCATGTTTCAGTATGTAAACTATGATTTTTGTGATTGCCAAGTAAAACACTATAAACAATAGTATTTATAGTAAACCTAAAATATTTTCTTTTCCCTTCTGTACATAAATTAAATATTTATTGTGGCTGTTTTTATCCCTTTATTTTCGTTTTTATTAACGAAAAAAAGAAAGAATGAAGAAACATGTGAAACGCGATGCTATTGGTTGTAAAATGCGATGCTATTGGTCGTAACGTCACATTACACGTACATAAATTATGTCATAATAGTCTTATTATGGCTGGTGTACTGTAAACTCAAGTATTAATTTGTTTTCTTGATTATCTCCCGAAGATTAAGAGCTTTTGCAGATAAGAAACATTACAGTTCACTGTTTAGCAATGACCACAAGGACAAAATCAGATATGCGGGCTAACAAACCTATTCTATGACTGCTTATTTTTCTACAAATCCTGACTACATCTGGAGAAATTAAAGGAGTAAAAGCTTAAAGGTTTTGTTTAAGATAATGTTATGTACTAATACGCTTCCAATAAGTGTTTTTTACTTTGCCAGTGGTAAATCATAACCGTAGGGGTCGCCTCGCAAGTTTGAAATTTTCACCATTTTAAAAAAAATATCATACATAAAAGATTTCACAAATGCAGAGGCTACAGAGTCGCTTCAAAAGTTAGAAATTTTTATCATTTTACTAACCATAGCAGCATATTTTAGTTCACGTTTATACTTGGTTTGGAGATTTAAAATAAGGCAAAAAATAACATACATAAAAGATTTCACAAAACGCAAAGGCTACTGGGTCGCTTCAAAAGTTAGAAATTTTTATCATTTTACTAAACATTACGAAAATTTCGAATTTTAGAAACTCTTGATTTTTGTCAACTCCTTTAGGTATGTAAGTTTTTGCATTTCAAATCTGTCCAATAAGAAAATTTCGGCCTGTAGCATCTGATTTTTGTCAGATCCTTTGAAATCTCTCCACCAAGTATAAACGTGAACTAAAATATGCTGCTATATCTAGCAAAATCATCAAAATTTAGAACTTTCGAAATGACCCCATAGCATGGAGTGAAGAATTAAATCAAGATTTAAATAGTTGCGATTTTTTTATTTTAATCAATGATTTAAATCAGAAACGTCAATTTTTGGAATGTTAATGAAAAAAAAAACAAAATATGAAAAAGTGATTGCAAGCTAAGGATCAAATGCAAATGTATGATTTTTTAGTAAAAACAAAACAAATTGAAAATAAAATAAATGGTCAATTCTACATATATGGTTTATGGTCATAGCATAAAAATCATAATAGTTGTCAAATACAACATTACACTGATTGTTAAAATAATGAAAAAGTAATAAGTTTTCCAGCTTTATTATTCAAAGTACCGCGAAGTAAGAGGATTAAATTAGCCCATTATTACCATGGTTATGAAATGGAAATGGGATATAGCCAGTAGTTTAGTTAAGAGATTTATCTTTGTTGAAATTTTGCTTGCTAACTTCTTGGATCGTCAATTTGTAATTTGTAGCTGAAAATCTGAGAAATCAATGATTTGGGAGTGCAACTTAGAAACGTGTACTGTTTTATAAAAATAAACACAAGTTTTAAGACACCAGAACAATTGATTTAAATCAGAAAAATCTTGATTTTAATCAAAAAATTTACTTTTAAAATTTTTTTCTCACCCTGCCCCATAGCCTCTGATTTTTGTCAAATCCCTTATGTTTTTGCCTTATTTTAAATCTCTCCACCAAGTATAAATGTGAACTAAAATATGCTTGAATTTTAAAGAAGTTTTAATTTAGAATGTTTTGGATGAGCCCTGTAGTTGCTACTTTTTTGATTTTTCTAGTAATTTTGATAATCTAGAAAATTTCAAACCGCCTCACCAAGTGCAGATAAAAATTTTGTCATTAAAGGCATGATCGGCTTATCATATGTATTTAATTATTTGGTTTCCATTACTGGGTGGTACCTACACTCTGCATCAAAGGCTTCATCTAGATGGCTGCTAGCTTCAGGTCCATTTTATAGTTAAGTTTTTAATATGATCTTAAATGGGTTTTAGTTATTTTCCATTACCTGTAAATCTGTAGTAAGCCATCATCACAACCTCCAATTATCGTGCCAGCAGAATCACTGCCAGCAGGGCCCCAAATTAGTTTGTGGAATCTATGTTTGCTTGATATAGAATAAATCAGAGAAAATTTAGATAATCTAGATAAATATAAGATTACTCAGTGCTATTAAGTTTGTCAGAATTAGAAAAACCATTAATTACCTGCATTCGTACTAAAAGAAGCATCCAATTGAGGAGCTGCAGTCCCTGCTGCCAGATAAATTGGATGGTGATTTTTAGGGGACCATGCCACATTGGCAGTCCGCTCAATATCCTTAACCTTCATAGTGGCTTTTTATAACGAAACAAAGCCTAGGTATTAACAGAATATTTAATTCAGCAACTGTGTCACAGATATTAGTATGGGTTTGAAAACAAATTAAAACTTAGTAACAGTAACGTGACTTCAAGGTAACACATTTGCTATTGAGAAAATGTCTTTAAGTAAAATCTTACACTATGAACGAAGAATAGTTAGTTTAAGGCACCCACAAAACTATTTACAAATATTATGCAGTTCCTTCCAACGTGGCTCATACGACTTTTTGACATTTGCGGCTGCATTAACATTAGTGTTGGGAATAATCGAATGAATTAAATAATCGAAATATTAGCTCTCGAATGATTTTAATAATCGAATGATCATTCGAAATATTCATTCGAATCAAAAAATATAGCAAATAAAACTGCACAGAACTCATCTCTTGAATTTTTTTTGCTTGGATTGGCCATTTTCGATAAAAACAAAAAAATGTAAAGTTATACATAACATTATTTATTAGTATAATTTGTTAAAAATAACAAAAAAGTAAGAGATCCATGAAAACAAAAACAATTCTTTAAACAAATTTGGCAACTAGCATGACTCCCCTTTATGCGTTAAAAATTGTCACCAAATTTCACCTTTATACTAATTTGCGTCCTCTAATTATTTAGGAAAAACCTTTTACAAAAATTCAACACCCTATGTGTATTAAAAACAAAGTCTTTTAGGACCTATGTTTTGTTTTAAAATTAAGTAAGGAATAATACCCTCAAGTTTGGCCACATACTTTACTAACGCCCTATATATATATATATATATATATATATATATATATATATATATATATATATATATATATATATATATATATATATATATATATATATATATATCATAAAAACATGCAATATTACTATGCGTTGTCGAGAGATGACATAATGCTCGATCGATATCGAAGGATCATTCGAAATAAACAATCATTCGAATGAAAAAATCATCCGAGACCCAGACAATATTAAAAACATGCAATGCGTTGTCGAGAGATGAAATAATGCTCGATCGATATCGAAGGATCATTCGAAATAAATAATCATTCGAATGAAAAACACATCCGAGACAATCGCATCGTAACGCAACGTCGTGTGCCGAGTCGGCGACGGCATCATTTCGTATTTCGTCTCGTCATTCGAAGCGGCGAAAGGCGATTATTATTATATTATAATCTCTCGGCTAAATCATTCGAATGATCGCGCTGATTTCTCGAGATATCTCGAGTGATTTGAATAATCGAATGATCGATTATTTTTCATTCGAGATATCCCATCGCTAATTAACATCAACACGTCAACAAATTAATAATTGTTAAAAATAAACTTCTTATTATTAAAATTAGATACCTAACTGCAGAAATATTAATTATTTTTACTTTACTAGTAGAATATGAAACAACGTCACTTTCTTTTAAAAAAAGATACTGAGTAAAATAATTTTAATTTCCGGAATTTATATGTTATTTATATATATGTATGTTATGATGGATGACATTTTAAATTTGTCAAGTCAAAATGATGATGAGACATTGACCTTATGACATTAGACATGACCAACCAAAGAAAATAAAAAGGGTTTGTGACCTTGTCTAAGTTTGTGACCAACTAAAGGCCAGTAAAGGCCGTAAATGAAAAAGTAGAAAACTGTAAGAATGGACATGGACGAATTGTAGAAAACTGATTAATCATTATTTATCTGTATAAACTTTTTATTGAAAGTAATATGGGAATTAGACAAAACAAATGAGCAAATCTTAGATCTACAAATCACTTGTTAAAGGTTAAATTTCCAACGATAGAAAACGCCACATCCTTGCATGAATCGCAGGCAACCAGTAAAACAGCAGATATGTAAACAATTTGAAAAATTTTTCGGTCAGTAAAAAAATCAAGTAGCTTCTTGTGATGCTTTTTTCAACTGTTTTTCGCTGACCTGGGAAGGTCAAATATCAAAATGAGCAAAACGTCCATCATTCGACAAAGTGGCGTCGTTTTAGAAAGTGTGTTAGTTTTTTAATTTGTGGTCGTCTAAAGTTTAATAAAAATTTGATTATTATGGAAATACCGTGTTCTCAGGACTCCCCGAAGACTCTTGTCCAGAAATTTCGTGAAAAAGTAGACTATGAGTTCTCCAGACAGGTATTTTTTAACCTTGTGTTATATGTGGGCCCCTGCTTTGCTTATCTGGCTGGCTGGGTTCTTCTTAGTTATCTTTTATTAATGTCTTTTCAAATGCGGGATTTGCGGTCTTATTTTTTCTTTTAAATATTATGCTGTTGATAGAGGATGTTCGTTTTAAAATAATACATATACTTAATAGAACATTTAAAAGACCAATTAAGTATGGCTTCCAAAAAGACACTACTTAATATGTTTGTTTAAAATTATAGGACAGTACACCTACACCCCAATGGCCCCCAAATTCAAGCATTAGTTAACCTCTTAAAAAGCATTGAAAACGTTAACATTGCGAAAAGTCTCAGTTTAGCAGAAAAGAGAATATTTATCGAAGATTTAATAAAGTATATCGAACTTGTGATGTGTTTCTTGTCAAGCCATGGAGAGGCAGAATATAGGAAGCAATTAAATTATGCACATACTTGTCTAAACTTTATACCTGTAAGTAAGAAATAGAAAATAAGTTTTTTGCAAAAAATTGCTAAATTCTTATGCCACAGTTTTACTTTTGTTGACAAAAATAAAGGCACTTTTTAGTATTTGTATAAGGCAGACACAACAAAAATTAATAATATCCATTTTTACTCAAACCCAAACCTAATAATAATGTTTAGGTTGTTAGAAACCCTTGTAGAAAGACGCGGCCCGTGAACTTTTAAAGCTGTATATCTCTGTTACTACTTATGGGACCCATGCCAAGTTCAGGTTTTTTAATAGTGAGCCTACTAGGAATGTTTTGGTAAAGAAGAAAATATTTTGTAATTTGCAGAAAAAAGTTGAATTTTTGAATTGACCTCCGAATTGACCCACATGGAAAAAAAATAACATACTTAAGGTAATGGAACCAGTAGTCAACACTGACCCAGTAGTTGACACTTTCAACTTTAACTTATGAAAATGAAAATGAAAAGATAGGGTGAATAATTATTTTCGTGAGTCAGCCAAGTGTATAACAACTAATGCCACATACGTGGATGCATTTCTTAATTCTAACTTCTCTGATGCATTTTTTAAATACAGGCCGGTCACGTTGGAGATTGTGAGGGGGGCAATTTTGAAACAGAAACCTTACCTAGTGGGTTTTGACCTGATTTCAGCCAGAATGTTGCAACTTTCTATCCCTCATGTTGTCGCTCCCCTCACACATATCAATTGCTCATTGGAGCAGGGAAGAGTTCCGATAATGTGGAGCTATGCTTTAGTTAAACCCATTCCCAAGAGACTCAAGAATCAGATAACTTCTGTGGGTGAATTAAGATTGATCATCCTGTTATCTGTTCCTCTCAAGATTGCTGAATCTGTCTTGTATAATCAGACTATCGTATTCCTTGAAGAAAATCAAATAATCCCTGATGTTCAGTCTGCCTATCGAAGGGGATACGGTACCAGTTCTACACTTTGTTGTGTGGTCGATGATTGTTTAAGGGCGATTGACTCTGGACGCGTAACGTCGTTAACCCTTCTTGACATGTCTAAGGCATTCAACTCTTTGAATTTTGATTGCCTCTTGGCTAAGCTGCACTACTATGAACGGATTTAGAGGTGATATTCACGACTGGTTTCGGAGTTATCTAACTCACAGATCTCTACCATTTTGGCGAAATTCTCAGCCGCTACTTGTTATCCCCCTCCCTGTCCGTTAATATTTTTAGCATCTGTTAAACAAAATTAGATTTTCTGACCTCGATAACATCAAAAATGATACATTAATAATTAATGTAATTATTGACATTTATAACATATAACATTTCGAGAAATTCCCAGCCGTTTCTTTTACTCTCAATACCCCCCCCCCCCCCCCCCCCGGTAACTTTTCTTTTAACATTTGTTAGGAAAAATTTGATATTCGGGCATCACTAGCCCCGAAATTGAGATGCTAGTTAACATTTTTGAAGAAATTCCTAGTCACTCCTTTTTATCCCCCCCCCCCCCTTCCATTAATTTTCTTAACACCTGTCAGACAAAATTAGATTGGTGCCTGCCTTAGTAATTACATTGCATTTGACAAAAAAATCAAGATAGTAGATTTAGTTAACGTCAGTGTTACGTTAGCACGTGTCAGTATTCTGATTTTGTGACGATATTTTCAAAAATGTTCACCAAAGAAGCTGTGTAGAATAAATTTAAATCTTAGAATTTTTATTTCAAATTTTGTATTTAGTCATTATTTTAGGTTAAAAACAACTTTGTTTTATGAAAATTTTGTATAAAATAATAAATAATGGTACCTACCTACTTCTCTCTTGAAGCATTTTTATGTTTACATAATTTATTAGCACCCTGAATATTTGATGCAAAATTTTTATATGGTAAACTCATTTTTTGGACAAGCAGAACTTTTTATAAAGAATGATTTTTCTTCGTAAAATCGATAATAAAGTTTTTCTCCTCTTATCAACTCCATCCATGGAAACCCTGTATTTTTTAGGTCCAATCGCTATGCTAATTTTTCTCTTTAACTCAAAATTTATTTTAGGATATATTTGGAACGATGGATTTAAAAAATATTTTTGTTCAAGAAGCTACAATTAGAATGTTAGATTTGTTTATGTGTGGAAATTTTAATTTGGTAAGCAAGAGGTCGTTATTATCCTTGTATAATGATACCGCTGGATCATCCAAAAAGAGCGTCCGTATTGAAGTTGCCGATGGCATAATTTTTCAAATGTAAGTTAATGCAGTAATATATTATGTAATTAGATGCTGATTAGGTTCTAAAACGTTTATAGTGACTGTTGCAGATCGCGTCCATAGTTGCCAATTTCCTTTCGAGTTTGTTTCTTGGCTTTAAAATATTTAGCAATATTTTTAGTATATATATTAAGTATACAGGGTGAGTTTTTTAAAGTGTTTACAAGGCGTTACTCCAAAACCGGTTTAAAATATTGTCATGAAATTTTGGTGAGTTAATAGGGAGTTGGGGGGGGGGGTCATATTTGAACATTTTGACATTTACTACCTCTCTTTATTTTAAGGGGTTGGGGGTAACTTTGGAATTTTAAATGGGATGATGTACCTACTTCCTACTTTTGTATATAAAATTCGAATCTACGTAAAAAACTACATATGTGTACAGGGATATCCCAATAAAAGTGAACAGGCCTTATACCATTTTTAATTTTAAGGATGGGAAAAAATGTTTGTTGTTTTGGCGATTTTTATGGATCATTCATATATCTTATCAGCAAAACAATTGAGCATCGAATAAAAAAAAAATGTATAAAACATCGATTTTCTCGCTTATTTTAAATTGGATGGTATGATTTTTATCATATTTTTGGATTCTACGAGAAGTTCTAGACATATTTTGTATAACATACCCTATGCGGTTTTTCAATCGTTTTTGAAATATTTCAAATTAAAAATTATTTCGGGTAAATATATTTTAAACGGAACTATCCAGCTTGCGAATGAAATACCCGCTACCTTTTTAAATATTCTTCGTAGTAAAGTTAAAGTTAATGCCAAGGTTGACAATAATACCTTAGTCGCCGTGAATTTATAATTTTATTTGTATGCAAAATTAGTTATTCTATTAAACAATAAACGTCGATTTTTATTAGTTATTAATATTTGAAAGCAATAACCAGTGATTATAAACAATAACAAATGAATTATAACATAAACAGATAAATGTTAACATTGGAGAATAAATATCAAAAGAAATTTCAACATGTCCGCCATTTAATTCTTCGCACTTGTCATACATTCTTCTCTGCCTCTGAAGTGTGTTTATAATACTTTCAGCATCATTTTCGTTCAGATTTCTTACTTCATTTCTCACCTTCCTTTGAATTTCTTCAATATTTTTATTATGATTGCTGTATACGACATTTTTCAAATGACCCCAAAGAAATGTATCTAAAAGTGTGAGGTCTGGGCTATTTGCAGGCCAATGTAACGTTCCAAATGTAACGCTCCACATCTACCGATCCATTCGTTATACTGATGATTTAAAAAATTGCGAACTTCAATTATATTATGGGGAGGCGCTCCATCCTGTTGCCATATAATCCGTCGACGTTCTTCAAGAGGCAATTTGCCGGAAATATCTTCGATTTCATTTTCTAAAAAATTAAGATAGCGATGACCAATGCTCCCCGAAAAAACAGTAATCCTAAAATTTTATTTTGTAATATCCCACACCAAACGTTGATTGAATTACGCCCCTGAAAAGCAATATCTTCGACGGTAAAGGAATTTTCATCCGACCAAACATGAACATTTCGTCTACTAAACATTCCCGCAATTGAGAAAGTTGCTTCGTCTGTCCAAACGATAGTATGAAATAAATTAGGATCTTGCCGCATTCTTTCGTTAATATTTGTGACAAAAGTATATCCCCATTTTTTTTTGTTTTTGGTCGGCACTAAGCTTTTGAACTGGCATAATTTTATATGGTCTATACTTAAAATAATTTAACGTTCTTCAGGCGCGGCCCATGATTTTTTAAGTTTTGAATTTCTGTTGCTATTTATGGGACCCATGCCAAATTCAGGTTTTTTAATGGTGAGCCTACTAGGAATGTTTTGGTAAAGGAAAAAATATTTTGTTACTTGCGAAAAAAAGTTGAATTTTTGAATTGACCCACCTGGGAAAAACTTAACACGCTTAAATATTTTATTTTTTATTTTTTCTAAACAAATTTTACATCTTTTTGTCGACAATTCTTAAATTTTTAGAGAAAAAATGGTGTTAGTGGAAAGTTACAGTCATTTGAATTTTCTTAAATTATATTTTAGGTTTAAAAAAATCTCGAAAAAAATTTAAATGACTATAACTTTCTACTAACACATTTTTTCTCTTAAAATTTAAGAATCGTCGACAAAATGATGTAAAATTTGTTTAGAAAAAATAAATAAAATACCTAAGCGTGTTAATTTTTTTCCCAGGTGGGTCAATTCAAAAATTCAACTTTTTTCGCAATTTACAAAATATTTTTCTTTACCAAAACATTAGTAGTAGGCTCACTATTAAAAAACCTAAACTTGGCATGGGTTCCATAAGTAGCAACAGAGATATGCAACTTTAAAATTTCATGGGCCGCGCCTGACGTTCTTTGAACTGTTCCATAAGTCAACATTTTATCTCTTCTTCCATATCTGAGATACCGCACACAATCGGGAATTGATTATTTTGGATTTTTTTAAAACTATAATAAAATCGCTACGTCCCTTTCTTCATTTCTTTCTCTTCTTCTTTTTCCATTGCATGGAGTTCTTTGTCCCTCTTCGATACTTTCTTCATATTGTCTTTGAGCCGCTCTAACATTATTGTTATTTTTTAAATATAATTTTAACATTTTGTATCTCTCATTAATAGAATAACTTATTTTCATAAAAATAAAATTATAAATTCACGGTGACTAAAGTATTATTGTCAACCTTGAGATTAACTTTCGCTTACCTACGAAGAAAATTTAAAAAGGTAGAAGGTATTTCGTTCGCAACCTGGACAGTTACGTTCAAAGTATATTAAGAATACTTTAAACGTATAATATTAATGGGATTTTTATGGGAAATAATTTTTAATTAGAAATATTTCAAAAACGATTGAGAAAAACCGCATAGGGTATGTTATTCAAAATATGTCTAGAACATCTCCTAGAATTATTCCAGCATCTCTTGCAAGCCATCTGGTACCTGCATGTAATAGCTACCGCTCCTAAAACCCCAACTGCCCTATTTTCGTCCGTTTTAGTTCTCTTCCGAACTCGTGGTTTCGTCGTCAGACTGCCAGTAGTACGACTTCTGGTTTCCAGCCTTTTTAAATGCCATGTGAGATTTCGGGTTATTAGGAAACCTCTCCGCCCACACTAGTGCAGCTTCTCTTTAGTTTTTTCTGTACTCCCCGAAAGTTAACAACATATCAACTTGCCCATTAAAATTCGCTTCCATGTTTAATTCAGCAATAAAAAACTGAGAAATAATCGTTAAAACGTCAAAATTCTCAACTAACTTAATTAAAATAACGCATTTCCATGGAAACGAATAATAATTCTGAAATAAGAAGTGAACTTGTTTTATGGGTAAAATTTATTTATTTTTTAAATTCAATCATAATTTAGTTAACCATAATTCCGTAACCAAAAGAGCAAATGAAAAGAAAAATTGTATACCTATAGTTTTTTACGTAGGTTCGACTTTTATAAACAAAAGTACATAATCCCATTTAAAATTCCAAAGTTGTCACACACCCCTCAAAATCTAAAGAGAGGGGGTAAATGTCAAAAATATGTTTAAATATGTCTCCCCATGTCCCTATTAACCCCAGCCAAAATTTTATGAAAATATTTTAAACCGTTTTCGGGATATCGCCTTGTATCACTTTAAAAACTCCCCTGTAGATTCCTGTTCTGCGAGCAGTAAATTGTTTTTATGTGATTTCATTCAGAAGATTTGTTGTTTAAAAGATATACGATGCTGCATCATTTCAAAATCTATACTGTATCCAATTTGATTTGAGGATGATGACAGAAACCAATTTTACAACGGAGAGATCAATTATATTTCTCTCTCATGCTCTTTCTCTCTCATTTTTTCTTTCTCGTCGTCTTTCTCTCTCATATACTCGTAACATTTTTTTTACAACTGGTAGAAAGTTAGGATATGAGAAACATAAACATGACATATTATTTCAAGTCTATCCCATAAGTTGTTTTTGCAGTGGAGAAATATACCTAAAAAGTTTATATACAGTATTAGCTGCTTAAATTCCTGTGTTCTATGAATCTGCGACTGACTAACAACAATTGAGATATTACGCAAGGTATCTACATATTTATTCTTCTTTTCATTACTTGGACCGGGCGTTATGGGAATGAGTAACAGAAACGCCGACCCGATATAAAGTTGAGAACAGAGGGCATCACAGAAGGTTTCTTTAGTTATTGAGAAAGGAAGGACAATTGCGCCCTAGAAACGATTAGTTTCAGTTTAAAGCTGAAGTCACAGTGCCAGTACAAAGTGTATCCATCCTTCTGGAACTAAGACTTTCAACATTTACAGTTAAAAATTGTAAAACTACTTACTTGATATATTCGATTAAACAATATAGCGTCTTTAACTGACACAAACGTCACTGTTCACAGGTAGACTGTATTATAGATCCATGTTCATTTTACAATATATCGGAGAATAGGAAATATTTTTTTAACAATATTGTAAATTGTTTATCTTAATAAAAATATTTACCAATTTTTGGTTTGATGGAGTATTGTTTATTAGAGGGGTAGGAAACAGTTTTAAGTAGTATAAAATAAAAAACTAAATGTGGCTATGCTGACACTGTTTTTGCTTAATTAAAACGAGATTTTTGCAAATGCTGTTTGTATTCAGTAAAAACAAAGGTCTTTTGCTATAAAATCATAAAATATACCATACATAAAATAGTATTTTTCTAATTGTGACATTTAAAGTGACACTTTGTAAAACTGATTGACGTTATGAAACGTCTTACTTTTTGTAACTAGTTACATAAAGTAAAATTTTATGCAATTGGTGACGAAAAATGTATTTCAAAATTAGTGACAAAAAGAATTATTCTATTTATTAAACTGTTATAATACACGATAACAACATAAATTATAAATTAATTAATTATTATTAATACACGATAACAACATAAATTATAAATTAATTAATTATTATAAATATTGATAACACAATTATTGCAATTATTTAAATTAATTCCCGACGACATACTAGACTTTTTTACAAAATGTCAAACTGACAACTAACATGAAGTAACAGCAACAAACTAGATTTATGTTTTAAAATTTTTATCAATTATATTAAACTTTATTTTTTTATTACTTTCTTCAAAATTAGAAAAAATCTTGTATGCAATACGTTACGAAATGAAATTTTGTGTAACTTGTGAGTTTTTGCGGAACTCACTTCGTTCGTTCCGCAAAAATCTCACGCGTTACACAAAATTAGGCATTTCGTAACTGATGGCATAAATAGCTATTTGCCAGATTAGGAATTTATTTTTATGACAATTCCTATAAATCGTTCAAAGTAGACAACCAGAAATACTTGCTTGCTTCAAAGGCGGCTGTGATAAAATGTTTTTATTGGCAACAACATCGTTTTTATTTGTCTTTTACTAATGCCTCTTTTGCTAACAAGGATAGAAAGAAATCGAATTGGGAATTTTATCAGGAAAGTAAAGAATTTTGCGATGACTAATCTTTCAAAGTATATAACCAGCAATACTTCCACAAGCGAAAAAGGTACGATAAAAATTTGACACATTCGTTTTTATTTGTCTTTTTCTGATGCACTTTCGCCAGCACGGATAGAAAGAAATCTGATTCCTCCGTGATTGTCAGAAAAGAAAAGATGAATATTGAGATTGCTAAAATATGTTCTGGTATAAACTGTCCATGGAACTGACCAATTGGGCGAATGCTTGTTCAGTTGTTTTTTCTGTCATCATTCTCAAATTAAATTGGATAAAATATAGTCACCTCAATAAAACTTAATTTGAAGCTTTAAACAAAAACAAGTGAATTTAGATAACGATAGCGAAGTTTAAACCCAGTATCTACATATTTCATTTTACATTTTACTTCCAGCTACCCCTACATTTAAATTTCAAATGGCACCCTCTACCTTGTGATACATTGTTTAAATACCGTAAAATTCTAGTATAATTACGTTTAAAAAAATTGAATTCGGTTGATTCCCTAATTGGTCAAAAACTGATAAGACACGATCTTATTATACCGCCTACCGTTTAACTAAATAAATAAAAGAATTACAGAGTGTCCGAAAAGACTTGGTATTGGCGACTCCAATTAGGGAGACGGCAACACCGTTCGGGCCAACTAGCGGCCGTTTTGGTACTAGTATAACGGGGAATGTTTACGTTTTTTATAACTTTTGTAGCATTTTTGAAACGTCGAATTTAGTATTATTTAAAAAGTTTTTTTCGGAGTGCTCAAGTATATATAAGTATGACTACGAAGTACAACAGAAACAATAGTAAAACTCAAAAATCATTGTGAAATACCTTGTGTACACAGCAGTTTTTTGCCCCCGTCGTTCGGTAAATTATGCTCAGTGTTTCGTTGATGTTAAGGCATAATATCCGCCCAAGGTTATGAAATAGTGTACCATAACAGTTTTCTAGGTTATATTATTATTTTTGTGTACCAATTCATTGTAATTCTTGGATATTATAATGTTTTTTCTCATTTTTTCCAATGAAATGCGTCGGGGACACAAATGAAGAACGTGGCGTCCTCATCAGCCGATTTGCTAAACTACTATAACGGGGAATCAGCTGATGGCGGATGAGTTCGACTTGACGCTTGGAACGGTCCGAGAACACAATTTAGACATTGTATATTACTTCTTACTTTGTCATCTATATAGGATATGTTAAGAACGTATGTCTGGGATTTTGTCGGCTCGGATAAGTCGCCGCCCGCGCCTCTAGCGACCACTTTTGTAGCTAGCATATCGGGGCTTGTTTACCTCTTGTTTATTTATACCATTTTTAAAACCTCAGAATTAGTCCTATTTTATAATTTTTGTTACGAAATCTAAAGTATATTGAGAAATAAAGAAGAAACGTAACAAAAACAGCAATCAAACCCAAAAATCATGTTTGTATAACTCGAGTGGGAAAGTCGATTAGTAGCCCCGCCATTCGACGAACTGGTTAGTGTTTTTCAATGCCTGTGCATAAATATCCGATTTACTCGTGTAAAAGACTGTGCATTGACTATTTCCTCAGTTCTCTTAATATTTCTGTGTAATAGTTCGGTATAAGTTTCGCTTATTACATTTTTAAAATGCAAGATTTTTAACCTCAAAAGACCAAACCACCGACCGAATCAAATCAAAACAGTGTGCAAAGGTGTGTAATTTAAATGAAATTTGAGTAAGTGTAAGCTCACATCCCTTTTTATCAAAAAAAGCCCTAAAAATGGAGTGACCATATCCTTAATGATGGAAGAAAATACCTATGGACAATACTGGAGACAAACCTAAATATGAGGAATATATAATAAGGTTTTCCTACAAATGAGTGACAGTGTACTTCTTACATTTTACACTACGAGATTAATTCATTGCTTCTGATGGAGGTAGGTAAATTCATCATTTTTAACTAGTTAAGAATTGTGAAAATGTGTTCGTTAATAAACGTAACTTTTACCATTTTAAAAGGCAATGTTGAGGGCAATGTATTACAATGTTCTGCGTATTCTCATAATATATAAAGTACGATTCTATGCACTATAAAATTCTATTTTTAAAAGCAAATTACATTTTTGTACTCCTTAACAAACCTAATGACTGGCAGATATAGATAATAACTTGGTTTCTATTATAGATAGACAATATAATATTGTCAGTGTTCATTTTTGAATGTTTTGATGACCATAAAAGTATTACTATTATATTAGATAGGTAATTAACCTATAGTTGATTCTTTTTTAAACTGCTTTAATAATGTAAAAATGTCCCTACATGGGGATTGATACTGGAGTTATACGAAGAGTTATAGTAAATATGAAGGAACAGTAGCTGATAAATATTCTAAAATTTAAGTACCCACTTCTGATTTATTATTAAATAATAAATTAAATACAATTTTGTTTATAAACCTAATTAACATTGAACTACTTTAAAATCATCTAGTGGGTATTTTGGATTTTCAAGTCTCCTTACTTTACATGTCTTTGAAAATAGTTTTGTGATATTTATAAATTTTGTTCATTTTAGGTAATTATGCTAGGCATGCAAAATTAAAAAGGGTTGCTCCCAGAAATTACCAGTATAATCTCCGTTTAGTACAATTATTGTGAAGCTAAGAAATACAAGAACTGAAGCATCAGTAGGTAAGTATGAAATTTGGTTATGAAAAGGTGAGCGGGGAAAACAAACTAGTATCTATATAATTTTATGAATCAAGTATTTTTACTTAGTTTTACAAAGTAGATATTTACAAAAAGTAATAATAAATTTTCTTTATTTATAAAATACTGCATATATGTACACACAAATAAGACATGCATAGCAAAGTTTAGCCTCAGGCTACTCGAACAAAGCTGCTTGAACACTAAGATGTACTAGAGTTAATGTATGTAGGTGAAGTATGCCTCGAGGCAGCCACCAAGTGCACTAAAAGCAGGTCTTTTTCAAAAGTGCAGGTTTGTTACATGCATAGGAAAGAAGGAATTTTTTTTCAGCACTTGATATAGGTATTCGTTTATTATTAAAAGCATATTTTTAAAGAGGAAGAGGAAAAAAATACATTTAGTATACCTAATTAATTCATTTCCAAAGCCAAAAATTCATTCACAGTACACACAAGGTCCCTTTTCTATTGGATATTGGTAAATAGGTGAAAAAATTGGAAAAAAAATGCTTTACATACTTAATTTAAAAAACGTTAGTCTTGGCGAAAGGTTCCCTGCTGTCTGTTTTTGGAAAAGACCTGATTGTATTTTCACTCATTTTTTTACCTGTGTGGCCTGCTTCAAATATTTTTTTAATAACAAATATTATGTCACGTACAGGTGAGAAAATTGCAAAGAAAATTTAGTTTTTGGGAAGACCTGCATTCAGTGCATCTGTGTGGCAGCCTGTAGCCTAATTTCAGTTATATTCAAGATACTAGTTGGTACCCCCCTTTAAAAATGTATGCTATAATAATAATAAATAATGCATGTTATGTTATGACTCACAATGGTGTTTACACAAGTCAAGATGGGATGTTTAACTATGTTTCTAAGTCTGTTGATTTGATAAAGGAGTTTAGGCCTTTTTAAAATTTTTATATCAATATCAATATTATGTCAACTGTACATTAGTTTCTGGTTCTTACCTCATATATTGTTCAATTCACCAGTCCAATTTTTCTAAACAACCCAAAGACAATTATGAGAAAAATAAGCGTCACGGGAGTTTTGTCCTAAATATTAGCGGACACCAAGTGTATATACACCTAGTTCTGACCAATCATAGACATATGTAATGTATTATGGTTCTCACTAACCGTGACTGGCTACACCTAGGTGTAGCCGATTAGAATAAGGTTAGACCTAATATAGTTCTAGACTACTGCGACTGGTGATACCTAGGTATAGCCAGAAATAGGTTACATCTAGCGCGCGCATTCAATATTAGCCGACACTTAGCTGGTACACCTAGTTCTAGCCGGCTGTGACTGGCCAGACCTAGGTGTATCTGGTTATAATGAGGTTTGTAATATGTTACACCTAGGACTAGCCAACTGCTAATGGCTACACTTAGGTGTAGCCGCACTTAGGGTTCTACCCGTAACATATGTACTTATTATAAGAAGTTAATGAATCGAGGCTAAACTATGAGCCAAACTACCCCTGTTGTTCAAAGTATTATACAATTTTATTAAGTTCCTTAGCATTAATTAATTATCTTACATTTATAATTTGAGGACAAATTGTTAGATGTTTTAAAAAAAATCTTAATTTTTATACTCAGTACGCCACTGACTATCTTTTATTTTCACGCATTAGAACTAGTTACTCTACAACTATTTGTGAAGAAATTAGAAACCTCCGGTACGTATATTACTTTACCTCAGTGTTTTTATTTTTTTTAGGAGAGTTATGACATCGCTTGTTTCAATGAGCTTTTGTGAAGAAAATTGTGTTAATTTAAATTAAACACTAAAATAAACTTTTCATAAACATATTTTTATGTCCTGTCGATAAGCTATAAACTTTAAAAGCAGTACCTACTATATACATACATACAGTGTCCGCCATAAAGTTGGCTACATATGGGAAAATTTTTATTATTGATATTTAAAAAAAACTGTACTGGGGATTCATTTCTGCATGTCCGACAACCAAAAAAATCTATTTTAACACACGTCGTGTGATCATTGGTTTGGCGGAAATTTAAAAGTAAGTTGACGGGGTCAAATTGACAAGATATCCAAAAATTTTACAGGCTTCCCACCAAAATTTTTAAATCGAATTCCCTGACATTTCCCGACTTTCCAGGTCTCCTTGAACACAATTTCCGAGAATAAAAAGAAGCTAACCGCAAGAAAATTGTTTTTTATAGTTAATAGATGGTTTATTACCTACTTTTATTGCCTTATTTTCAATTTTGTTATGAAATGAAATTATTTTTATCGATAAGACACACCCGGATTATTTTTAATTTTTTTTGGGAAATGAAATTATTTTTATCTATAACTGGAAAAGGCAAATTTGCCAGGTTTTCAACTAGTTTTCCCTGACCACTTTTGAATCCCCTGACATTCCCCGACTTTCCAGAAAAGTGGGAACCCTGTTATATAAACATGGATCCTCAGACGCTTCTTTTTCGAGATACAGGGTGTTTAATATTTTCTTTTTAAAAGTTTGTTTTTAATTTCTCGAAAATGCGTTAAGATATTGACATGAATTTGACGCCAGTATGTAATCAAAGGGTACCTTTACGTGCAAAATCTTATTTTCTAAAGTACTTGCATCAGTGGCGTGCGTGCTAGTAAGTCTTTATTTTTAGCGAAAAAGATGGCACGCCACTGTTTTTTTTTGCAAAATTGATATTGTTTTCTTTAAGCCCAACTAATTCTACGTGAAAACTGTCTCTTGAGCTTTTTTGTTCTGACGCACCGTTTTCGAGATAAAAATTAATTTATTTCTTACAATAAAAACAAATAATAAAAATGAGTTTTTTAATATCTTTTGTTCAGGAAACTGTGCTTTTTGATTTAAGCCTATAGTAGATGCTGGAAATGGCTCCGTGCTTCAATACATGCTCTAAATCGTCTTCGCATATTTCTCCTAACTCTTCGGAATACTTGAGGTGTGAAAATATTAAACACCCTGTATCTCGAAAAAGAAGCGTTTTAAGGATCCATGTTTATATAAACTTATTTTCATATTTTTAAATGTAGAAACTGCCCTTAAAATTTCTTAACATCTTTTTGTAACACCCTGTATATATTCAAAAGCTAGTACTACTAGTAGTAAAAGAAGTAGTACTTTAATACGTCAAATTAACCTCACTCTAGATAAAGAAAAAGGGCAAATAAAAGTTTTTCCAAAAAAATGCACCACTATCGTCTGGTTACATAAACAATTTAATCACAAATTAAACTAATTAGACACTTGTAATGTGAGAGCACTCATTTTAACATCATTGCCAAAGATGACTTTAAACATCAATTAAATTTACTACTTGATTAAAAGTTTTGTGCAACCTGCTGTATGACCAGTAACCATTAAATGTATTTAAAAATTTAATCAAATTAACAGTTTCTTGTTTTTATTTGTAGATTATTTGAAATATATCTAGGACCATAGTTAACACAGATTCAAGTTCCTAGAGTTAAGACTGACAAATGTACAGAAGCATCAAAGCAATCAAAGGAAACTGCCATACATTTGTTGAAGCCCCCTAAACACCTTTTCTTGTTTTAAAAAGATTAGCTTACCTTGATAAGTTATACATTGCTTTTTTCTTTTAGACTTTGTTTTTACATTTACTCATATTGTGCAGTTCTATAGTTCAATATATGGATGTTCTCGCATTTTCTCTTTTTAGACTTATACTATTATTATAAAAAATCAAATCACTTCACAAATCATTTATTTTTCTTAATGGATTATATAATTGTTTAGCTAAATACAAACATTTAATAATAAAAGATTGTTTATCAACTGTTTAACAAGAATGTTACTACTAGTACTAAATGTTATAAAAGACTGTTTACATTTAAAATTTAAAACTCAGAATTACCAGTTGTAGTTCTGGAGTTTGTATTTTATTTTATTTAATTTGTATTGTAAAAGGTAACAATCACATCATACATAGTTATTCTCGAGTCAAGGAGTAATTCATTATGCTTACAACTGTTGACATATTATTATATGTTGAAATACAGCACTTATTCTAAAAAAAAAAATGTTTTTTCTAGTGTTGAATTTTAAGATACAAGGAACTTCCCAGTAAAATGAACGACTTAATTTCTTTATACTCTAATCTCTGTTTGCCATTAACTGCCAACCTTTTCTGGCACACATCATTTCTTTTGTCTGGTGGTCTCTAAGTGAATTTTATGATCAAGAAAGTGTTAAGATATTTTCTGATCTGTCCAACAAAATTCGGCTCATATAGTAAGCCTACTGCTGTCAGTATGTATCCAGTCCTAAAATTTTTGTCAAATAGTTAAAAAACTACAATTTACTTAGTCTTACTTGGCTCAAAATTAGGAATGCCATAAAATAGGTTTATATTATGAGATAAAGTATAGCTTGTTGGAGTAAAAATAGACCAATTTAGATCTACTAATCTTCATATAATGTTGCTTCCTTAAACAGTTATAGGCCTTAGAACTTTGTGTTTTACTTTACACTGCATTGACAACACCCTACCCACCTAACAAACCAGAGCACAATTGTACTAAGATAAGTTTGTCTAAATCGGTGTATTTTGACTCCAGGAAGCTACTATTAAAATATGTCGCATTCGTTTCCAGACACCCTTTATATACAATATCAATTAATGAAAGTTTCTGCTCACCAAAGAAATTAGATTCACCATAAGAAAATTTTAATTTCTTGTATAGGGTGCTCCAAAAATGCAAAAAATAAGGAATTGTGTCAAGAATAAACATGCGTTATTTAGAGTTTTAACACAAAATGTTATAATAATAATAAAATCGTCTATTCAAAATTGTGCTACAATACATGATAGACAACGCATCAAGCCTATTATCTAAAGTCATGAATAGAATATGGTTCCAATTGAACTAGCAATTTCCTCACAGAATGAAGGAATTAATCTTATTTTTTCGGCAAGTAAAAACTTTTATTAATAATGACATTTAGTCTTATCATTAAAAATTTGGTCCTCTTGTGAACCCCATCTGTGGATACTGTACATTATGCAAAATAAACATTTTAAAATTTTTTAAAATTTTCTCTTAGTTTTTTAATGTTCATTTATCACATGTTAAAATATGACAAAAAGTTACTGTGTTGTAAAGGAAATAAAAAATGAAATACTTCCGCTGGTAAGGAAAGTAAAAAAATAGTTGAACTTTCTATCACTGAAGGTATATTTTTTTTAAATATTTATTTTTATTTTTTCTTTGTTCAGAGTAACATTTAATTTGCTGGGGTTTGCTATCTATAATATAGTGCAAGATCAAATTTTGGTAATGAGGTAGGTACCTACACATTTTTATATTTTAAATTTTTCATCCTGTAGAGTGTAGATCATGTAACAGATTGTTTGACCATCGTTTTCGAAACCAGCAGGATTCCTTATAAACAGCAAGTAACTTCTTTGAATAATAAAAAACTTGGAGTTTTAAAAGAAATTCACTGACGCATAAGTGCTGCAAATTTTGACTCGAGACCAACAAGGGTTTTTTCACAATCTGCATACTTAATAACTAGAGAAATAGAAATCCAATGTTTTAAAATATTAGTTTTTACAAGACGCAAATGATTAGGAAAAAATATTTTCAGTAAAAAATTTCCATGATTATTTCACTCATGTGTTAAAAGTCCCATAAGATGAGTAAAGTTTTTTAAAATTACAGCGATAATTTTTTGACGTTACGTCAATTAAAAAAATTACACCGATAATTTTTTTCTTTTAATTTAAAAGTAAGGTTTGTTGTTTAAATTGTTTAATAAATATTCAATTCATATTTTTTGTGTTTTCATTCGTGAAATAATCCCTAAATATCACTCGAGCAGTTTGTGTTTTCATTCGTGAAATAATCCCCTAAATACCACTCGAGCTTTAAAATTACTGATAATTTTTCACTCTTACGTGTTTTCTTTGCAAATTTATAGAGAACACGCAATCGTGAAAAATTATCGGTAATTTTAAGCTCTCGTGGTATTATCCCCGAAAATTTTTGTACTAGATAAATTTTCAGTAAATTTAAAAACACGTGTATTTTTGTGGAGCATCGTTTCTTAAACTGAGGGCAGCGAGCCTCAGAAGGGTCGCGATCTGATAAGGGGGGGGGGGGTCGCAATCTGTCAAGAAAATAAGGCACGTATACTAAAAATCCTTTTATTAAATAATGAATTTTACACCTTAGTAATGTAAAACTGTGATAAACATTAAAATGTACAGTGAGGGGGTCGTAAGGTTTTTTACTTTATTTTTTGGCTTTTTCGGGGGGTCGCGACTCTAAAACGGTTAAAAAACAATGCTGTAGAGAATTTAGTTTAAAATATAATGCACAAATCTGAAGTGAAGATATTTGCGGTGCTTTTTAGCTTGGGGTTAAGTACATGTAAGTAAGTATTTTACATAAATATATATATATATATATATATTAAGCAAAATCTATTTTTTTAACAACCTGTATGGAATATTAATACTTTCTTGATGACAATCCATAAACAGTAACTTGTTTTTAAATAAAAAGAAAAATAAAAATTTAACCCATTGAGCAAAACCTATGTAAGTATATATTAACATAAAAAATATAACTTAAATTCAAGTAGTTTTTCATTTTTTATAAATTACCTTATGCATCCAGACTCAATATAGACTGAGGTATATAACTGGAAATTGAAGCTCCCTTTTTCTTGTTCTATATACACTGAATGTCAGTGGAAGATAACTCTTCCATTTCAGTTAAATTAGATCTAAAACAGAAACAAAAACTAAGATAATTAATAATGATTGATATTCAGTGGCATACCTTGGGGGCTAGCGGGCAGTCAGCCCCCCTCCGCCCTAGTTCATGGCGCCCCTAGCTACTAAAATTGTGCATCTAATAAAAAGTATTCTTATTTGCAAAATAATACCAATTCACCCCCGCCCCAAAATGGTAGGTACGCCACTGTTATCATCTTTTAATCACTGGAAAACCTCAATGTCATGCCCAATTTAATTATGAGTTATACAACCTGGTGCAATGTAACATAACTGCTGGTATATGCTTACACTTTTTCCCTTACAGGAACACCTCATATTCTTAACTTCTAGCTGATCGTGAATAATTTTAAAAGTTCCAGTAACTTCATGAGGTGCAGAGTTTAGAGATGTTTGGAGACATAGGGACAACATTTTAATGAACGAATCTAAAACAATAATTCCAAAATAAGTTACGTAATATGTATAGTTATTTGAACAACATAAAAAAGGTGGCATTCACACCAAAATATGTTTGCCCTAGAAAGTACTGGCAAGACCATAAATATGTTTTTTAAGTAATAACCTACAAACTTTTTTCATCATAACCACAATATTCATCCCTTTGGTATTAACAATATCGCATAATCGTATTTTGTTAATTAAAAATTCCAAGGGTAAACTACCCAAAGATTAACTCACACAATTGTGGGAATCAGTGTATTGACAGCTACCAGAACTTATCTTAAATTGCACTTTGCGTTATGGATACTATTAACACTTCCTTATGTAAAATTACTTACTTACCGGTTTTTTCTAAAATTCCACACGTAATTATGTGTTTGGCCAAAGTTTACAGAATATATATTCTGTAAACTTTGGTTTGGCGTTTAAAAGTTCTCTCCCTTCAATCACATTTCTAGAGGCAGGGGTTTCTCAAGAAATTTAAAAAGAGTCAAAAGGGTTTAAAACATGATCGCTATAATGTCGTAACCCACAAAAAGTTTAAAAAACAATACGATTTTAACTAATAATCACGAACTACGAGTAAAGCACAGTTTGTTGTCATTAACCAAAAAGTAAGGTTGAGGTTAGTTTGACAAATGTCATGAACTTTTCAGAGAAGACATGAACCCAAATTATCGCATAGGTTTCTGTAATTTTGCATCGAGTGGGCCATTGTTCCCCGTTATATCAGCTGATTGCAGCGGTGGCAACGCTGAGTTTCCTTAATTGGAGTCGCCAATTAGCAAATATCTTTGCTAGTAGTAAAGATAGAGACACCAAATTTTAGATGTATCTTGTTGGTTAATAAAGCTACTTTTTTATGTAATTTAACTTTTTCAACCCCTTGAGGGGTGACGCTAAGGAGTTGAGGTAAAATTTTTTAAATGCAACCCTCTGCCGTATGCTACCTCATTTTAAAAGGCTTCAAAAAAGAACCATTTTACCGCAAAACTAAGGTTTGTATCTTAATTCGTTTTTAAATGGCAAGCCTTTAAAAATTAAAAATCGTTAAAAAAATTGAAAATTTAAATACTTTTATTTTTCTTATTACTTTACACGTTGTTCAAAATTACCACCATGAACTTCCTGGCAGCACTGGCGCACCGAAGCACATTCTAACTAACTAACTTGTAACTAAGCTTTCTGTAAAAATGGTGAATGTGGCAATACTAGTTTGTCAGATCATACCTTTCAAATTGCTGAGCTCGAGCTTGATGAGGCCATATCACCCTGTGTAGTCATGCAAAGAAACTTAACAGTAATAACAAAATGAAGTTCAGAAATATTTTATTAAATATAAATTGGGAACCCATACTCTGGCCTGATGGTTTTGATGACCAATTTAACTTCTTTTATGAAACTTTTTTAAAGTGCTTTGAAGCGGCCTTTCATTATAAGCCATTCTTACCCTAAAATACAAGTTATCCGTGGATAAGCCCACAAATTCGAGCTTTGGGAATTATGGTTCTGAAATGGCATCGCTAAATAATAGCAGTAACAATTATCCATGATAGATTTAATATTTTAAACGTGTTTTATAGAACAGAGCTATCAACTGCAAAACAGAGCTACAATAATAATAGAATTATGAATGCACCAAACATGAACAAAAAATATTGGAAAATTATAAATTAAAGTAGCAACAGACAGAAAGTTTCAGAACTTTCTGAGAAAAACAGTATACTCAACAATCTTTCTTAAATTTGTAATATTTTTAGCGAGTTCTCGATCATTCAACTCCAAATACAATAAACGTTAATATGTATAGTTCTCAGGTGCCAACATATAATAATCCTCATAGATTCTTATTGCATTCTTTCTGTAGTAACGAAATCGATTCAATAATTCATAACCATAACACTTGTAGCAAACCAAGTTCAGGGCATGATGAACTGCCGGCAAAAATTGTAAAAGAAGTGGCCGACATTGTAGCAGGGCCTCATTGGTACTTGATTAACAGGTCATTTGCTGTGGGAAAATTTCCCAACTGTCTCAAATTTTCCAAAATTGTTCCTGCCTTTAAGGGTAAGGGGTCAGTTCCGAGTAAGGAGTCTTATCATCCGATCTCTCGTCAAAGTGAATTTTTTGGAAAGGTTTGAAATCTTGAGTAAAAGTCAGCACGCTTTTCAAAAGAAAAAATCTACTCTTACAGCTATAGACAAAGTTATAAGATTTATACACGAATGAGCTTCACTCTGGGGCTCTTCTTTGACCTGAGCAAGGCTTTTGATCTAGTTGATCACTGGATCTTGCTCGGGAAACTGGAGAGCTACGGAGTCCGAGCTCAATCATACTCATGGATAGAGCCCTATTTGAAATCTAGAACCAGCAAGTGGTCATCGAAGGGGTTAGATCGGACATAAGGGGCTGTCAGAGGGTGTACCGTAGGGGTCAACTCTGGGACCCCTTCTGTTTGTGGTCTATATAAATGACATAAAAGCTTTTTGTCAGTCAGCTGTTGGCTCCATAGGCTAGGTTGGCTCAGTAATCTACGCGTGTCCAAGCAATGACTAAAAACAGGCAACTAGAACTAAGTCAAACAGCAATAAACGAAATAAATCTTTGGTGTAAAAAAATGGCCTACAGCTCAATGGACAAAAAACAAATTTTGTAGATTTCTGTACAAAGAATACCATAGTTGATCAAAGCTGGCTTTTAAAACTTGACCAGGCTTTTATTGCTCGAGTCAACTATACAAAAGTTCTAGGACTCATTGACAATAAACTTACTTGACAACTACACCTAGGGCATCTAAGAAGTAAATTAAGCTCGTATTGCTTTTTAATTAGACAATAAAAATATACTGTCACAATAGATGTGCTTAAACTGGCATACTATAGTCTCGTACAAGCTGGCTTGTCGCATGGCCTCGTCTTTTGGGTCGCAGCATGTAGTCTTGATGACGTGTTTGTGATTCAAAAAAAGATAGTTCAGATTATGGCGGGTATCTTCTTCAGAGACCACTGTAGACCTGCTTTTCGTGCACTAAGACTTTTAACACTACCCAGTCTATATATTTACCCCCTTGCTCTATATACCAGGGAAAATCTCTGTAATTTAAAAAATAATTCAGGCTTTCACAACTATGAAACGCGAAATAAGTCTGTTTTAACAGTCCCTTATAACAGTCTCAAGCTGTCACAGGACGGACCCAGGGCAATGGGTATTAAGATTTATAACAAACTTAGTCCTGAGATAAAAGGCTAGTCAGTCAATAAATATATTTAAGAATAAGCTGAAAAACCTTATAAATGCAGCGTAGCACAACAGAGTTCTTGAGTGAGTAAACTCACTAAACTGTTTTTCTGTTTGTTTGTAAAATTGAGTATGTGCTTTACAGTTTACTTTCAAAAATCTTTTTACATGTATATATTTGACGAACTGATAAATGTAATGCGCCATACATTATTAGTAATATATTCAATTTGATTTGATTTAATTTGATAAGGTATTTGTATTTTATATTTTCTTATTTGTATTTTATATGTTTCAGGCCTAAGTAGTATTATTTTGTTATCATGGTGTAAAATATTTAATAGTACATAATAATTTATTGGTAGTTTGTTTTTATTGTAAAAGTGCATTTACCGTTGACAATAAATAAATAAGATACACCTAAAATTTGGCGGCACTATCTTTACTAATAGCAAAGATATTTGCCCATGCTAAGACTTTTCGGACACCCGCCCCTATCTGTATGGCTACATCCTAAAATCGCCACGAACCCCTTGTTAATGTATTGTCAAACATTTTACCTGCAGAGGGTATAGCCCAAAATCGCCACTACTCTTATCTTCTGAATAAATTAAATGAAATGTATTAAATGTTTAATTCAGTATTTTTCTAGCTGTTGTTTGCTAAGCATTCTTTCAGATTGTTTCCATCAGTGAGGAAGGAATATCTTTGACTATACCTTCACACATGTGCAGTATCTCTCTCTCTCTCTCTCTCTATCTCTCTCTCTCTCTCTCACTGCTTTATTATTATGAACTATAAAGTTATTAAATATATATACTATTATCTTATAAATAAAAGGCTCATGGCGATTTTGGGCTATAGGTGTCCGGGTAACTCTGTAAGCCGTGGCGATTTTGGGCTGCCAATTTAAGGGCAAGTAATTATAGTGGCGATTTCGGGTAACACCGATCTGTATATATAGTAGGTAGTATACCTAATTTCTTCTTTTGATTTATGGGTGTGACGAGTCTAATAATAAAAATTGTGTTAAAAACAAACAACAAGTTGCTAGTACGAAAATTCAAGAAGGTAGGTAGTGGATATTCCAAGTGTTTTATTATCTTTCAGGTACAAATTATTGGATGGCTTGGCTATGTATGGAGATTATGAAGTGCAGTCTGACATGATGGAAACGCTTTTCAGAATATGGGGAAATAGAATTAGAAATAGTAAGGACAAATATAAGGAGCTCTTGCCTGGTTCCGAAGATTTAGGAAAAGCTTTAACCACAGGTAGAAACTTAGTTATACAAGTTCTTAGATATTCTGGTGGTTATTTCCTTAAATTTCACTAATTTTTTAGTATTCCGTGCTAGAATTAGCAAAACAGAATACTTATGGAATCTTTTCGGTGTCCTTCCGTGCGTCCGTCTTTCACGATTTTCTCTGAAACTATTCGACGTTAAAATTTGAAATTTATCACAGAGATAGAGTGTGGTGGCCCAATTATAGACGTGAAGTATAAAAAGTTAAATTTTGTTTCTAGGGGTTAATTTTAGGGGGTAAATTGGGAAATGGAAAAAATTTCAAAGGCATCGTGTAGGGTGTCAAATAAAAGCTTATTGAAGCACGAATTCAGTAATATATTATGTATTTTTTAGGCACTTTTTTAAAACATTTTTCGGGAGAAGTGCTTAAAAATTGCTGTCTCCCACCCTTATCACCAAAAGGACCGCTCAGAAAAATCCAAAAAAAAAATCATGAACATTGAGAATTACGTGTAGAATGAGCCAAAATTATCAGGTTTGAAAAATTTCTAGCGCGATCAATTGTTATAAACAATTTAATTGTTTATTTCCTTATAACTGCTGAACCATTGAATTTAGAGAAAAAAACTTTTTGGCAAAAAATATTTCTCACGATGTAAGGAACAGCTTTTGTTCCTACACGTTTTTCAAAATTTTTAATTAGGCTCGGTCGAAACGCTCCCCCACTCAGCTCCGCGCATACGCAATGTGATACGACGTTGGTGCCGTCGGCGGCCGGTAGCGCGGCAGATGGGCGGAAATCGGACGGCCGAAATTTGCACAGGTTAAGTGGGGGACTGATAGCACGGAACAAATTGTGCTTGTATAGCTTGCACTTGACCCAACTTTGATAAACCTGTGTCTGTTATTTGATTAATTAAATACTTTTCTAACAGTCTTAGTAATATCTGTCTAACAATCTGGTAAATATTAAACACCATTTACAGGGGCAAATAATGATTATAAAAATTAAAGAAGTAAAAAATAAATGCGATAAAAGTTAATTGCATATTGAATTTAACAGTAATTTATTTTAAGGGATACAAAAGACAAAACAAAATATTTAAAAATTATAGCAGCCAGAAACATTGTTAATAATTAATATAATAGGTACCCATTATTACTTAATTATAATTTGCTGACAACGTCGCGGCACTGAGGCAATCAAATTTTGAATTACAGTTTCAGTCTACCAACGAATTTGTATTTGAAAACGATTGTATGCGAATACGACGTTATATTTCTACCCACAGATTTTCGATGGGATACCTTAGTACACCCTGTATAGAGAGTTTGAGTTTGTTTGTATATATATATATATATATATATATATATATATATATATATATATATATATATATATATATATATATAAAAGAGAGGAGAATTATTGTGGGCATGTCCGCTAGCAATGAACAGTAAAATGAAAAGTTAGAATGGTAACCCGTACGACACGTGTTTCTGCTCATTGGCTTCATCAGGCCCACGTATGTGACTGTGCCTCTCAACATAAGTCGAGATGCACAACGTCACATGGCAGTTACGGGTGTAACCTTAGAAAAGGGAAAAAAAATATATTTAACGAGGACCACAAACAGGAGCCAGTGCACCAATTTGTGGCTTCAGCCAAAAGACCCCTTTTTTTGGGGGCAACAATTAGCGTCGCCGACGGAGGCAACTATAGCCAACTGTCGTGGTATCCTATAAGCCCAAGAGAAGAAAAACAAATGCTAGAAACTAGCGCGGATCGATACATAAAAAAGAGAGGAGAATTATTGTGGGCATGTCCGCTAGCAATGAACAGTAAAATGAAAAGTTAGAATGGTAACCCGTACGACACGTGTTTCTGCTCATTGGCTTCATCAGGCCCACGTATGTGACTGTGCCTCTCAACATAAGTCGAGATGCACAACGTCACATACACGGGTGTAACCGTAACCACGGGTGTAAGCATGTGACGTTGTGCATCTCGACTTATGTTGAGAGGCACAGTCACATACGTGGGCCTGATGAAGCCAATGAGCAGAAACACGTGTCGTACGGGTTACCATTCTAACTTTTCATTTTACTGTTCATTGCTAGCGGACATGCCCACAATAATTCTCCTCTCTTTTTTATGTATCGATCCGCGCTAGTTTCTAGCATTTGTTTTTCTTCTCTTGGGCTTATAGGATACCACGACAGTTGGCTATAGTTGCCTCCGTCGGCGACGCTAATTGTTGCCCCCAAAAAAGGGGTCTTTTGGCTGAAGCCACAAATTGGTGCACTGGCTCCTGTTTGTGGTCCTCGTTAAATATATTTTTTTTCCCTTTTCTAAGGTTACACCCGTAACTGCCATGTGACGTTGTGCATCTCGACTTATGTTGAGAGGCACAGTCACATACGTGGGCCTGATGAAGCCAATGAGCAGAAACACGTGTCGTACGGGTTACCATTCTAACTTTTCATTTTACTGTTCATTGCTAGCGGACATGCCCACAATAATTCTCCTCTCTTTTTTATGTATCGATCCGCGCTAGTTTCTAGCATTTGTTTTTATATATATATATATATATATATATATATATATATATATATATATATATATATATATATATATATATATATATATATATATATATATATATATATATATATATATTGTTTGAACGTAGACTTTCACGGATGGAGAAATGTGAAGAAATATTGATCCGGGAGTACATCCGTTCGTTTGTTAAATTCCTGTTGGAATCTGGCAGACCTTTCGCCAAGGTCTCACTTGGCATTATCAATGCTTACTCGTTGCTGTCAAGTCGTAAACTGATCAGTTTACGACTTGACAGCAACGAGTAAGCATTGATAATGCCAAGTGAGACCTTGGCGAAACGTCTGCCAGATTCCAACAGGAATTTAACAAACGAACGGATGTACTCCCGGATCAATATTTCTTCATATATATATATATATATATATATATATATATATATATATTTAAGCCGATTTAAAAAATTCTTTTATTGGTGTATAGCTAGAACCTTCTTGACCAGCTTCCCCGTACACATGAAATACGGAGAAAATTAATTTTTATATTTATACGCAGGCATAGCCGCGAGTAACAGCTAGTAATGTAATAAAAATAATTTTCTGTATCATTTTCTTTCAAAATCTTTTAATCCTAGACACTTTTTTTACAGATATATCAGTTACTAAATTTGACATTGATGTAAGAACATGGCTGAATAAATTCAATCAGGATTCACCGTATATTTTTTCAATTGGCTGCAAGAAGGTTATGTTTGGCGATTATGTCTGTCCCACACCAGAGGTGCAGGTAATTATGTAAAAAAATTACAGGCCATTTTTGGCCATTGGAAAAAAAATTCCTATTACCATGGCGCACTATTAGTAATAAAACTTTCTCTGAGTTGTGCCAAAGAAAGTCGTTTTTGAGATATATGCATGGTCAAATGCGCGAAAACAAGACTTACCATTTGATAAAATCGCCACCTTTCTAGCTTATCTGGTTGCGGGGGATATTGTTAAAAAAGTAGGGAGCATGCCAAGTAGCTTGTCAAATAGTGGCACATCTTTGATAGGTTTCTTATTATCTAAAAACGTTCTAAACTGCAGAAATCCTACTTTTTCTAACACTAACGAAAATCTGTATCTAGCTCGTTTAAAACGTGTTCTTATATAATCCTGAGATAACCCACTTAAAAATCCATAACATTCAGATTCTCCAATGCTAGACCGGTCTAATTTGACAACCAAACGTTTAAAACTGACAAGTGTAAGAATAAGACAACTAACTTTTATACTATGAATTTGTTTCTGATTTTATTCACAAATTTATAAAGAAAAGGGCAATTTTTGGTATGTACTTTTCACAGTAATAAAACTAAATTTATTTTAGCAACACATTCCAAGATGAAAATTATTTAGAAACCAAGCAAATCGCTAAAATATTAGAGTAACTCATAAGTTCTTAATGACGACTTATTAACAATGACAGGACAAAAAACCTGTCAAAACCGAACTGATCATCTAGAGTAGAGGATCTTAATTTAAACCAGTGCTAAATCTTAAAACCTTTTAGTGAATCTGAGTGTTAGAATTTTAACCGCGTTTTTCAAAAAACTCGGTTTTTTTGAGGTGTGCCTTTATATTAATAAGAGTGTGAAAGGTCCGGAACGCTTCGTTCTCGAGATCCGGGGTGATACAATTTTAATTTCATCCCACACAACCAAAACCTTAAACCTAACCCACACCTGACATCAATGGTAACACCCACCACTATTTCCTTTCTCTTTCTTTATGTTTTCGATATGGCCGAAACGATAACCTAGGAATACATCTGGCGGTGACAATATCAACTTCGCGAGATTCGCGAACGTTCGGTACCAACCACCACTTTACCTAATACCATCTTCTAGCCTTGCAATTGACTTCCTAAACAGTATGGTACTTACATCCGATATTAAGCACTAAGCTCAAATTTTCTGTGACGTTTGACTAATTTTTATTTTTTTTATTATTTTCCCTATTACCTAACAGAAAAACCCAAATTACTGAATCAAAAGGGAGCCACCCAGAATACACTTTTTTCACAATTCTTAATTTTCACAAATTTAACCCAACCCAACCTTCTTACTTTTTCACTTTTACGACGAGCTCTAAAACTTCCAACTATACACCGTGCTTATTGAACCAGACTTTTGGACTTTTCCGCAGACAGAATCTCGGGTCGCAATCGGACAGAGTAACACCTTACATCGGTGAGTATCTTTCAACTACTATCTAGCCGGCACGGCGTCTTTCCTCTTATATAAAGAAAATTTCCATTATTTTCCCTTGTTTACAACCACTCTACAAAATTAATGTAACACGTTTTTCCGCGAATTCTACGAGTTGGCGACCTTATTTAGCAGGCAAATGAAGGAAAATCTGTTTTTGTTGGAGATTTATGAGTTTGTTTGTAAAGTGGGTAGCTTCTTATTGCTTTATGCATTTTTTAGAGACATTTAATGGCGTGTTCCTTATACAAGGTACATAAAAGAAACAATAAATTTAGGTCTTACAATGGCGCTATATTTAGTAATGCTTATTTATCAAGTATAGGTCAACAAGAGGCGGTTCTTTTGTTGGGCCAATTAGATGAGATAGAACGAACTCTTAAGGAGCGAACGCATTAGGCGTTCACGGTTCCGTCGCATCGCGGACCATTCTGTGCCGAGCTGGCCACGGTCTCTAGCAAAATTATAAAACGGTCAGGCAAGAACGCGATGCGTTCGAGCTCATTTCGAGACCGCTTGGTGGGAACGCGTACATTGGAAAACATTGTAAAGATCTTCACCGAGCTCGGGCCGTGCTAGCACGGTCCGCGATGCGACAGGACCGCGAACGCCTGATCCGTTCGCTCCTTTACTATTGTAGTTAGGTAATGAAGGTGTTTCTTTTCGAGCGGGAGAATTTTCACCATTTAGAGTATTAATGCAAAGTTTGTTCCTGATTGTTGAAATTCGGAAGCGGTAATCAGTTAGTTTGTAGTCGGTTGCCGGACCGGAAGTTTTTGCAGATCTTGGTGAAATTAATTAAAGTATTTTCTTTACACTCAAGTTAAAATTATTTTCGGAGTAAAGGATTAGCTTTTCTAATGATGTGAGTTAAGTTTTATATGTTTGTAGGCCATTTAAATCATTTCTAATACAATAATTACTTGGCCATTTAGGAGTTTGAATACTTTTTACATAAATTATTGTCAAATAAACCAACAATTTTTTTTTCTACTTCTTCAATATAACCTAAACAAACTATTTATTATTATTATTTATCTTTTTTCTTCAATATACATATATTTAAAAATTCTTTGAACGCGAATGTACCACTTATTATAACCATTTCCTTTTATGTTGCAAAGTTAGTTTTTGAGAGTTCATTTTCGTATTTATAAATACAATTACTTTTTGAATCTTGTTAAAATTTACTTTCCTTCACTTGTTTTCATTGCTTTATACCCTAATAAATGCTTACAGGCCGTGTCGCTACACTTTGACTTGAATAGCACGAAAACGATATAACATCCAACATTTTTGAAAAAAACTTAATTTCATCCTCTGCCCTTTAATTTTTTTCAACAGTCAAGTTGAATTCTCTCTAAAACCATATGCTGCTTACCATTCTTGAACAAAATTTTTCTGCCGCTCCATTCTATCTTCTCTTTCACCCCCTGTGACACAAGTAGGGCTACAATATTCTTCGGTTTATCCAGATTATTTTGCAAACCTTTTATCCAAATCGGTTCAGTGCTTCTCGACAGAATAAATAAATAAATAAATAAATAAATAAAATACATTTATTTGTGCCAAATAAAAATAACAAGTATAATAATAATAAAGAATTGTAATAAGAAGTATAATAATATTAAAAAAAACTGTAATAGCTTAAGGAATTAAAAATGACGGAAACATACTAGTTGGCACAAATGGGTAGAGATTTTGATTAAAATTAATCATTCTTCCAATCCTACCCCACGTAAATATTTTTAAGTTTATATTTAAAGTTTAAATAACTTAATTTTTTGAGATCATTAGGTATATTATTATAGATTATGGGACAAGTATATTTAAATGATGTTTTATATTTTTCAGTTTGATGAACAGGTATTTCAATATTATTCTGATTTCTTGTATTTAAAGTACGAATATTTTTTCTATATTGAATTCTATTAAATAGATAATCTGGTTTCTCAGTTAAAATTACTTTATGTATAAAACAAGTAAGGTGTAATTTGCGTCTTTCTTCCAGTCTTATTAACTTATATTGATTAAAAGCTGCTATATTTCATACCCTCTTATCCCATCGCATCAGAATTATATAACCTATTTTTTACCCAATATTCCAAGCTTACTTTTTAAACCTAAGCAAACTTCAGACCGCGACTTTGCCCACGTTGTTTATATGTTCCGTGCCTGACGTAAGCGCAGTCTCGGGTAACGCCAAATATATAGAAAAACCCTTCTGGATAACTGCTCTCCAGAGTAGTAAACATCTTATTCAGCTCCTTCCAGTGATTTCCAAAAAAATCGTCAACATGAATACATACTTGCCTACAAACGTGCATGGTGCCCAACATGTGATTCTACAGACTTTTTTAGATGATGCAAAAAATTTCAATAAAAAAGATTTGAGTTTCATAAATCGCATGTTTTGACAATGTAAATTTTTTTTAGTTTGTTTAGTTATTTTGACGTAATGACGTCATCCCTATTTTTTTTAATACATTTTTTCTCCCGGTTTTGGTAGATCGTTTAGCTGAATAAACAACCGGATACGATTTTTTGCATCTTGGGTAAGAAAATTTTTGAGAAAGAAAACCAGTGGGTAGACAGAAAGGGCACAATTAAATGGCCTGCAAGGTTCCCAGATCTCATCCTACGCAATTTTTTATGGGGACATCTAAAAACCGTACAGAAATGACCCGATAATTTGGAAGTTCTAAAAAATCAAATTTTGATGGATGATGGATAGTTAGTTTTTTTTTAAATTATTTTTCATTTGTTCGATTTTGTTGCTTAGTTTTAAAAGATGTTGCAATTATACCTTAAACACAAAACTGATTTTGTATTATCATAGCCGTTTAATTTTTAATTTTTTTCTTGAATTTTTTTTTATCTGGGATACGAAAATTCAATGACCTGCCAAAATCGAAAGAGAAAAGTGTATGTTACTATTTCAAAAAAAATATGCTCACGTCGTTACGCCAAATTGGCAGCTGAACTGGGTTAGAAACTAAGTATTATAGCCAACATGCTCATTTTTTACCTTAAACTAGTTTCAGAATATCTTACAATCTTTCTGATTACCTAGGAAACACCCTGTATAAAAGTTTTTTATTTCTTATAATAATTAAGTTAAAGTTATTTTTTATTACGTTGGCACTACAAGCGAGTGTATTGGCCCCGGGTCCTACAGTTTAACGTGGGCCCCGAATCACGGTCCTCAGTAACCTGACAGCCAGATCATGTACCCCCAGGGGCTGTAAACCCTTGGTTTCGCGCTAATCTGTCTGTCTTTGCTACCTACCAATTGGGAAGTGTGAAATAACGCCTTCATCCTACGAGATATCCGATCTCATCCGGCCTTTAACCGGCGCGGCGTGAATAGGACGGTTTTGACGTCGATTCATTTACACTGCTTTTCCACCTACCGCACGGTATCGTGATACTTTGTAGAACGTAGAATGGGTCCGAAAACTTTCTTATAATATTATAACATCTGTAAAACGTGCTAAAATAATCAGATTTGAATAACGTCCCTATATAATAATCCAATACTTGCAGGAAGCTGGTAAAGTGTGGGTAGACTTTAACTTGAAGGAGCCTATGATGAGTTTCTACAGCCAATGTTCTAGTTCAGGTATCTGGATTCGAATATCTATTTTAGCCAAGGACGTTAGAAAAACTGAAGTAAAAAGGTAAGTAATAATATGCTGCGCAAATCTATCCAACAGACATCCTTTTGTGTAACACCCGGCGCTTATTCACTTACTCGGGCGACCCTCCGAGGTAAATAACGCGTTATCCAGAATTTTATGTTTTGTTTGACTGCATAAATTGGAAGATAAAATCTTCGGATAGTCGGGCCTGTGCCCCCGATGATTCCTAAATATAATAGAGCGATTAAAAATTTTTTTGGCGTTTAAGCGCTTTTGAGGTTATGGAGATTCCCGCCGATGGCAGAGTCCAAAAAATCGTATTTTACTGAGTTAACCGTTTTTTTATTTTATGATTTTAGTTCAAAAACGTGTTTTTAAAGAAAAACAAACCAGTGAAAAGTGCTGGAATTATGTTTATAAATAATGTAAAATAAACAAACCTTTTTGAAATCATCAAGTTGAGTTGTAAATTATTATTTATTTTTACTACAAATTATAACTTATTTGATCTTCCGGATCATGAATAACGAATTTTTGACTATTTTTATTCATATCGTGACTACTTTGTCGCAGAAATTCACCAAATTGTCAACATTTAAATTATCCTAACCTAAAAGGGCTTAATGCAATACTACGCGAGTTGGTGCATTAGAGAGCAAAGGGCAAAGGTGTGCCTTGAGTAAGTTTAACCCAAAGATCTTCCCACGTATATTTTTTTAGAATTTGTTAAAGTAGTGTGGCCTAAGTAATTTGAGCCCAAAATAAAAATCCTAGATCAATGGTTTGAAAAGAAACCTTCATTTTACTATTTGTTTAGATCAAGCTTCTTTATGTTATGAAAAAGAGTTATATCAAAATGTTTTAGGATGTATAATCTTTTTTTAAGTCTTGGAAACAATATTTTCATCTCTTAAGTGGTACGTCCAAATGCGATGATTCATTTTAAAGACAATTCAATTATCTACATGTCAAACAAAATTTGCCTCTATCTACATTATTTGTTAAAAAGATATAACAGAAGTTTGTAAAATTCGAAAAAAAAATTATGGAATCAGAATGTTGTGTTATATCTAGAGATGGAACAATCTCGAGAATTTATTTTTGGGAAATATTCTCCGAGAACAATGAGAATTTATCGGAAATTTTGGAGAATTTATGATATATGTTGGAGAATTTTATGTTTGACTGCATAAACTGAAAGAACATATTTTTACCAAAAGTAGTTTCTACAATAATTTTATCTGAAAAAATAAGGAGAAGTAGAGATGGAACATTCTCGAGAATTTATTATTGGGAAATATTCTCTGAGAAAAATAAGAATTTATCGGAAATTTTGGAGAATTTATTTTATATGTTGGAGAATTTTATGTTTTGTTTGACTGTATAAATTGGAAGAACATATTTTTTTACTCAAAGTAGTTTTTCCAATAGTTTTATCTGAAAAAATAAAGAGGTAGCACTGCACACACAATACCTAATTTAGAAAATATTTAAATTGTAAATTAACGTGATTACGCATCTTAGTCAAAATAAAGACATATTAAATTTTTATTTCCATTATTTTCAAGTAACTTTATTTATAAATAAAACACAACTTAGAAACGCATTGTATAAAATAACATGTCTAAAGAAGTTGTTTAAAACAACACCAAGTTCCATCTATGATACAATCATTAAAATAAATTACCTTAAATTTCCGTAAATTCTCATAAACTCTCCGAGAATATTAATTTTCCCGAGAACATACTCGTTCTCGGAAATGTTCCAGTAATTCATATTTTTTTCAAAAATCATAAATTCTCGAGAATTTATGCTGGGAAATATTCTCGGTAATTTACCGTTCTCCAGAAATATTCCCTTGATAGCATTCTCATGGCACATCTCTAGTTATATATCAATAATTATGCTTAATTATTATGATTAAAACTGTGCATCATTTTCAAAAAGTTGACTCAATTTCAAGCAAAATAAAAATAAGTCATCTTTTATCTGGAATAAAACCAAAGATAGGATCGTCGGAAACGCCATGACAGTGCCAACCGCGTAGAGTGCTATGATGAAATGCATTTAATAGCTATATTATTAAGTTTTTTTCGAGTTTTACTTAGTGAAAATATAAAATTGATTCGTTTTAACTTAATTGCCAGTAAATAAATTATTTTCAATGTATCATTTTGTCCTTTTATATAGAATGATACATTGAAAATAATTCGTTTGAAGGAAATTAAAATAATAGAAATTAATTTTAAATTTTCACTAAGTAAGTAAAACTCGAAAAAACTTAATAATGCAGCTATTAAATGCATTTCGTGAGCGCTCTACGCGGTTGGCGCTATCAACGCCGTCGCGTCGGCGCGGACATACAGTTTCCGACGATCCTGTCTTTGGTTTTATTCCAGATAAAAGATAAATTTTCTTTTTTCATTTTGCCATTAAGTCAACTTTTTGAAAATGATGAACAGTTTTAACCATAACTTATAATTATTGAGATATATCAGAACATTCTGAATCCATAATTTTTTTGTTCGAATTTTTCAACCTTCTATTACCTATATCTTTTGAACAGAGGTAGATAGAGAGGCAGTTTTTTTCGATTTGTAGATAATTGCATTATATTTAAAATGAATTCATAAACCATCGTATTTGAACGTACCATTTAAGATATAGGTATCAAAAAGTGACGAAAAACTAATTTTTTCATCTTTTTTCAGGATTATCAAAGCTATTTAAAAGTATTAAATATTTTCACTAAGAAGATATTGTTTTCAGGACTTGAAAGAAGATTATATGCCCTAAAAAATGTTGATATTATTTTTCATAAAATAAAGCCGCTTAACCTAAAAAAAAATGATAAAATCTAGTTTTCTTTTCAAACTATTGACCTAGGATTTTTATTTTGGGCTTAAATTACATAGGCTACACCACCTTAACACAATCAGAAAAAAAATGGAAGTGGGAAGACCTTTGGGTTAAACTTAGTCGAGGAACACCGGGGGTAACGAGCTTGAGTAACCCAAGTGGAGCAGCGGAGTTGCTCCGGAACTCGTCTTTGCTCTGAAAGAAATACTACTAAACGAAAGTATTGTGACGTAAGAGAAACGTTTGCGATTTTTTATAAGAAGTCGTATTTTGTTTTCTATTTGATCAAAAAATACTATGCCAAATTAAAACTTATTTTTCCCTGCTTCGTTTAATAACAGCAAAATCAAACTTTAACAGCCGATCTCCCAAACTCCCTATCTAAATTTGGCTACAGCTCCACTCACTAGGTAGTTAAATTAAAACTTTCTTTAACCCTTTGTAGACCTCTGGGAGCACAGGAAAGTACCGTTTTGTTTTCCATGACGAAGTCCTGCATAAGCGAGAACCGTTACTTTCAAGAACACTATAACAAACTAGATAAAGATTTAAAACTAATAATTGGCAATGACGAAAAAGAGATGATCACAAAGCTAATAACAACAGTGTTGCCTCAAGTTTTCAAAGATTCGTTTTCGGTAAGTGTAGATAGGTACTTTTAAATCTTTCAAATTAGAGAATAGGTATTTATAGTATTTAAGTATCTAGTGTGAAGAGTCGTATTCAGCCGTATTTATATATTATTACACAGGGTGTTATAAATGCGATGATCACTATTGGAATCTCGTAAACGGTAAGAGATCATACACATTAATATGTCTATGTAAGCGATATGGCAAAGGTTAAATTGGAGCAAAGTTGCACATTTTAGGGCCGAATAATACCTATGCCTTTGAAAAATTTCGAAAATTCCGAGTACTTCCGAAGGTATTCGTAAAAAGCTAAAGTTCGCATTTTGGTGTTTATTTTTTCCTGACTCTTGAATTTGAAAGAATGAAATAAATTTTACATTTGCATTGCCACTTTTTGGCGTCTGCAAGACGGTGTCCAGATTTTGAGTCCGACTTTTCGTCTTCAGGCTGCCACAATCAGGTATTTTTTTTAAATTCCGTCCTGTATTTTTTATTGAAGTGTTGTGACGCCCATGGCTGATTACATTCTAATACAATAATATCAGGTCAGGTTTTAAGGTTTTGAAGCTAATTAAGACATGTTCGGAAATTTTAATATATGTTATTTTTAAACATTTACTGTCAGATTCCCTAACGCTAGACTGGTCAAACAAAAGTTTTTAATTGACAAGTTTAAGAATAAGATAACTACGTTTTATATGTAAGTACTCTAAATTTTTCCCTGGGTTTTTCGGAAATTTATAAAGAAAAGGACAAGTTTAGTACGTACTTTCCACCATAGTATAAGTAAATTCATTCTAGCAACACTTTCCAAGATGAAAACTATTTGGAAACCAAGCAAGTCACTTAAATATTAGAATAACTCAAGTTTTTAATGACGACTTATTAACAAAGGACAAAAACTTGACAAAACACAACTGATCGACTAGATCTTCATTTAAACCAGTACCTACTAAATCTTAACCATTTTAGTGAATCTGAACGTAACCCAGATTTTCCTAACTTCACAATATTTTTAAATTAAGGTGAACAAATAAAAACCTAATAATAAGAATAATTGTACACAAAGCTATAAACAAATAATAAAAATATCTACAAATAGGTACCAATAATTTAATGACAATACCTAAAGGTTGTTAACTTCTTGAAAATCAGCACAGTGATTTGCTGTTCAGATGCATATCCATTCTCGTCCCCGCCCTAAACGCATCTAGGGAAAGGACGAATGTTTTATTAACAAACCCGACTAAATTTGATACTCCTAATAATAATGATGACGTTCCACTACGTAAAAAGTTGTTTTCAGTGTTACAAAATTTAAGAATAGGTTAAGATTTTAGTTATGTATTATGATTATTAAAAACATTAGTTAAATAAAATGTTTGTTTTTACTCAAATTTTCTTTATTTCCAATTTATTTTTAACATTATTGTAAAGTTAGAAAAATCTGATATATCCAATATTAATTTTTCTAGAAAATACAATAAAATTATTAAAGATCTTTTTATTAATTTCAAAACGTTAAAGTCTGATTAAAGTACCTATTATGGAATTATCAGTGGCGGTTTTTGTGTAGGATCAATTGTGCAGTGAACATCCTAAAAATCTACGCAAAAAGATGGTTATCTTTACCTTATAACTATACTATTACATATCAACCATAATTTGTTTTAATATAATTTCAAATTTTACATTTACTTTTACTACTGTATAATAGATTTTTGTATTTTTATAACAGTCAAGCTCTTTTCCTTCACCGTCTAACATTAACATTAATACGAGCTCTAGCGCGTTCAATATCAGAACTGAACGCCGAGAGTATCGGCAAAGACGTGTGTTGGAGAAAGAGGAGTCCGGCGCGTGAGACAAAACGTCGTATTAAAATGATGCAGATTTTGGCGTGCACTGCACAATAGTGCACAATGCCTGAATCATGTCAGTAGTCAGCTGATAGAATGGTTTTATACGCGGGAGCTCAAACGGCTAGTAGTGGTAGTAGGTTATTTTCGAGGATATTTTGATTAAAATGCAGTACCAGATTTTAAATTTTAATCGCGTAATTGAAGTTTTTGCAAAAATGTAAAACAGAAGAATATATATAATTACATAGATAAGCTTAAATTGGTATGCATTTTTTTGCAATATTTCTCTTCGTATTTTTCTTGTATAACCACCGAGTTGAACACCCAGTTTAATACCTCACGAGCCGCCACTGGGAATTATAATGTATACAGCTAGGGAGATTATATAGTTGCAATAAAAGATACATGTCCGTATTTGAAAAAGTACCTAATAATGGCGACCCGAAAACAAAATGTGGAACTTAAGATTTGAGAACACCATCTTGTAGAGGACGAAAAGTAGCAATGTAGATCTTAAATTTATTTCAGATCATTTTTTCAAATAATAACATAAAAACAAAAAGCCGATTTTCGGTTTTTTACGCATATCTTCGGAAGTACTAAACATATTTCAAATTTCTCGATGGCATAATAGTCGGCACTAAATTGTACAACTTTGCCCCAATTTAACCTTTGCATTATGTCTTATCTTTTACGAGATCCTAACGGCGAGCATCGAATATATAACATCCTGTATACAATATATTTTTTTAAAGTTTGTTTATTTTATTTTAGCATGCGTCTGATAAAATAGCGACAAAACCAAGTAAGTATTAAAGTTTTACAGCCAGATTCACTATCATTTAGTCCATAGGTTTAAATTTTAAACCTATGGTCTAAGTCTTAAACCCTATTCACTAAGATTTAGACCCCTGCAATGGACTAAAATTTAAACCTGTCAGGTGACGATAAAACAAGTGAATTTAAACCTACAAATGTCAGGTAAAGAGGGACGTAAATATTATTTATTTTTATTATGCGAGTCGCTGTTTTCTACTAAAACAGAATTATGCGATTAAGTTATTACAAGAATTTATGGAAAATATCATTTGAAGGCCCCTAAGCGGTGTAAAACGAACAGAAATACAATAAACAACATAACCTCAGATTTCCAGATGGCACGGAAGGTAATATTTTGATGAAATTTTTACCTTTTCGAGTTTTATTTAACTCGGCTGCATTATGCCTTACCAGTTAATGTTTTTATTCCACAAAGAAGACAAAGATCACTAAAAATGGGAAAGGTATCGACTAAGTTTGGAAAGTAAGGGGCCCCACAATAGCAAACAAATTTCCAAGCCATTCATTTTTTGAAAGGACCGATGTACAGCATTTAATAAGGTAATATTTATATTTTAAAATACGATGTTTATTATGGAATACGTGTTTCTTTACTTAAAAATGTATATTTCTTTTAGAACTTATGGATAAATAATGAATGAAATATGGGAAATGTTTTACACTTATGTAGCTACCTAACGAGCCTAAGTCCATATAAGTAACATGAGGATAAATATTCAGGCACAGGCAGCTACTGATGTTCAGATTTCTGTGAAAAAGGTAAAAATTATTGAAATGAGAGATATTTTATAATGGAAGCTCTATTTTTTCGATATTTTTAAAATTAATAGCAACGAAAGATAGTGCTACTCAGTATTTTTAGAGCCAAATGTTCATGTTTCAAAAAATTTGGCAGTTTTAAAATCTATTAAAATAATTGGGTATTTCTGTTTTTTGATAAGATTAGGTACCTACCTCTTTTAAGTATGTTTATAATTTAAATTATGTATAAATTACACCCAATTTTTAGACTTTTTTATTTGTATTTTTTAACTGGAAAAGTATTTTCTAATTGTTTTCTTTTTTAGCTACTTAAATTGCTACAAGAGAAAAAACCAAGAACCTGGGACAAACAAGAAGAAACATAATTAATCTGTTTAGCTTGTATTAATGTTGTTTGTTATTTTTATGCGCTTTATTTAATATATTATATTGTAAAAAAAACTGTTATTGCAAATTAAAAAAAGTATTGCTGTACCTATTTTTTATTAAATACACCAGTATATTATGATTTTTATTCATAAGATCATTTTTATGGTAATAAAACAGATTCCTATCTTCTGTATCTTTCCTTACCATAGAAATTTAAGACAATATAATGTCATTCAGAGAGAGTACCTTTGTCAGATCAAAAAAACAGATTTTGGAGACAGTTTACATAGTGTGTACATTGAAAGAAACAATTCATTTCAATCTTGCATATTTATTATTTAAGTTACAGATTTCCACATGTAAAATTAACATATATATTTCTTGTCTACTTGGAAAAAACTTCAGTGGATTTCTTTTGATTTAATACATCCTGGTGGTAATAACAGTGGCCACATGTGTAGTTTAGATCCTCTACTCCTTCAAGAGAACATTTTGTACTTGCTTATAACACCAAAAACTGTAAAAAGGATCTTACTAAAACACAACAATTAAAGGTGGTAAAGAATTAAATTGAATATTAACTAAACCATTTGCTATTATTTAATGTTCATAAAGTACATAGTCTATGGTCTTACATGGGTGAAAAATAATAATTACATTTCCATAACTCATTTTAGGTATCTTCCTATCCACATTACATTCATCCAATGTTCAATTTTGAGAAGTTAAATTTGCATTTAGTAGTATCTTGAATCGCATAGTAGGCATTGGTGCAGCTATATGTCAAATTAAACCCTTATCAACTTAGACCTTCCTTAAACCATCAACAGGTTTAAAATTTAAATCCGATTCACTAACAATTTAGTACTAGTTTTAAGACGAGTCTAACTTTAAACCATTTGAATAGCAAAACACCAACATCAACCTACTATGTTTTTGAAATATCTTTCAGTAAAGATTTCTTCAAAACATGAGCGACATCAATAAACGTAAGCTTAAGGGAAATTTTACAAATAAGGAAGAAGAAATATTAGTAAAGAAAATAAAAAAATGTTCTTTCTGGGAAATTGTCCCCTGCTACCCCACCTTTAAAGCGGGAAAATACTTGGAGGGAAATCCAAACGGCAATTAATTCCGTGAGCTTCCAAAGAAGGAGCTTAGCGGAAATAAAGTGCAAGTGGAAAAGGCACAAATTATGTGCCAAATCAAGATGTAAGTACAGGTTTTACTTTCTTATTACTACAATATTAAATAATAAGTATGAAGGTATTCTATTTGAAAAAAATACAGGCGAGTTTCAGAAGAATTTATATAAAAATTGGCCAAAATTATATAGTGAATATTTTTTATTCTTTACGCACTTATGTTAAAATCGTTTATCTTTAATTATATACTTACCAGACAAATTATTTTGTGCATATACAGGCCGGCGGAAAGTGTCAAATTTGGCGTTAAATATTTTGTTTAAAATTAATTCCAGCCTCGTGAAACTCGCATAACCCCCATGGTTTCATAGAACATTCATTTAATAGATTTACTAGTGGTTGCGAAAAGAAAGAGCTGCAAGGCTACTGAAGGTGGGCCCTCTGATGCCCCCGACCTTAAGCCCGAGGAAGATATAATATTAGAAATTACTGGGAAAACCTCGGTCGAGGGGAATTCCTGAGGGGAAACAAGTTAAATTTCCCAACATTGAAGCTATTCCTGAATCTTTCCGTAAGTAAAAATAATCTTTGTACCATTTTTATATTAATATGTACATACTTGCTATGCTATAAATAGCTTTAAATACTTAAACAATGCTTTTTTCTGTATTTAGCCTCCGGAAACACCCAATCTATAACTGCAACTTCCAGCAGCAAACTTCTTGGTACAATATTCTTCAAGCTGGTTTTTTCGAGGTGATTTTTTCCAGTAATAATAAAACCAAAAATTTAAGCCTAACTCATTTACATTAAAAATTACTCGATAAATAAAAATAAATTACATGGCTCCAAGAGATTGCTATCGGATGGGGCCGATGACGTAAATACCATAACAATTCCTTACCCAGGGCCAACACCAGCCCCAGCCGCAGCCTGGCTGCTTTCCTCTGGTAATTGTATAGAAATGTACATTGTATATATTGTCACGTAACTGTAAATATATTTAAGTAAACAGATGTAAGGAAGCAGTATTATAAATATTAATGAGGAAAAAATAAATGATGTTTGAAAGTCTTGGTACAATTGGTCATAGGCGGTTCTAGACCTCTATTTTTGGGGGGGCTCAAGCCCCTGGTTTACATACACCTATGGGGGGGGGGTGCTTAAGTCCCTGGTTTATATATAGGCGGCTAGGCCACCCAGATGGATTTGGGGGGGCTAATTCGAGATTGGGGGGGGGGGGCTTAGCTCCCCAAGCCCCCCACCTAGCAACGCCTATGCAATTGGTAAATAAACAAAACGCAACAATTTAAAAATACCAAATATGTATGTCTGTACGTGAAAATGTATAATTTCGGGAGATTTATATTATTAGATTATGCAAAACAATTTTAAAAATATTTTAGTTTCGTACTCCTCATCCAGCGGAAGTGACTCCTCCATTTCCCCATCCTCTTCAGAAATCGAGGACCCTGGAGAAGAAAATTCAGCGTGGACAAGAAACGCAAACTTACACAGAGTATTTTATTGTACTTATTAAATATGTCAATGGATTAACTTTAGATTTTTTTAGGATGTCAGTTTACCAGCAGAATTTGCAATTGCTGGAAATTAATAAAAAAATTCTGCAGACTTAGGAAAGACAAACGGCCGCGCTAGAAAGCATAGCCAGCTCTCTTCTAGTCATAAAACAAGTTTTTTCATATGGCTATAAAAAACAGACTGCATTTTATTTAAATCTCTTAACTACTCTTATGGTAGTTTTTAAGCTGCAGCAAAATTGCACATAATTTATTTTCCATACCCTATACTTTTCATCTAAATTAAATCTAATTTCGTAGAAAGTAATAACTAGTATAAGTTAGGTATAGTCGTGGCCAAAAAAATTTGGATTTACAGAAGCAGGTGTCTATATCTGCTTTTCTATAACCCTCGTGTTTTACGAGGCGCGTTTTATATTTTTTAATATAATAATTATTATATATCTTTGGTGTTTTTATATGTGACTAATTCTGATGACACATATATAATAGTATATTCTGTAACAAGATTAGAATGAAAAAACTCGATTCGAGTGGAAAATTCCGAACGCGAGCGTTAGCGAGCGTGAGGAACCACGAGTATCGAGTTTTTTCATTCTAACCGAGTAACAGACTATATTTTCTCCACGACCAGAAAGTATGAGTACCGTCAAATTCTATATCTGATTCATTCGATTTTTCACTCATTATTTCATTTAAATTGAAGCTTTTCTGACAAAAATTATGACGCCGCCACAATTTGCATCTGTCACTGACAATTTTGAAATCCACGGCAATCTATGTCGTTTGGTTCGATTACAGAATATTCATACCGTACCTTGTTATGGAATGAAAATACATGCGAAACACATAAGAAGTAAGTGTTTCAGAATAAATATTCTAACTCAAGAGTAAGAATGTATATGTTCTATTATTAAAAATGATTTCGGAATTTCTACATTCTTTAATGGTTGTGGAGAAAATTATTTTCCGTTATGTCTTGAATACTATATACTTCTTGTGTTGGAAGCTACATTTGAATAAAATTTTTACCATCGTTGGAATATGAAAATCCAAAACTGGAAACGGTAGCAGGGTAAAAGCTACCCTATAATACTATTTGAAAAAACCATTTTTAGCATCTTGCTAATGTAACTACAGTTTTTAAAGGTGCAGTGGGTTCATATTTAGTTGTTTAAAAATTTTGTTGTTTTTTTTGTTTATTCTCTCACGCTCAAAGCATTTAACGCATTTAAATGAAAGTTTGCACGCAGATGGCTCATAGGTACGTCGAATTAAAAAATAAGTTACTTTTTACCCTAAAAAAAGGATACGATGTTTGTCAAGAATATGTGCCTGGATTTGGTACTCCGAAACTTTAAAATTATTTGATGAAATTACAAAAGAAATTTTTATTAAGTTGAAGTTATTTACAAAGTGTGCCACTGTCTTATCATACGGTGGATTTCAAGGGCCTCTAAACTGACTCATAACTTTATGTTTTTGGAAAAAAGAAAATCATAATTTGGTCACAATAAAACATATCCAGGGCATCATGAATACAAGTAGTTGCTACTGAAGATTCCTTATTCATTACCATTATACGCGGCGAAGCAAGGAGTAACAGTCAATATAAAATATAAATAAGGAAGGAACTCCCCTTATAATTTTTAATCATTATGAATATAGGAAGTTTGATTATATCTTACAGAATGCATTGTAAAAACAACCATCCTTTTAATGTAAAAAAAATTAGAAACAACGATGTTAAAGGGGTATCCTACAAATATGCCCTGCATAACTATGACAATTTTGCCGATGTAAGGACTAAGGATTCGTAATTTTCAGTTACAAAAAGTACTCTTTTCCGTATTATAATTTACGAGTAAATGGAAAAATTCTGAGCCTCCGTATTGTTGCTCACACTGACACTGCATATGGGTTCCTATTCCTAAGAACGTGGCATGGCATGGTAAATCCGAGTAGTATACAAGTTGTATCGCAAAGGAGGGTCCACAGTATTTTAATATTCTATGTTTCTTTTAGTACAAAAGACCTGATTTTTTTTTAAATCGGCCAATATTAAAAAACCCTTATTTTTAAAAATATGGAAAAATGTTATTAGAAAAGTTGTCTAGAATTAAAAGCTGCTCAAATATGCAATTATGTCTTTTATTTCAAAAACAATTTTTGTCAGTATCCCACATATTCTTGGATTCTTTAAAAAGGGTCTCCTCAAATTGCGTCATAATTAAATAGAACAGGTGGAATTTAATTGTGTGTAGTGTTACCAACTTTTTTTTACAAGTGATTTTTTTATTCAAAAATGTTTTTATGTTACAAGGGCAATTATTACCTAAAATCTACCCAAAACAAAAATATATTTTTTTCGTTTGTGAAGGTACCAAAGTATTGAAAAAAACGATAATTATCCTTCGTACACTTTAATAATAATTGTCCTTGCAACAAGAAAGGCTATTTTCGAATAAGAAGAAATAAGAAGTTTTTAAAAAGTAGAGAGATTTAAGTTTGGTTTCCCAACAGTACACTACTCAATTTCAGTTTTGTCGAAATTTAAGGAATCTAGGAAGGAAAAATATAAAAGAATTATTTTTCTTAGGTTACGACATGAATTGATATTTGAAGATAACTTTTAATTCTAAAAAAAAAATTCCATTAGGTGCCAACTTCTTGATCCACGCTGTATAAGGGACCAAAAATACTATTGAGCTTTTTTCTTGATATAAAGCAAAATTAGATAACAATTGTTTTTATGGTGCTCACTCGCATGTTTGACCCAAAGTTTATCAGCTTTTGAACTATATTAAACTTTAATCTAAACCATTTAAATAGCAGACAGCTAGTCCGACAAAAATCAAAAAAGCCAGTGTTTCGTACTTTAGTGGCCTAAAACGGAATCTGAAAAAATCTCGAGAAGCGATTTTTTCCACGATTAGATTAATTTTTCTTCCTTAGAAGGAAGTAAAACTAAAACATAATTCGTTCATATGTATGTACTTACCCAATGGTGTGCCGTCCAAGGGGCTAGGGGGGAAGCCCATCCCCCCGCCCTCGTAACGGCGCCCTCGCGCCCCCACGGAGATTCAATGCCTACTATGACCACATACTCTCCAATAAGAGAATTATTTGGCGCCCCCAAATCATTGTGCCTCCTCCGCATCTAAAGGCACGGCACGCCACTGTAACTTACCTACATTTTTTACTCACTATAGCTCCCATAGCGACCATATTTATATAGACTTGTGCGTTAGGTTTATATAAGTTCCTAGGAAAAGTAGGCCTTATTTGTATGTAGCAATAAGGTACAATCCACAAGTCAGACTTACAGAAACTGTGCAAGTTAACTTTCAGGTGCAAGGTTAGATGACACCATAGTAATTCTAAATAAATGGAATAACTAACGCGCGTCTGCACGTTGACTTACAGAGCTTCTATAATTACACAGGTAGCTAAAACGTTTAAGATGTCCCTCGCCGAATTTGTTTTGCTTTCAGCATGTTTCATATCAAAAGTTAATTGAGGCTTTTTGTTTTGGCGAAAAACAAATACCCAACTCCACATTTAGGACCCCAAGTGGGTGTTCTCCAGGGGCACAATCAAGGGGGTTCATACCCCCCCCCCCCCCCCCCCCCCGGAAATTTAACAAGTGTGATTCTGGGGAACAATTATTTTGATAAGTGTATTTTAGTTAAATTATTATTTCTTCTTCCTCATTCATATGACTACAATTTCAAAGTATAATATTTGTTTAATGCGAATTATTTCATTTTAGCAATAATTTGTCCTTCATTCATTGCCATATTCAATAAATCGTATACATCATTTTTGTTTTATTTTGTTTGTTAAAAATAAAAAGCTTCAATGGTTTTTAAAAATGATAAATAAGTGTGAGTAAACTTTACAAAAGTAAAAGCTATACAAGTCTCTTTATTACAATGAAAAAAAAAACTTTGATAAAAGAAGCTAACTGTGCCTATATTTTGTTTCATATAATTATCAGCCATTTGGAAATTTGTCAGTGACTGGTTTAGTGGTTTATATAAAAAATAACAAAGCTGATAAAAATACAGTTGCTTGTATTCATTAAAGCATAATATAAATTTGATTTAGAGTCCTTGATGACAATGATGAGTAGGTTGTCACATTTAAACTATTTAGTTAGCTAATTTACAATTTTATTGATTGCTTCATGCAATATCTAGTAACTACTCCTTAAAATGCTTCTTTTTTTATCTAAGACATCCCCCGTAGACTTCAAGCCTAAGTACTAACGTACCGTGGGCGTCTGAAGAGAAGGGAAATATAGTCTATTGACACGGGATTTGAAGGATTGGAGGTTGGGACCGGAAGGGAAAACATCTGCAGGCAATTTGTTCCATAATCTGGAGACCCTACGTATGAATAAGCGAGAGAAGTGGTCTGTTCTAGGCTTTTGTAGCTGGACAGTAAAGGGATGCATACGTAAAGCGCCTATTGTTGTTCTGTTAGGAACAGTCAAGGGGGGAATAATACCGGCTAGTTCTTCAGCCGTGGAAGTAGCGGTAGGACAGGGATAAATCCCCAACAGCGCAGCGCGGCGATGAGCGAAAGAAGGGAGTTTTCTCGTGAGGGCTGGGTCATTGATAAGTCGAATGGCTCTCTTTTGGATAGAATCAAGGATGTTAAGTGTCGAAGGTGGTGCCGCTCCCCAGAAGTGGGAGCAGTACTCTAGGTTAGGTCTTATTTGGGAAACATAGAGAGTATATAAGTTGGAAGGGGAGAAGTATTTTCTGGCTCGAAAGAGAAAACCAAGCTTTTTAGTTGCCGATGTGGCTACTGAAGTAATGTGTTTGTGCCAGCTGAGATCATGTTCGAAAGCGACGCCAACAAGATCGAATGTTTCATTGTTTTGTAGGGCTTGGTCATTCATGTGGATGGGGTAAGCGGTGCCAGATTTTTTGCGTGACAAGGAGCAAGACTGGGTTTTGGAGGCGTTGAACTGAACAAGGTTTTTAGCACCCCAGTCTAAGATTAATTGAAGATCTTGGGAAATCGATAGGTACATAGATCTGCGTCTATTATCCAACTCCTGATTCGAAACTTATTATTATTATTATTATTTAAAACAGTGAGCGGATAAACCGATGAAACTGTTTATATTACAGTCTTTTAAGCAGTTGGTTATAGATACTGAGTAACACTATCCATATATATATGGCCCAATCATTTAGCTGCTGTAATGAACCATTGTGCTATTCCATCTCTGTAGGTTACTATCTACTCTGTTTTTAAAGGAATTTACTGATGGAGCGGAGACTGTTTCCTTAGACAGTCCATTCTGGAAAAAATGAATATTGGAGTGAAGAGTACTATCGTCAGCATAACTGTGGATGGGATTGGTAGTTGAAGAGAGCAGGTCATTAATGTGAAGAATAAATAGGGTTGGTGCCAGGACTGAACCTTGGGGGACCCCATCATTGACAGGATGGAAGTTAGACGAGTGACCGTCAACCACAACAGATATGCGCCGATTAGAGAGACAGCTGCCGACCCAGGTACATAGTTTGGTAGGAAGACCGTAAGAAGGTAGTTTGTTGAGGAGTGCAGCATGTCAAACTTGGTCAAAGGCCTGGGAAATATCAAGAGCAACAATCTGAGATTCGCCATAGAATTTGAGAGACTTGTTCCAGTTATGTATGACAAAGCTAAGATCAGCTGGCATGAATGATTTTGTGTTTTTATAGGTATTTTAATATTTGCAAGTTGACCACTTTCTCCATAACTTTGCTGACAACGGAGAGACGAGAGATAGATCTATAATTGGATGGAAGGGACTTGGAACATTTCTTCACGACAGGCTGCACACGAGCAGTCTTCCAGCTATCTGGGAAGATACCCTTGTCATAAGGGATCTGAAAAAGACGAGTTAAGATGGGTGCAAGTTCTGGAGCGCATTTTTTTAGGACAATTGTAGGTATGCCATCCAGACCGGAGGACTTTTTGGTGTCAAGGGATAGAAGAATTTTTTGAAGTTGTTTGACCTTAAGATTATATCTGGCATTTTGTACATTAGACTTGCTCAAGACTGCTCTTGTCAAGGGCGGTCCCAAGGGGGAGGGTGGCTTGGTTGATTACCCCCCTAGAACCCGGGCTTCCCCTGGCATGATATGGGCCGCAAACAAAGCAGTCTGTAAATATTTTAGTTGGTTAACAAAAATTAGCCCCCCCCCCAGAATTTTAGTCCAGGACCGCCCTTGGCTCCTGTGAATTATACAATATCCAGTTTTAAGAAAAGTGTACGTGGAAAACCACTGAAAACCATGTTCATAACAATTTACAATAACCTTATCTCAATACTGTAATCAATATAAAAATATTAGCTTGCACAATCTAAACTCCAAGCCCTTATTTGTTCTTTCTTCCGGTGTTTACCTAAAACAGAAAAATGCATAGTTATTATTACATTACTAATAATAAACTATGTTATCATGCAACAATAAGGGTAAAAGTTTGAAAGTGCTGGCAAAGTTACCAGCAAAATAATTTGTATGCCATTTTATTCTTCCAAATTATAAAGGCATCATTGTCCTTGCTGGTAACATTGCTGGCTGGCACTTGGATAATTTGACACTAAAGGACGATACCAACGCTCTACAGATGTTTAAAAAACAGCTGATATTATCTGAGAAAGTCACAAGCTTCTTAGATCTGTGAACCTGTATAATGTCAATTAAAAAGTGATAAATGAAAAACACACTTTCCTGAACTTCTGCCGACTATCATCCTTGAGTTGGCAAAACGTTAAAGGAATAAATTAGACGTACTACAATACCAAATTTTATAAGGTATCATAATCCTATGTTACTTATTTTAGCTTTCAAAAATAATAAAAATAAACAGTGCTCACCAAACAACTATCCATTACCATTCCATTGCACTGTTCCAAAGTAGGGTTGAGTCGACTATTTTCGCAAATAAAGCCATCATGACTACCTCCTGGCCTTACACAGACTTAGTAAACTCTAAATCTGAATCACACACGACTTATACGTTGAGGCTGTAAAATCCTTTTCTATTCATGTAGTTGTCTGGATCTACCTAAGATTGCATAATTTTATATAATACATATTGTGTGCCTAAATTCATAAAGCAAAAAATTAGAACAGCGAGTTATATCCAAAATTGTACAGTCTCCTATGACAATATTTTTTTTTATCTAAGACATCCCACGTAGACTTCAAGCCTACGCACTAACGTACAGTGGGCGTCTGAAGAGAAGGGAAATGTAGTCTACTGATACGGGATTTAAAGGATTGGAGGTTGGGACGGGAAGGGACGGCAATTAGTTCCATAATCTGGAGACCCTAGCTATGAATAAGCGAAAGAAGTGGGCTGTTCTAGGCTTTTGTTGCTGGACAGTAAAGGGATGCATACGTAACGCGCCTCTTGTTGTTCTGTTAGGAACAGTCAAGGGGGGAATAATACCGGCCAGTTCTTCAGAGAAAAATCCGTGGAAGTACCGGTAGAAACGAGATAAATCACCAACAGTGCGGCGATGAGCGAGAGAAGGGAGTTTTCTTGTGATGACTGGGTCATTAATGAGACGAAGGGCTCTCTTTTGGATAGAATCAATGATGTTATGTGTCGAAGGTAATGCCGCCTCCCCATATGTGGGAATAGTATTCTAGGTTAGGTCTTATTTGGGGAACATAGAGAGTGTATAATAAGTTGGAAGGGGAGAAGTATTTTCTGGCTCGAAAGGGAAAACAAAGCTTTTTAGCTGCCGATGTGGGTACTGAAGTAATGTGTTTGTGCCAGCTGAGATCATGTTCCAAAGTGACGCCAACGAATGTTTCATTGTTCTGTAGGGCTTGGCCATTCATGTGGATGGGGTAAGCAGTGCCAGATTTTTTGCGTGACAAGGAGCAAGACTGGGTTTTGGAGGCGTTGAACTAAACAAGGTTCTTGGCACCCCAGTCTAAGACTAAAGGAAAGGGATAGGTGCATGGATCTGCGTCTATTATCGAACTCTTGATTCGACACTTGTCTGGAAAAATTAATATTGGAGTGAAGAGTACTATCGTCAGCATAACTGTGGATGGGATTGGTAGTTGAAAAGAGCAGGTCATTAATGTGAAGAAATGGGGTTGGTGCCAGGACTGAACCTTGGGGGACGCCAGCATTGACGGAACGGAAGTTAGATGAATGACCGTCAACCACGATAGGCATGCGCCGATTAGAGAGCAAGCTACCGACCCAGGTACATGGTTTGTAAGGAAGACCATAAGAAGGTAGGTTGTTAAGGAGTGCGGCATGCCATACTTGGTCAAAGGCCTTGGAAATATCAAGAGCAATAATCTGAGATTCGCCATGAAATTCGAGAAACCTGTTCCAGTTATGTGTGACAAAGCTAAGGAGATCAGTGTGGACATTTGGTCACAAAATCCGTACTGTCTGTCATGGATCATTTTGTGTTTTTCTAGATATTTTAGAATTTGCAAGTTGATTGTTGTCTCCATAACTTTGCTGACAACAGAAAGAAAAGAAATAGATCTATAATTGGATAGAAGGGACTTGGAACCTTTCTTCGGAACAGGCTGCACACGAGCAGTCTTTCAGCTATCTGGAAAGATACTCTTGTCATAAGAGATCTGGAAAAGACGAGTTAAGATGGGTGTAAGTTCTGGAGCGCATTTTTTGGAACTATTGCTGGTATGCCATCCAGACTGGAGGACTTTTTGTTGTCAAGCGATAGAAGGATTTTTTGAACTTGCTTGACCTTAAGTGAAATGGTAACAAAAACTAAAACTAATAGAAATAAACCTTCTGCTTTAAGGATGCCTTATTTTAAATAATTAAGTATCAGTTTATGAAAAGACAATATCCACAACTATGTTGTTTTTACAATTTTCTGTCAGTACTCTAGAAGAATAATTACAGAGGCTTACTCATGGGGGGCGGGAGCCTCTCCTCCCGTATACGCTCGAGTTAGCTAATTAGAGTACGAGTTAGCTATTAGGACTTCATACCAAAAAACGTTAGCAGCTGAGTTTGGGGAAAATTCACATAAAGGTCGACAGGTTAATCCCAGCAAACGTAAAGAAAGTTCTACCAGTTGTAAAAAAAATCGAGAGTTTTGCTCGGAGAAAATTTATAAAAAAGGATAATTTTGGATGTGTATCTTCGCATAGTTGGATATTTTTCTCCACTTACCCCCTCCCCCCAAACATAGTGCTTTCAATACGCCCCTGAATAATTGTAAGCGCAAATTGACCCTATGTTTTAATACCTAATAATAATTGAATCGCCATACCTGTGGTTTCTTAATTCGAATATGTGTTCCATCGATACAGCCTACTATATTGGAAAATTCAGCGATGCGGTAAAATCCTAAAAAAAAATGTAAATTAATTAGTAAGAACTAACAATATTTGTTGTGTAACACAAGGCTGAAGTAGAAAATTTACTGCCTACAAAATTTTAAATAAATTTTTTCATAAATATACCTATGTATAAAATAAATGTATGTATAGGGTCTTCCAACGAGGACTGAACAGGGGCTCATTTTTGACCTTCCTTGTATTTAAATAAAAATCTAAAATAGCCACTCGATGTACTTTTTCCTGCAGAATTCAAAAATGAAACCAAAAATTTATTTGAACCAGAAACAAAAGAGTTACGCTATGGATAAAGTGTTTTTTAAATGGAACATAGCTTTTTTTATACGATTTTCGGAACGAGTGATTTTTTTTATGTCCGTTCTGATTAAAATATTTAATATTGTGACAGCTATTTTTATTAAATTTTAATGTTTTATCCAGTATAATTTAACTTCAACCTGTTTGAAACATACACTAGGTGATAAAGGTAAAATCACCTTGAAATCCTTCAATGTCAAAAAATTTGACAAATTTACTATAATATTGCCGAAATGAAATATTCATTAGATGAGAGATTGCAGATTGTTATCTTGTTCTACAAATGCCACGAAAATGCAAGAGAAGCAAGGAGAAGATTTATTGCAAATTTTCACAGAAATATATCCGTCAATACTATTCTAAGGATAAAGAACCTATTTGAGGAAAATAAAACATTACATGACAGAAAAAGAATTCCAACTCTATACTTTATTGATTTTACCTTTATTACCTAGTTTATGTTTCAAACAGGTTGAAGTTAAATTATACTGGATAAAACATTAAAATTTAATAAAAATAGCTGTCACAATATTAAATATTTTAATCAGAACGGACATAAAAAAAATCACTCGTTCCGAAAATCGTATAAAAAAAGCTATGTTCCATTTAAAAAACACCTTATCCATAGCGTAACTCTTTTGTTTCTGGTTCAAATAAATTTTTGGTTTCATTTTTGAATTCTGCAGGAAAAAGTACATCGATTGGCTATTTTAGATTTTTCTTTAAATACAAGGAAGCTCAAAAATGAGCCCCTGTTCAGTCCTCGTTGGAAGACCCTGTACATGTACATATAGTATAGTCTATAGTCTGTTCAAAAAACTTGACAAAAAAACAAAACCCTTTTATTGTACTTATTTTAGAGATACTTTTGATATGTCTACTGTATTATGCTAATGAATATCATGACCAGTTGTCGCATTTTTTCAGTGTCAGACATTTGAACAGAGTAAAGATTACTTATTTGTACTCAAAAAAAGCATAGCTCAACGTGAGAACGGAACCACCTAAAATACATGAGGTAGAAACAACAATACACAGTTCATAGGCTATCACGTTTCTATCGTTTAAAAATGGTGAAAATTTTTAAAAAATTATGTTTGTAATGCGTACCTAGTTTTTATGTAATATGAAAGGACAAAGCGCCACTCTTACAGGCGCGGATTTAGGGAGGCGCAGGGGGTGCCCCCCCTAATGCCTTGTACAAAAAGGATTTCAATAGCGAATTTTATAAAAATGAATATTGTATCATAAACATTAACTATTCCTACATATTCTACAAAATATTATAAACAAAAACAAACATATGCCGTCTTTGTAAGGTCTTTGAAATAAATTATACCACAAAAATATGAATAATAGGTCAATTCTAATAATTTGTAATATGAAACTGCAAGCCTTTTTGAGAATTTTTGATTTACATGCTCTTAGATTGTTTCTGAAAACATTCCTTACACATCTCACTGCGATCTTATCAAAATTTGCGCCGGATCGTTTTGGCTTTAAAAGGAAACAATAACCGAATCGTTTTTTTTTTTTTCAAAAAACATCTCTTTTGTAAGTAATTTTTTTCGAAAAACAGGTTTTCGAAAGAGGAATAACGAAATTTTTCAAAAATGTTTTCTCGAAAACACGTATTTTGAACGTTTCTTAAAAACGGTCGTGACAGCTTTTTTGAAATGATTCATGATGACTCATGAAATATTTTGAAAATATTTTCCCGAAAACGCGTATTTCGAAAGTATATTTTTCAAAAATAATTTTAAAAAGATAGTTCTGTTACATTTTCCGAAAATATACTAAGTGACATTGAAATTGCAACACCAAGAATTATTTATTGTATTCTGATAAAAACTTGGAGACATAGTCGCTAGCATGGATGTTCACGCTGATAAAACTTTCAAGATATTCTATGCAGTCTTTTTTGTGTTATTGATGTTTTGGCATATCATAGCTTTAACAAAGTAAAAATGTTTACGACTAATTTTTAGTTGCTTTGCGGGATTCGATGTGTTTGGTACTTGTGTGTTTCACCACATTAACATGCCTAGAGTTCGCAGACGCGCTAATTTCACCCACCTCTCCGAGTTTGGTAGGGGTCTGCGTGAAGCCGGAATTTCTTTTAGGGAAATTGCTACTCGGGTGAATCGAAACGAGGCCACTGTAATGCGATGTTGTCGAGCGTGGTTCCAAGAAGGCCGAACTCGGCGTCGGAGAGGTACTGGACGCCAGAGGCAGACCACAGAACAACAGGATCGTCGGTTAGTGCTACTAGCTCTCAGGGATCGACTTTTCACAACAAGGGCAGTTGCGAACCATGGTTTGATGCTGTAGGACGGGCAATAACAATGAGGACGGTTTATCGCCGAATAAGGTCTTTTGGGCTGTTTTCATACCGTCCTCATCTCGTGCTACCCTTGACCCCAGAGCATCGACGGCAACGCTTGGACTGGAGTAGGGAAATACATGAATGGAATATGGAATGGAGATCAGTTGCGTTCAGCGATGAATCCAGATTTTATCTAGGGATGCACGATGGCCGTTCCAGGGTAAGAAGGAGACGTGGTGAAAGACGGAATATCCAATTTTCGATTGAACGGCATGTTCACCGCACCGTGGGTCTTATGGCATGGGGCGCCATTGCCTACGGCAGGAGATCACGTTTAGTATTCATTCGAGGTAGCATGATCGCCAAGCGATACATCAACGAGGTGTTAGAACCACATTTGCTTCCCTTTTTGGAACCAGTGGCAAATCCACCTTTCCAACAGGACAGTGCACGACCTCATGTGGCCCGTGTAACTTTAGACTTTTTTGAAGCTTCCGGCATAAATGTTCTTCCGTGGCCCCCTCGATCTCCAGACCTTTCCCCAATAGAACATGTCTGGGATATGATGGGAAGGTTGCATAATTTACCGCACCCCCCACAAACACTGGAGGCTCTACGCCACGAAGTTCAGGTGGCCTGGGATACCATACCCCAAGTAGAGATGGACCACCTTATCCAATTAATGCCGCGACGACTTCACGAATGTGTAGCAAACAGAGGGGGATCAACACATTATTAACATTAAGGTAGGATATCTTACGCCGTTTCGGGTTTAAGGCGAATCATCAGCGAAAAGAAATTCCGGCGGCATACCGATCTAACATAGAACAGCAACACGTCTGTCTCTGTCTAAGACCGCCCCCCGGTAAATTATATTTTTGCACCGGCATCACCGCAACTATCATGACGCGGCGACCACACAGCTGATCGACCGGAGATATTCACATATTATTTATTTTATTATTTAGCTTGGTTCTTTAAGCCGATTCAGTGACGTTACCAACGTCTGTCGCATCGCATGGAATAAATGACGTACAACAAAATACATACCTAATCTTTATTGTATTTTTACCTACCTGCGCGCAAGTAAAGGTATAGACGTATGTTTTTCGCACATGTAATGTAAATGCAAAATTTATGTAATGCAAATATACGCGCGATGTATATAAGGGTGTATGTACAATAATGTGTATATATTACGTGGAATGGAGGGACCAATTCCACAAAATGGCTCGTCGGTAAATTATCTTCATACGAAGAGTGACATAATATAGGTGAAGTGGAAGAAAAACAGATATGGCGGCCGACTGCAGCCATTGTGTTGTACAGAAAAAGAAAAGTTTTTCCTCACATTGCAATATGGATACCTTCTAAAGGAAAGGTGGTGATGAAGGCATTGTAAATTTTAAAGATATATCTATACGTTTTAAAGAAGAAAAAACAAATATGGCGGCGATGTCGTTAAGTTGTATCTAAAACCAACTTTCCAAACATTTCACTGGGGATGACACATTAAAGGTCTTGGTGAAAGATCTGTACTCCGTAAACAATAGCAAATACGGCGGCCGCCTGCAGCCATTTTGTTGTAAACGCAACAATTTTCACAACCATTGCAATACGAACATTAAAGTCACGGACGTGATACCACGGTTTTAAAGATTAGATATACCTATTTCACAAAAAAAAAAACACATGTACCTACTTATATGTAAAAAATTATGTGCCAAATAAAAAGTCGTAATGAAGGGATGCAGCACATGGGAAAAACTAAATACAAAAATAGGTACAGGTGTGGTGTAGTTTGATTATTAGTGATAACTGGCTGATGCGTTGTTTCCGCGTACAACTGCATCATCAATAAACATTCCATGGTATCGGAAGATAACCTTCGTCTTTTTGCAGTAAACAGTGAGGTGAATTTTGAAAAAGAACGTTCTGCATCTAAGGATGTTATATTGGCATATGCGTATTGTTACTCATAAGCACTTGCTCGTCCGTCGCGCAAACACTCACAACGGCACGTAACTGTGTATAATTCGGATTTTTCCGTAAAACTTCGTTTAACTTTTGTGTAGTACATATCGTCGCTGGAAAGACAAAGGAGCGTAACTCCATTTAACATATTTTTCAGGAGAAGCGATTGAAAATTAAGCCAGTATTGCATTTGTTACTGAACCTTCTTCTTCTGTTATAATTTACAGTACACTTAATTAAGTTGTTTAGTAGACTAAGTAGTTTATGCTTCTTGCAAAGAAAGATGTATTTACGGAGTTACCGAATTTTAAAAGAGAGATATCTTTTTGTCTATTAACTTCTTTGAAAATTTTCATACATGACTGACTTACGCCTATATAATTTATAATATCACGATAACCATAAGAGAGAGAGAGAGAGAGAGATACGCCAGTTTGTATTTTTATAAATATGACCTTGGGAGGTGGCCATAACACGAAATTCGGGTTTTCGGAAACGCCTTCTTGTCTCGACGATATGCCTGGGGTATCTGTTAATGTCTATAAATGTAAATTTAAATGGTCCACAATGGCAAATTTCCCTAGCCGTAGGGCAGGATTTTGAAAATTTCCGATGGCGTTAAATAAAATGTATAATTGTCACGTGTAGTTACCAAATCTTTTATTATCGCTTCTTGCGTGTTGGTTTTTTTTTTGTTCTTTCGGTATTCACTTATGTTTAATTTTTCATTGACTTGTTTGCCGTTCTGGTCGATCGTAGTCGATGTTGTTGGTAAATTAGTCATGGTATTTTTGAAAAAAGTAAGGGCTACTAATAAAACAACCTAATTTAATACAACATCCTTTTTTTAAACCTTTTTGCTGCTATATTGGCTTTTTAAATGAGGAAATTACCAGTTACCCACACTTCTTCTTTAAGGTAATCAAAGTGTGGGTTATTAACTAAATTATGTTTATGAAATTTTGCACAGAGGTTTCTTATATAACGGAGGCATCCACTATGGTAGGGTTTTTCAAAATTCAACCCCTAAGGGGGTAAAATAGGGGTTTAAACTTTGTATGGAAAAAGAATATTAGATTGTCCTATTAAGTCGAAACTTCATTGAAGTACCTACTCTAAAAGACAAATGTTTAAACACGTGGTTTGCAGTTTTTACTAATTCAACCTCAAATATTTTCTGTGTACAGGGTGTCCGGATTTCGTTGTAATTGCAGGGTATCTCGGTTGTTATTAGAGATAGAGAGTTGCGATTTTCGCGAAGGGTTGCTAAACGAAAGATGGCATAAAAATATTCATGGTCCCCTTCGTTTTTGAGATACAGGACGAAATTGATTTTTTTTCATTTTCGGACCCCCCTCGCATCTTGTAACTTATAAAAAAAGTAAAAATGGATCCTATTAGAATTTTCTACGTAGAATCGAATGGCATGGTTAGATTTTCAGCAGATGTGATATTTTTCGGGATATTAACTAAACATATGTTTTTTTAAATGGAACACCCTGTATATTTCTTAACCATTAAGTTTCCCCTTTCGAGAGCTTTTCAAAAATATATAACACTTTATAGTTATTTTTTATTTTTAGGCCTTAAACGAACTATTTAATTGTAAACTTTAATTTTGAGTAGTTGGCCATGATTAACATGTGGTTTAACCTCAATTCAAGTATTTAGATTTAAAAAAGAATCTGGTTAAATCCTGTATTTTCATTAATTTATTAAAATTGGTATTATTTTATAAACTACAACACTACTTGTTATCTAGAACTAAAACTACTTCGTTTTTAATCACTTGAAGATTAAATTAGTTGTCTTGAATTATATTATTAATAGCAAATAAAAGTCAAATTTAAAAACAAAACATACAAAACTTCAGGTAAGAAAAGAGTTAGTCCATTTTAACACTTTTCGTTACCTAAAGTTTTGTATGTTTTGCTTTTAAATTTGACTTTTATTTGCTATTAATTAGTCTAGATAACTAATTTAATCTTCAAGTGATTAAAAATAAAGCAGTTTTAGTTCTGGTTAGGATTTTCTATATATCTAAGATAACAAGTAGTGTTGTAGTTTAAAAAATAATACCAAATTTAATAAATTAATGAAAATACAGGGTTAACCAGTTTCTTTTTTAAACCTAAATACCTGAATTGACGTTAAACCACATGTTAAACACGGCCAACTACGCAAAATTAAAGTTTAAAATTAAATAGTTCGATTTAAGTGCTAAAAATAAAAAATAACTTTAAAGTATTATATATTTTTGAAAAGCTCTCGAAAGGGGGCACTTAATGGTTAACCCTTTCGCTGCGGCTATCTGTACGAGCAGCTCCATACCTGGTTGCGGCTATTTTTTAAATTTTTTATTTATTTATTTTTTGCTTGAAACTTTCAGGAACGCAATAATAATGAATAAAAACTATTTTATTAAGTTCACAAGAATACATTTTTAAATAATAAATAAAAAAATAAAAATAATACAACAATACAAAAATAAAATATTATTGGACAAAAAAACATACGCGCTGTGTTTTCAAAGAAATAAAATAAATTTTTTTACATTTTTAACAATAAACAGACAAAATAGAATATATAAAAAAATAAAAACAAAAAAAAAATAAAAATAAAAATAAAGAAAACGAAAATAAGAAGAAAGAAATAAAGAAATGAAGAAAAACGAAGAAGAAAGAAATAAAGAAAACGAAATAAAGAACTAAGATACGTTTACAAGATACGTTTAAAAATAAATACACTAACGGTTAAAATCATCATCATAACTTGCCGCGTGTCCGCTTCGCCTTTTCTGGTAGTCGGCCAACGCAACGGCGGCGGAGGGAGAAATAACCTTGAAACGATTGCAAGACCGAATAAATAAATAAAAAAATTAAAACAAAAATAAAGAAAACGAAAATAAGAAGAAATAAATAAAAAAATAACGAAAAACGAAGAAGAAATAAAGAAAACGAAATAAAGAACTCAGATACGTTTAAAATACACTAACGGTTAAAATCATAATCATAACTTGCCGCGTGTCCGCTTCGCCCTTTCAGGTAGTCGGCCAACGCAACGGCGGCGGAGGGAGAAATAACCTTGAAACGATTGCAAGACCGAATAAATACGAATAATATTCAATATACCATTTGGCGTCAACAGCAGTTCACGGTAAATGCAGAAAACCAAAAGGCGTCTTTAGCACTGAGGGCACGAAACATTGGAGACGACAACTGGCGTCAACAGCAGCGAAAGGGTTAATAGGGTGTTCCATTTAAAAAAACATATATGTGGTTAATATCTCGAAAAATATCACATCTGATGAAAATCTAACCACGGCACGCGTAGAAAACTCTAACAGGATTCATGTTTACTTTTTTATGTTACAAGATAACTGAAATGCGAGAGGGTCCGAAAATGGAAAAAAATCAATTTCGTCCTGTATGTCAAAACCGAAGGGGGCCATGAAAAATATTTTATGCCATCTTTCGTTTAGCAACACTTCGCGAAAACCGCAACCCTCTATCTTTTAGAACAACCGAGATACCCTGCAATTACAACGAAATTCGTACACCCTGTACACAGAAAATATTTGAGGTTGATTTAGTAAAAACTGCAAAACACGTGTTTGTACATTGTCTTTCCAACGGAGTCCGTTCCTGGAATGTAATGTTTGAATCCGGTCTCTAGTGATAACGCTACTGAAGAGGGTAAGTGCTTCACACATTTTTCACAATTATCACTGATTTACTTCCCTTATTTTCTTTTTCTGTTATATTTTACTTACTATGACGCGCACGCTTATGTCGGGTGGAACATTTTGGACGGCGCTATATATGATTCCTAGAACTAACCATTTTCTGTCTTACCCAAGGCCGGCCGCACGTTGCGTCGTTGCCAGCGTTAGGCAAAAGTACAAATAGATGGTCTGGCGCCGAAAGAGGGCGTATTGCACCAGGGCTTTTTTTGCAAAATCGTATTTCCAGGATTATGGACAAACTATTCAATTTTTACTTTTTTTACCCGCATGTCTAAATTAATACCCACGAGGGCTGTATTACGTCTATATTTTAAAGTATCTTTTATTTCAAAAAATAAAACTTTAAAAAATAAATATTTGAGTTTTTGGCTTTATAGCGTAATAGATAAAGTAATTCTCTGTGATATTTATATATAAACATTTTTTGATATAATGCATATTAACGACAAAAAATTGGAAATACAAAAATTGTTGGTGTCATTTTCTACTCGGTGGTTGACCACCATATTGTTAAAGTATAGCCAAGATTAAAGCACTCTTCATAGGTGTTGCAATTTCAATGTCACTTAGTATATATTTTTCAGAAAATAGTATTTAGAAAATTAAATTATAACCTCTAGTTACTCTAGTAGCTTGTAAAATGTTAATGAAAAAAATACGATAAAAGATCTTGAACAAACCTAAACAAACTTTTTTTTGGATTTGATCAGGTTTCCTTAGGTTTGGTACGTTACTTGTTCGAAAATTGTGTGTTTTCCAAAAAAATGTATTTTTGAAGTGTTTTAAAAAAATTTTAAAAATTGATTTTAGAAAAATTGGACTTTCGTAAGTGCTCGGTATATCCCCCAAGTGAGCAGAAGGCATAAATATTTAACATAAAAATGCTACAATATTTACAATTTCGTATTAATGAAACAAGTTTGTCCTGTCGCATGTAAGCTAAGATGACCAACTGTACTGTTTTTTTTTAACAAACATCTTTTTTGATGTTAAATTACGTTAATTTTTTCGAAAAACAGCTCCTTCGAAAGATGATATTTCGGAAATGGGTATACAAATTTTTTTCGAAAATGCCTTTTTTAAAGTTTCTTTCAAAAAGACACTTTCCGAAAATGTATTTTTTAGACAATGGAAACACTTCGGTGTCCATCCGTCCGTCTGTCACAGGCGATTTTCTCTGAAACTATTCGACGTAAAAATTTGAAATTTAGCGTACAGATAGAGTGTGGTGGCCCAATTATATATGTGAAGTATAAAAAGTTGAATTTTGATTCTGGGGGTTAATTTCGGGGGGTAAATTGGGTCATGTAAAAAAATTTCAAGGGCATCGTGTAGGGTGTCAAATAGAAGCTTATTAAAGCACAAATTCAACAATATATATGATGTATTTTTTAATGCATTTTTTTAAACATTTTTTTGGGAAAAATGCTCAGAAATTGCTGTCCCCCACCCTTATCATCAAAAGGATGGTTCAGAAAAATCTAAACAAATTATGAACATTGAGAATCAGTTGTAGATTGAGCGAAAATTATCAGGATTGAATTCTAGCGCGATCATTTCCGCCTTTATTTCCCTATAACTGCAGAACCATTGCTTTTAGAGAAAAAGTTTTTCGACAAAAATATTTCTCACGGTGTAAGGAACAACTTTTGTCCCTACACATTTTTCAGAATTTTTAATTTGGCTTCGCCCATACCCGATGTGATACGGCGTTGGTGCCGTCGGCGGCGGGTAGCGCGGCAGATGGGCGGAAATCGCGCGGCCGAGGTTTGTTCAGGTTAAGTGGGGGGATGATGGAATTGAACACTAATTGTGCAAGCGAACTTCACCGAATTTTTTATTTATATTTGCTTTCTGTCCCTTCGACTGATATATAAAAATTTTTCAAAAACATTTTTTGAAAGCACGTGTTTTCGAAAATATATTTCCTCGAAAACAGAACTTGTTCGATGATACAGTTATTCGAAAACTAGGGGTGTTTTCCAATTTTTTTTTCCGAGACCAACTTTTCGAATTTTTTTAAAAATCACTTTTCGAAACTACATTTTTTTCGAAAGTATATTTTTTAAATATTGTTTCTAAAAAGACTTCGAATATTCATATTTAAAAAACGCTTTTTGGAAAAATTAATTTAGCTTAAAAAAATAATGCAGCAGACCCGCGGAAACATAGACCTCAGGATATTTTTCTGTCTTTTTTTCATCGGCAGTTCCAAGCTAGTAGAGTTGATAATTAAATTTTTGAAAAAAAGTTATTTTCGCGAAATGTATTTTTCGAAATTCATTTTTTGAAAAAAAAATTATTCCATTTCCATTTCCGAAAAAGCTGTTTTCGAAAAAATTTGACATCGACAAAAATGGTTTTGAAAAAAAAGCACTACCTACAGTTGGTCATCTTAGCTTACGCGGCTGGACAAATTATTTCAATGAAATATTCTAGACTTTTTTTCATTTATGTCTTCTGCTCATTTGGAGGGATATATTTACGAAAGTACAATTTTTCGAAAACCAATAATTGTCCAAATTTTTTTTAAAGCACTTTTCAAAAATACATTTTTTTCAAAAAACATCTTTTTCGAAACTTATTTTTTTCGAAAACCAATTTTAGTTTAATAATTTTTGAAGCGGCTTTTTGAAAAAGTAATTTGCTATAAAGTTAGCGTACCAAATCTAAGGAAACCTGATCAAACCAAAAACAGTTTTTCAGGAACTTTTTTGTCCTCTTTTAATTAACATTTTCCAAGCTAGGAGAGGTCATAATTTAATTTTCGAAAAAATACATTTCCGAGAATTTTTGAAAAATTGTACTTGCGAAATACTTATATGTGTTTTAGAGAAAATATTTTCAAAATATTTCATGGATCGGTTTTTAAAAAAGCATCTTTTGGAAAAGCTGTTAAGAGATTTTCGAAAAATGTTCTTTTCAAGTACTTACATATGTGTGTGTTTTCGAGAAAATATTTTCGAAAAATTTCGTAAAAATTTCAAAAAAAAACTTTCAAAAAAGATGTTTTTCGAAAAAAAAAAATTGGTTATTTGTTTCCTTTAGAAGCTAAACCGACCAGGCTCAAATTTAGATAAGATCGCAGTGAGATGTGTAAGGAATGTTTACAGACACAATCTATACAGGGTATAAAAAGATATTAAGAAATTTTAAGGGCAGATTCTACATCTAAAAATATGAAAATAAGATTATATAAACATGGATCCTCAAACGCTTCTTTTTCGAGATTCAGGGTGTTTAATATTTTCTTTTTTAAATGTTTCTTTTTAATTTGTCGAAAATGCGTTAAGATATTGACATGAATTTTGGTACACGCCAGTTAGTATGTAATTACCTTTATGTGCAAAAATTTCTTTTCTAAAGTACGTGCATCAGTAGCGTGCTGGTAAGTCTTTATTTTTAGCGAAAAAAATGGCACGCCACTGATTTTTTGCAAAATTGAAATCATTCTCTTTAAGCCCAATTAATTCTGCGTGAAAAGTGTCTCTTAAACTTTTTTGTTCTGACGCACCGTTTTCGAGATAAAAATTAATTTATTTCTTACAATAAAAACAAATGAAAATTAATTTTTTTTAAATATTTTTTGTTCAGGAAACAGTGCTTTTTGATTTACATTTATAGTAGATGCTGGAAATAGTTTCTCCTTGCTTCAATGCTTGCTCTAAATCGTCTTCGCATATTTCTCCTAACTCTTCGAAATACTTGAGGTGTGAAAATATTAAACACCCTGTATCTCGAAAACGAAGCATTTGAGGATCCATGTTTATGGGTTGTTCTTACGAAAAGTGCTTTTCTGCTGTTCACACCTCTTAATTCATAAAAAAAATTAAATAATATTTAAAAATTGTTCGCATTTGATTTTAAAAAAAGGGTAGTTTTCTTCAATGCAATAAATGAGATTCTAAAGTGCAACACATGTTTTAAAAAAATTGACAAAGTTGAAAATTCTCACCTACTTCACTGTTCCCCGTTCTATATGCTCTTCCGTTTGTTCTTAGTATTAGCTAAATTCAAAAAATTTTACTTAAACTCTGTTGTATAACAAAAAAGAACTCTCTGCTAAAGAAATTCAAGTAAATTACAGAATAAAAATACTATAATTTCCCAAGTTTACCTGCATTTAAAGAGTTGTTCCCAAAAACTATCTTCAGTTCCGTGAAGCATAGCGAAGGTTTAGTTTCTAGGTAAAAAATGGCTCTGAATACACACTCCGGTTGGGGAAACCCCAGCCCTTAATAAGGAAAATGCAGGTAAACTCTAGAACTCAGTTATTGACTTGCTTTGGGGGAAGCAGGTTGGTTTTTATATATTGATTTTAGACCCATTTCTCTACTTTCTATAATATCTAAAATTTTAGAACGTATAGTTTTTGACCAAGTAATAGAGTATTTAAAAAAATATGATATTTTACCAGGCAACCAATCAGGTTTTAGAGAAAATTTTAGTACTTCTACTTTACTCTGTAAACTTAAAGATGATATTTTAGAAAATTGGGATTCAGATTTTGCTACTAATATAGTCTTTCTCGATTTGGCTAAAGCCTTCGATTCTCTAAATCATGAAATGTTATTAGCAAAGCTTAAATATATAGGTTTTAGTCAAAAATTCAAACATTATTTATCTGACAGAAAACAAGTGATAAAAATTGCAAACGAATACATTTGTGACATTTCAAATTCACTGCCAATTTCTAGAGGTGTTCCACAAGGATCAGTATTAGGCCCTTTATTATTTATTATATACACTTTTGATTTTCATTTATCAATTAAACACGGCAATCTTTTAGCTTTTGCAGATGATACTCAAATATACCACTCAATCAAATACACAGATTTAAAAAATAGTATTTCTTTAATCAATAAGGATCTTTTAAATATTTCAAAAACTATAACTGATCATGGATTAAAAATAAATGAAAATAAAACTAACTTAATTTTAACTGGTCCTAAAACACTAATCACTAAAATAAAAAATAATTCTGATTTCAAAATTGTTCTTAACAATAATTTTAAGATAACTTCAATCGAATATAGTAAAAATCTTGGAGTAATTTTTGATCAGTATCTAAATTTTAATGAACATATAAAAAATATAATTAAAAAAGCATACTACAAACTAAGAAGTTTATATAATTTTAAGGACTACTTAAATACCGATACTAAACTTAGGCTGGTTGATTCAATTATTCTAAGTGGTTTAGATTATTGTGATATAATTTATCACAAAAATATCAGTAACGAAGATAAACAGAAATTACAAATTCTTCAAAATAACTGTGTTCGTTTTTCCATAGGACTAAAAAAATATGATTACGTATCACCTACCTTTAACAAACATAATATAATTAAATTAGAAAAAAGACGCGAAATCCACTTATCCTGTTTTATATATAAAATAATTGTAACTCAGAAACCTAGATATTTATTTGAAAAAATTGAATTCAGGAATAATATTCATAATGTTAATACTAGAAATCAGAACACAATAGAAATACCTAAACATCATACTGAAAAATATAAGTCTTCGTTTAAATATACATCTTCTGTAATTTTTAATACTATTACTACTAGTCTAAGGGGCTTAAGCTATATAACTTTTAAAAATAATATAAAAAATTATTTAGTAGGGGTAGGATTGGAAGAATGATTTCTTATAAATCAAAATCCTACCCATTTATGCCAACTAGTATACTACTGTCATTTTTTGGTTTTCTTTTTTTACTTTTATCAATTTTATATTTATATTTTACATTGTTTTTATTGGCATAAATAAACATCTTTATTATTATTATTATTATATATTTTTCTAATAAAATATTATTAATAAAATATATTCGTTCAGATTCACTAAGAAGGTTTAAGATTTAGTACTGGTTTAAATTAAGATCTTCTAGTTGATCAGTTATGTTTTGACAAGTTTTTGTCCTGTCATCGTTAATAAGTCGTCACTAAAAACTTATGAATTATTCTGATATTTCAGTGATTTGCTTGATTTCCAAATGAATTTCATCTTGGAACGGGTTGCTAGAATGAATTTAGTTCCATTATTGTCGAAAGTACGTACTAAAATTGCCCTTTTCATTATAAATTTGCGAAAAATCTCAGAAATAAATTCATATTATAAAACTTAGTTGTCCTATTCTTACACTTGTCAGTTTAAAACTTTTGGTTGTCAAATTAGATCGGACTACCGTTGGAGAATCTGACTGATTGTATTTACTCTTTCAGCTGTGCAAAATAGTATAAGTCAATTTATATGTCAAATAGTATAAGTCATGAAATCTTTTTTTTATCACAATAAAAATAAACAAGAACTGCTATATTTTATTTTGCGATTCTAAAAGGTATTATTATTAATATATTGGCAACAAAATATCCGAGGTACAATATAGCTTTTCACTGATTTCGCAAACGGTAACAAAGTTTAATCGCGCATAACTCAAAACTAGAATTTTAGACTTATACTACTTTTCCCGCGCATAAGCCAATTAGTCTGGCTAATTCGGTGGCAGTAGTGATACTAATGATGAAATGGATAGCGCATTCTTCACATGCATTTGATTTTAATACAAATTTTAGGGTTCGAAATACGACAGTGCTGTTCGTGAATTATGTATGTATTCATATTGATCCAAAAATGTATACTAGCAACTTTATTGCGCCAATTTTAAAATGAAACTTTATCGCTAAAAAAATCACAATATTGATTCACTGGTATTGAAAGTAGTAAACGTCTGTATACAGGGTGTTTCATTAAGGGTGATGAGGTACCATATCTCAGGAATTGATACTCCAGGAGCTTTGGAAAGATGTCCTCTCAGGTCACCTGATTTGTCAGTTCTCGACTTTTTTTGTGGGGATATTCGGAAAATAAAATATTTCATACCCGACATCAAACGATAGAAGAATTGCGTAATGCTTCTGAAATAGAATTCAGAATTTGGAAGCACGGCCAGTTATCCTTTTAATTGCTTTAGGAAGAATAAAAAAATGTGACAATATTGTGTTCAGAATAACGGAAATCAATTCGAACAATCTCTGTAATATGTAGGTATACGTTTTAGTTCACGGCCTACTATAAAATATTGACACTTTTATTAAAAATTGTGATTCATCGGCTTCAATGAAAAAATAAATATCGTGTGTTATATATTTTTGAAAAGCCCTCGAAAAGCGGAATGTAATGACGTATAGATATACAGGGTGTCCCCTTTAAAAAACTACAACTTTACACCATTACTCGAAAATTATAATATTTAGAAAAAAATTAACTACGTCACCGTATTATACGTAATATTCTGCATAAAAAGCAGTTTTTATTATTTTGATATGATGCGGCATAGCCGAGATACAAGGGGTGCTCCAAAAGGGAAAATTTTCAAAATCACCTTGTAGCTTAAAAACAAAGAAAGCTATGAAAATTCTGTTCGTGGCATTTTTAGATTCACAAAAAAGTAGCGCCATGACGTGCAAACCGCAACCTTCTATCTTTACTAATAACTGAGATAACATAACCCGCAAATACAACGAAATCCGAACACCCTGTACACTAGAAAGTAAATACCACGAAAACGAAATGATAACTAACTATAATATGAATAATTAATTAGAACACAATAGTTCTAGTTCACAGTAATCAATTAATCACATCACATAAACCGCTCTGCAAAAACTGCACGACAAAAGCCGGTTCGCATGCACTTGGCACGCAGGCACGCGTCATGGTCCAACCCGACGACGGCTCAGCCGCTGTCTGGCATTTTAGGCGAGCGGGACACCCCCAAAAAGTAGCTTAGAAATAGCAGTATGTGACCACGGCGCCCTAGTCGCTAAAAACAGCTTTACTTTATGTTTTCGAGGTCGCTGAACACGAATTCAAAGTTATTTTTTTGATTAAAATGGGGGAACATTGAAAAAAATGGCAATTTAGTGCTAAATGAGGAAAATAAAATTTTCATACTTTTTAAAATTCAACTCGCTACATCTCAAACAATTATTCATATTTCTTTTTCAAATTTTAACCACTTATTCTTTAAGGTATTATCTAGAAAACAAGCCCCATCCGAAGGTCTCAAAGCAATTACTGGCTGAGTGGCAAATTTTCAAAGTTGTGCTATCAGGTTTTATGAGTCCTCACATACTATCGCAAAAGTTGAGTGACGAAGTTTCGAATTTCGAGTAAATAGCTATATAGTATTACAATATAGTATATAAGGAAGTTTTTTGTTAAATTTGAGCGCCTTATATTTAATAGAAAAAAAGATATACGATTTCAAAGCTGAGAGCTGAGTACGGGCGCGTGCGTTTGGCGCGCAGTGATTATCGCGGCAGGCGTATACAGCCGTTTGAATGATTTTACCTAGCTCGATTGCTTACTATATCGCTTTTTTTTAGATATTTTTATTTGTTTTAGTGAAAACACGTTGTTTATAAATATTCTAAATGTTTTAATCAACAAGGTAAGTACAGTTAGCTACACGATTTATGTTTATCATTGGTGTAGTGCTAATTCAATGAACATATATTATAACTATTGCACACTTTCAACATTTTGAAAATAGTCCTCAGCTGTGGATTTTTATAGGAAAAATTTCGGTCCGCACCGATCTGAGAAGATCCTATACACATTTTAGCCCAAAAACTAGGAAATCATTTATGTTCATCTTTCTTAGCTGCACATGCTTTGACCGGCTATGATACAAATTCATCATGATTTTATATTGGTAAAAAGACTGTTTATGCCACTCTAAAAAAAATGTCAAATGAAGAATTGCTTAATTTAGCTAAAATAAATGATTTGTCTATAGATATTGTCCAAGAAATCGTTAGCTTATTCGTATCGTATTTGTACGATCTCTCCAAAAAATCAAAAGCTATTCGCACTGACATCAATTCCTTACGCTATAATTTAGCCATCGAAAAAATCTAAACATCTCAAAACTTCCTCCGTCAAAACCAGCTATGCTAAAGCATATTTTAAGAGCTCTTTGGCAAATCAACGAATGGAGGCAAGCGACAAAATCTATAATTGCTTCTGAAGATGTGACAAAGTTTGGATGGTTGGTAGAAGACGACAAATTGCCATTCGATTATTATGATGGACCCACTGCCATAGAAACACTACAAAAATATTTTTGTTCCTGTAATGGGAAAAATGCTTGTGCAACTGCGATTTGCCCTTGTATAGTATCTAACTTAAGATGCTGTGATGTTTGTAACTGTAGTGATGCATGTGTCAATGTAGATAAAATAAACGAATAATTTCAAATTTCTTTCAGTGATTTTCATTTAATTAGGAGTTGTACTTACCTTGTTTATTTTGAATATTTATAAAAAATGTTTTTACGTTAACACAAATAAAAAGATCTAAAAAATCGATATAGTAAGCAATCGAGCTAGGTAAAATCATTCAAACCCCTGTATACGCCTGCCGCGATAATCACTGCGCGCCAAACGCGCGCGCCCTTACTCAGCTCTCAGCTTTGAAATCGTATATATATATATATATATATATATATATATATATATATATATATATATATATATATATATATATATATATATATACCGGGTGCCCACGAGTTTACTGGCCAGCTCGTTATTTTGTTAAGAAATAATATTTCGATTTGAAATTTTGGGAACTCATGTGGTTGCTTTAGATGCAGATTTTGAGTGCTCGAACATCTGACTATCGTTTCCGGTTCAACCGGAAATACAGTCAACTTTGTTATTTTAAACGAAACCCCCTGTATATTTTTTAAAATTTGGATTCTACGTAAAATTCTAATTATAAATCATGCATCATAGCCATACCTATCTTTAACAGTTTTCAAGAAAATGGCGTTTGAAAATGTCGAAAGAGCCGCAAACTATACTGTTTTAACATAAAACAAATGAATATGCGAAAAGTTTAATATATTATTCTTACTTCGTTTTAGGGGCCTTGTGTGCTTGTGCCATGACAATCTCACTTCCGGTGCAACCGGAAGTGCTGCAAAATATGACATTCAGGCACAAATTACTTCAATTATTTCAATTGAACGACCTACTTTAAACTCTAAATTCTAATTTATCTGACTTTTCTCTATAATTTTTGAATACACCATCCCAGGTCTAAAGTTGATAGTTCTTGAGATATGGACAGCTAAAAATTGAGATGCATTCCAAATTTCAATCTTTCTAATTTTATCTAGGCGGCTAGGGGAGATCATCTGTCGCTTGAACTGCTTCATGATCATAACCATGTCAATTTCCAATTATTTAATCAAGATGGCTATGGATACAAGACACTTTTCATATTTTCTGTTAATAATATCACCCCCAAAACAAATGAACAACGTGCTCAGGGAATTTCAAAGAGTTCGTCTGAGAGAAAACGGTTAACAATTCGAACACTTAATTTATGGCTAATTTCTTATTTTTTAAAATGAAAACCTAATAAAATTATTAGGTACTTCAAGCACTACTCTGATATTATTAATTATGTGTATCCTTTCTACATTTTCTTAATGCAAATGATCTCCATAGCCGCCTAGATAAAATTAGAAAGATTGAAATTTGGAATGCATCTAAATTTTTAGCTGTCCATATCTCAAGAACTGTCAACTCTAGACCTGGGATGGTGTATACAAAAATTATAGAGAAAAGTCAGATAAATTAGAATTTAGGGTTTAAAGTAGGTCGTTCAATTGAAATTATTGAAGTAATTTGTGCCTGAATGTCATATTTTTTAGCACTTCCGGTTGCACCGGAAGTGAGATTGTCATGACACAAGCATATAAGGCCCCTAAAAAGAAGTATGAATAGTATATTAAACTTTTCGCATATTCATTTGTTTTATGTTAAAACAGTATAGTTCGCGGCTCTTTCGACATTTTCAAACGCCATTTTCTTTAAATCTGTTAAAGATAGGTATGGGGTATGATACATGTTTAATAATTGGAATTTTACGTAGAATCCAAATTTAAAAAAATATACAGGGTGTTTCGTTTAAAATAACAAAGTTGGCTGTATTTCCGGTTGAACCGGAAACGATAGTCAGATGTTCGAGTACTCAAAATCTGCATCTAAAGCAACCATATGAGTTCCCAAAATTTCAAATCGAAATATTATTTCTTAACAAAATAACGAGCTGGCCAGTAATCTCGTGGGCACCCGGTATATATATATATATATATATATATATATATATATATATATATATATATATATATATATATATATATATATATATATATATATATACAGTATGTCCACGGATAGAGGTCACAAGAGGACAAATGGACCAAAAATTTCATTGTTCGAAAAAAAATCATTTTTGGTAAGCTTCTGCTTCTTAAAAAAATAGGGTCTACGAAGAAAATGTTTGACTTTTTTATACAGGGTGCTCAAAAAATACAAAAATAATAAATTATGTAAAGAGTAAACTACCTTTATTTTTCATTTTAGAGCAAAATGATAAAGACAAAAAATATTTCAAATTCCAGTCAAAATTTAAATTCAAAATATCAGCTGAATATTTTACTTTTTATTTTTGTGTTATAATTTTATCAAATATTGCTGTACCTACGTTTTCTAGGTAATTTTTTCCTTGTCCACCTCATCTCACTATCTTTTACGACAAATATCAGAAAATTTAAAATTTTGTTGCAAATTAAATTTTGATGCAAAAATTTTAAATTTTGCAAATATTTTAAATTTTGTTGCAAACATTTGAAATTTTCTGACATTTGTCGTAAAAGATAGTGAGATGAGGTGGACAAGGCAAAAATTACCTAGAAAACGTAGGTACAGCAATATTTGATAAAATTATAACACAAAAATAAAAAGTAAAATATTCAGCTGATATTTTGAATTTAAATTTTGACTGGAATTTGAAATATTTTTTGTCTTTATCATTTTGTTCTAAAATGAAAAATAAAGATAGTTTACTCTTGACATAATTTATTATTTTTGTATTTTTTGAGCACCCTGTATAAAAAAGTCAAACATTTTCTTCGTAGACCGTATTTTTTTAAGAAGCAGAAGCTTACCAAAAATGATTTTTTTTCGAACAATGAAATTTTTTGTCCATTTGTCCTCTTGTGACCTCTATCCGTGGACATACTGTATATATATATATATATATATATATATATATATATATATATATATATATATATATATATATATATATATATATATATATATATATATATATATATATATATGTATATATATATATATATATATATATATATATATATATATATATATATATATATATATATATATATACAGTGTGTGTATAAAGTCTGGAAACGGCTTAATATCATCACAATTTATTGGCCGATTTAAACCAAATTGGGTACGGTTGTGTAAGAGGATCTAACGCACCGAATGACGATATTGGCGTTGTTGCCAGCTTTTCAGTTTGTCTGGAACTCGAACGAATTTTATATTTTTAAATATAACACCCTGTATATTTTTTAATTTTTAGTTTTTACTTTAAATTTGTTACACTTTTGGTATAACATACTTTGTTCCTAATATCAGTAGTTTTCGAAATAACGACGTGTTTTGAAAATACCAACAAATTGTGTTTTATTTATTAATAAATAAAACACCAGTTCAGTTTTGATGTAAAGTCATAAAAGCTGTTATTTTTACATGCAAAAATGTCTTTAACTGAAAGTGTAAGAATTACAATTCTTATGATGAGAGGATTATGGCGATAGGGTCAGGACTTTCGAAGAGGTTAAAAATCTATTTAATGACGCATTTCCAAACCGAAATCCAATTTCAAAAGCAACTGTTCTAAAAACTGTCCGACGCGACGGTTTGAAGAAATGGAAATTGTAGAGATAGGCGACGATCAGGACGACCAGCAGTAGTAGATGAAGAGAAAAGTTTAGAAATTTTACAACACTTTGTTGAAACCCCTGTTTCTTCATTTAGTAAAATTTTTCAAGTAGGTAAGTGACGTCTGCTTCAAATCCATTCATAATGTTTTAATAAAACATAAATATCACCCTTTTAAAATACATGTAGTTCAAGAGTTATCAGAAGATGATTATGAGCGAAGAATTGAATTTTGTGATATTATGATGTCAAGGTTTGAACAAAATAACCAGTTTTTCAATTTTATAGTATTTTCGGATGAAGCAACATTTATGTTAAATGGTAAAGTCAATAGACACCACTGTAGGTTTTGGGCAAATAAAAATCCCCACTGGATGAGAGAAGGTCATAAACAACGCCCTGGAAAATTGAATGTGTGGGCTGGGCTTCTGGGTAACCACAAGATCGGTCCATTTTTTATTGATGGAAACTTAACATCACAACTTTACTTTGTGCTATTGGAAACGCGACTAGTTCCTACTATACGAAATGTGATGGGTCCAAATTATGCAAGTACATTCTTCCAACAGGACGGAGCTCCTCCCCATTTTGGTCGAAACGTGCGCGAATTTTTGAACAACACTTTTCCGAATAGATGGATCGGTAGAGGGGGTTAAAGACATTTTTGCATGTAAAAATGACAGCTTTTATGACTTTACATCAAAACTGAACTGGTGTTTTATTTATTAATAAATAAAACACAATTTGTTGGTATTTTCAAAACACGTCGTTATTTCGAAAACTACTGATATTAGGAACAAAGTATGTTATACCAAAAGTGTAACAAATTTAAAATAAAAACTATAAATGAAAAAATATACAGGGTGTTATATTTAAAAATATGAAATTCGTTCGAATTCCAGACAAACTGAAAAGCTGGCAACAACGCCAATATCGTCATTCGGTGCGTTAGATCCTCTTACACAACCGTACCAAATTTGGTTTAAATCGGCCAATAAATTGTGATGATATTAAGCCGTTTCCAGACTTTATACACACACTGTATATATATATATATATATATATATATATATATATATATATATATATATATATATATATATATATATATATATATTATTGAATATAAAGCGCTTAAATTTTACAAAAAACTTCCTTATATACTATATAGCTATTTACTCGAAATTCGAAACTTTTGCGATAGTATGTGAGGACTCATAAAACCTGATAGCACAACTTTGAAAATTCGCCACTCAGCCAATAATTGCTTTGAGAACTTCGGATTCAGCTTGTTTTCTAGGTAATACCATAAAGAATAAGTGGTTAAAATTTAAAAAAGAAATATGAATAATTGTCTGAGATATACAGAGTTGAATATCAAAAAGTATGAAAATTTTATTTTCCTCATTTGGCACTAAATTGCCATTTTTTTCATTGTTCCTCCACTTTAATCAAAAAAATAACTTTGGATTCGTGTTCAGCGACCTCGAAAACATAAAGTAAAACTGTTTTTAGCGACTAGGACGACCGTGGTCACTAGTCGGTCATTTTAGGGGTGAGTCCCGCTCGCCTATTTCGCGAGAGACCCCTTGCTCCGCGTCCGCAAATCCGAGAGAAATGGAGATATGTTTTGGATGGGATCTTGAAAACCACATATCTATGTTATTTTTCAATCTAATGCAAAATTTTCATAAACCAATTATTTATAATTTTTCATTCCACTGCAAGAGCCTCGTCTTCAGGGGGGTTCAATTGAGGATTCAAACGCTTTTCAGTCGATTATCAGCTTTATTTTTCGCCAAATAACATGATACCAAATCATAACATGGCCAAATAACAAGGGCCTTCAACATCCAAAATAAAACGGTCTCCTCTCGTAGAGCGTACAACCACGCTCCTCCTCATGCAGCTCTTAACAACTAACTCCCAATCCCCCCGTTCTCCCTCGTTGTCCGTCTGCTGTGGTCGGCCCCGAAGTTCCCCGAGATTCACCGATCGTCATCCACCCTGTTGCCGCGACCCTCGGTGGATCCGGTTTGTCGGGTATTTCCTTCCACAACACACAAACCACTACATTATCCCCCAACTTAAGGCGAATCATCAGCGAAAAGAAATTCCGGCGGCATACCGATCTAACATAGGACAGCAACACTGTCTGTCTCTGTCTAAGACCGCCCCCCGGTAAATTATATTTTTGCACCGGCATCACCGCAACTATCATGACGGGGTGACCCACACAGCTGATCGACCGGAGATATTCACATATTATTTATTTTATTATTTAGCTTGGTTCTTTAAGCCTATCCAGTGACGTTACCGACGTCTGTCGCATCGCATGGATAAAATGAAGTACAAAGAAAATACATACCTAATCTTTATTGTATTTTACCTACCTGCGCGCAAGTAAAGGTAGACGTATGTTTTTCGCACATGTAATGTAAATGCAAAATTTATGTAATGCAAATATACGCGCGATTTATGTATATAGGGGTGTATGTACAATAATGTGTATATATTACGTGGAATGGAGGGACCAATTCCACAAAATGGCTCGTCGGTAAATTATCTTCATACGAAGAGTGACATAAGATAGGTGGTGTAAGAAAAACAGATATGGCGGCCGACAGCAGCCATTGTGTTGTACAGAAAAAGAAAAGTTTTTCCTCACATTGCAATATACCTTCCAAAGGAAAGGTGGTGATGAAGGCATTGTAAATGTTAAAGATATATCTATACGTTTTCCAGAAAAAAAAACAAATATGGCGGCGATGTCGTTAAGTTGTATCTAAAACCAACTTTCCAAACATTTCACTGGGGATGCCACATTAAAGGTCTTGGTGAAAGATCTGTACTCCGTAAACAATAGCAAATACGGCGGCCGCCAGCAGCCATTTTGTTCCAAATGCAACAATTTTCACAACCATTGCAATACGAACATTAAAGTCACGGACGTGATACCACGGTTTTAAAGATTAGATATACCTATTTCACAAAAAAAAAACACATGTACCTACTTAGATGTAAAAAATTATGTGCCAAATAAAAAGTCGTAATGAAGGGCTGCAGCACATGGGAAAAACTAAATACAAAAATAGGTACAGGTGTGGTGTAGTTTGATTATTAGTGATAACTGGCTGATGCGTTGTTTCCGCGTACAACTGCATCATCAATAAACATTCCATGGTATCGGCAGATAACCTTCGTGTTTTTGCAGTAAACAATGAGGTGAATTTTGAAAAAGAACGTTCTGCATCTAAGGATGTTATATTGGCATATGCGTATTGTTGCTCATAAGCACTTGCTCGTCCTTCACGCAAACACTCACAACGGCATGTAACTGTGTATAATTCGGATTTTTCCGTAAAACTTCGTTTGACTTTTGTGTAGTACATATCGTTGCTGGAAAGACAAAGGAGCGTAACTCCATTTAACATATTTTTCAGGAGAAGCGATTGAAAATTAAGCCAGTATTGCATTTGTTACTGAACCTTCTTCTTCTGATATAATTTACAGTACCCTTATGTAAGTTGTTTAGTAGACTAAGTAGTTTATGCTTCTTGCACAGAAAGATGTATTTACGGAGTTACCGAATTTTAAAAGGGAGATACTTTTTGTCTATTAACTTTTTTGAAAATTTTCATACATGGCTGACTTACGCCTATATAATTTATAATATCACGATAACCATAAGAGAGAGAGAGAGAGAGAGAGAGAGAGAGAGATACGCCAGTTTGTATTTTTATAAATATGACCTTTGGAGGTGGCCATAACACGAAATTCGGGTTTTCGGAAACGCCTTTTTGTCTCGACGATATGCCTGGGGTATCTGTTAATGTCTGTAAATGTAAATTTAAATAGTCCACAATATCAAAATATTCCCCTAGCCGTAAGGCAGGATTTTGAAAATTTCCGATGGTGTTAAATATAATGTATAATTGTCACGTATAGTTACCAAATCTTATATTATCGCTTCTTGCATTTTGGCTTTTTTTTTGCTCTTGCGGTATTCACTTATGTTTAATTTTTCATTGTTTCATTGACTTGTTTGCCGTTCTGGTCGGTCGTAGTCGATGTTGTTGGTAAATTAGTCATGGTATTTTTGAAAAAAGTAAGGGCTGCTAATGAAACAACCTAATTTAATACATCTTTTTTTTAAGCTTTTTGCTGCTATATTGGCTTTTTAAATGAGGAAATTACCAGCTACCCACACTTTTCCTTTAAGGTAATCAAAGTGTAGGTTACTAACTAAATTATGTTTATGAACTTGAAATTTTGCACAGAGGTTTCTTATATAACGGAGGCATCCACCAAGGTAGGGTTTTTCAAAATTGAACCCCTAAGGAGGTAAAATAGGGGTTTAAACCTTGTATGGAAAAAGAATATTAGATTGTCCTATTAAGTCGAAACTTCATTGAAATACTCTAAAAAACAAATGTTTAAACACGTGTTTTGCAGTTTTTACTAATTATTCAACCTCAAATATTTTCTGTGTACAGGGTGTCCGGATTTCGTTGTAATTGCAGGGTATCTCGGTTGTTATTAGTGATAGAGAGTTGCGATTTTCGCGAAGTGTTGCTACTTTTTGATGAAACGAAAGATGGCATAAAAATATTCATGGTCCCCTCCGTTTTTGAGATACAGGACGAAATAGATTTTTTTTTCATTTTCGGACCCCCCTCGCATTTCTGTTATCTTGTAACTTACAAAAAAAAGTAAAAATGGATCCTACTAGAATTTTCTACGTAGAATCGAGTGGCATGGTTAGATTTTCAGCAGATGTGATATTTTTCGAGATATTAACTAAACATGTTTTTTTAAATGGAACACCCTGTATATTTCTTAACCATTAAGTTTCCTCTTTCGAGAGCTTTCCAAACATATATATCACTTTATAGTTATTTTTTATTTTTAGGCCTTAAACGAAACTATTTAATTTTAAACTTTAATTTTGCGTACTTGGTCGTGTTTAACATGTGGTTTAACGTCAATTCAAGTATTCAGATTTAAAAAAGAAACTTGTTAAATCCTGTATTTTCATTAATTTATTAAAATTGGTATTATTTTTTAAACTACAACACTACTTGTTATCTAGAACTAAAACTGCTTAGTTTTTAATCACTTGAAGATTAAATTAGTTGTCTTGAATTATAGTATTAATAGCAAATAAAAGTCAAATTTAAAAACAAAACATACAAAACTTCAGGTAAGAAAAGAGTTAGTCCATTTTAACACTTTTCGTTACCTAAAGTTTTGTATGTTTTGCTTTTAAATTTGACTTTTATTTGCTATTAATAAGCCAAGACAACTAATTTAATCTTCAAGTGATTAAAAATAAAGCAGTTTTAGTTCTGGTTAGGATTTTCTGTATATCTAAGATATCAAGTAGTGTTGTAGTTTAAAAAATAATACCAATTTTAATAAATTAATGAAAATACAGGGTTTAGTCAGTTTCTTTTTTAAATTTAAATACCTGAATAATTGACGTTAAACCACATGTTAAACACGGCCAACTACGGAAAATTAAAGTTTAAAATTAAATAGTTCGATTTAAGTGCTAAAAATAAAAAAGAACTTTAAAGTATTATATATTTTTGAAAAGCTCTCGAAAGGGATCACTTAGTGGTTAAGAAATATACAGGGTGTTCCATTTAAAAAAACATATATTTGGTTAATATCTCGAAAAATATCACATCTGATGAAAATCTAACCACGCCACACGTAGAAAACTCTAATAGGATTCATGTTTACTTTTTTAATAAGTTACAAGATAACTGAAATGCGAGGGGGTCCGAAAATGGGAAAAAATCAATTTCGTCCTGTATGTCAAAACCGAAGGGGGCCATGAAAAATATTTTTAAACCATCTTTCGTTTAGCAACACTTCGCGAAAACCGCAACCCTCTATCTTTAAGAACAACCGAGATACCCTGCAATTATAACGAAATCCGGACACCCTGTACACAGAAAATATTTGAGGTTGATTTAGTAAAAACTGCAAAACACGTGTTTGTACATTGTGTTTCCAACGGAGTCCGTTCCTGGAATGTAATAGAATCCGGTCTCTAGTGATAACGCTACTGAAGAGGGTAAGTGCTTCACACATTTTTCACAATTATCACTGATTTACTTCCTTTATTTTCTTTTTCTGTTATATTTTACTTAGTATGACGCGCACGCCTATGTCGGGGGAACATTTTGGACGGCGCTATTTATGATTCCTAGAACTAACCATTTTCTGTCTTACCCAAGGCCGGCCGCACGTTGCGTCGTTGCCAGCGTTAGGCAAAAGTACAAATAGATGGTCTGGCGCCGAAAGAGGGCGTATTGCACCAGGGCTTTTTTTGCAAAATCGTTTTTCCAGGATTATGGACAAACTATTCAATTTTTACTTTTACTTTTTTTACCAGCATGTCTAAATTAATACCCACGAGGGCTGTATTACGTCTATATTTTAAAGTATCTTTTATTTCAAAAAATAAAACTTTAAAAAATTAATATTTGAGTTTTTGGCTCTATAGCGTAATAGATAAAGTAATTCTCTGTGACATTTATATCTAAACATTTTTTGATATAATGCATATTAACGACAAAAAATTGGAAATACAAAAATTGTTGGTGATGAATCCCCTTAAATACTAAACCAAAATACGTATTTAAGTTTAAACATACAAGAAAATTTAAACCTAGCCTACATTACATAGCTAGATATAATATTACAGTATAAATACAACACAAGGAATGCGTATACCAACTTCCAAGCGGCTAAACCAGGTTGGCTGGTGGGGTTTTATATTTCCTTAGATTTACTACATTTTGTCGAGATAACTCTCTTCCGAGGTTATTTCCAATAGCATATGAATTTGGACCGACTTGCTTTATAATTTCGAAGGGTCCCTCGAACAAAAGGAAGAATTTTTTTATGGTCTTATCCTGCGCAGAGGACTGATAATGCGTCCTGACTAATACCTGTTCTCCCTTTTCAAATGTGATAGGTTTACTTTTGGCGCGTTTCTTTTCGGACCGTTTTTCAGCTTTAGTCAACATCTCGTGACGAGCCAATTCCCAAGCCTTTTCCAATGGAAGAGTCTCCACAGAACTCCGCGGAAAGGTAATAATTTTGTCCAGAGGATTCCTGGCAATCCGTCCTTTTTGTAAATATAAGGGGGTAAATCCTGTGTTTAAATTTATAACCGAGTTCAAACACTTCTCCACAAACCGCAAAGTATTGGGCCACTGGGTGTGTCGTTCATGACAGTACATCCTAAGCAAACGCCCCACTTCCTTGTTATACCTTTCGGTAATATTCCCCTGCGGGAAATATACCGATGTATGTTTCACCTTGATTTGAGCTTGTGCCAGCTCCGCTTTCCAAGATTTGCTACAAAATTGGGTCCCATTATCACTCAACAAACATTCGGGTTTCTGCACCTCCGGAACATACAATTTTAAAATTTTATTCAAAATCGCCCGCGTCGTGGCTCGTCGTAGTGCATAGAGCTTTATAAACTTGGAGAAGGCATCAACAATTACCAACAACTGCGTAACCCTTCCGCGACCTTCTGGCAACGGACCAATGAGATCAAGGCAGACTAACTCGCCAGGCTTACTTGGTACAATTGCATTACACGTCCCCTGAGTAGTAGCCCCGCATTTTGTTTTTTGACATATATCACAACCCGCGACAATTTGTCTTACATGCTTTTGCATTCGTGGCCAAAAAAAATATTGCTTTACATGGAGATAGGTTTTTGCCTTTCCGAAATGGCCTAGTATCCCGTGCTTAACCCGAACAAAGTCGTAAACTTGCCCGAGGGGTACGCAAAGTTTATAACCCGGACAGATATTATCCCCTCTCTTAAACAACAGCCCTTCGTGAATTACATACCACCTTTGAATCGAAAATTCTTGTTCCGTAAGAATCTTGGGATCTTTTGCATAATCTTCCAAAAATTCGATCTTATCCCTAATCCATTTCTCCTCCATTTGATCATTTCGCATATTTTTAAAGATTTTCCTTAATAATGAATAGTCTCCCGAAAGTTTTACCAACGATATATTAATATCCCCTGACTGTACCGGTCGCACCGCTAAGGATTCCCTGGGAGTAAAACGTGACAGCACATCGGCTGTAACATTTTCCGACCCCTTGCAATGAACGATACTAAAGTTAAATTCTTGCAAAAACATAATCCAGCGCGAGAGTCGAGCGCTGCGCAATTTACAGGTTAAAAGAAAGCTCAAACTCTTGTGGTCTGACATAACAACTAAATCTTGCCCTAATACTAGATTACGCCACTGCCTTAGACAATGTAAAACGGCCATTGCCTCCTTTTCTGTCACCGTGTAGGACCGCTGACTACCCTTAAAGGTGGCGCTAGTATATGAGATGACCTGGCGCAGTGGCGCAGCCAGGAATACGCTCTGGGGGGGGGTGTTTGACAAAAAATGTTGACAAAAACGCTCTGGGGGGGGGGGGGGGGGTATTGACAAAAAAAATTGACAAATATTGCTTTATTTTCGTTAATTTTGGAAATGGGTAGGGTAATCTTTAGGCCTTTGGGGGGGTTTTAACCCCAAAACCCCCCCGTGGCTGCGCCACTGACCTGGCGTTCTCCCTGATCCGAAAGCTGAAATAAAGTTCCCGCCAGTGCAAAGTCGGAACTATCGCACTGAATGTAAAACGTACGCCGCATGTCAGGATGAACTACCAAACACGCTTTCAAATATGCTTTTTTAATATCGCAAACTTCTCGTCTTCCTCCTCTTTCCATCTCCACGCTTCTCCCTTTTTTAACAATCTTAACAACGGAACCGTCAAATGGGCGTAATTTTTGCAGAATCGCTGCTCATAATTGACGAGTCCCAAAAATCCGCGCAATTCTTTAATGTTTCGTGGTACTGGAAATTCGTTAATACACGAAACTCGGTGCCGTTCTAATATGCGGTCTACCGTCCTAACTCTGTTCTAATATGCGGTCTACCTTAAAGAAGATTACAAAATTATTATATGCATATTCTACTTAATTGTTAAGGAGGAAGGAAGATTGTTTCTTACCAGTACAATCAAAGTGTAAATTTGTAATTTTATATACATTAAAGGTTCCTAATTGATTTGTTTGTTTTATTTCGCATTAAGGATTAGGAGCGGAGTTAGGTAGTTAGATAAGGGAGCGAAAATATTTCGGGGCGGAGATGGGTACTGTCTGTCCTCGTGTACCTGGCGCCGGGCGGAGTTGGGAATCGCCCGATTACCTTACCTTACAATTAGATATTAAATGTTAAAGTTATTAGCAGGTAGACCGCATATTAGAATAATAGCGTACACACATAGACTGTATGTAGGACGGTAGACCGCATATTAGAACGGCACCCGAAACTCTTCCTGGATCCATGGACACGCCCTCCGCCGAGATCACATGACCCAAAAATATTAATTTTCTCCGGAAAAACTGCGATTTCCTCAACTTCACTGTGAGCCCGACCGATTGTAGTCTTTCAAAAATCAAGTTAAGATGGGTTAGGTGTGTCTGAGCGTCCTCCGAATATACTAGTAAATCGTCTACGTAGACATACGTAAATTCTGTGAACTCATCTCCGAGAGCTCTCTTTAAACATCTTATGAGGCTCGCCATTGTTGTACTTAACCCGAAGGGCAACCTATTAAAAGTGTACGTTTCCCCCCCATAAACAAATCCAACATACTTGGTGTGCTCTTCCCTAATCGGAATTTGCCAATAGGCAGACGTTAAATCGATCGTGCTTAAAACTTGACCCTTTTTAAAATTTAAAAGTAAATCATGCGGATTTGGTGGGTTAATAAAATCTTTTTCTAAGCGTTCATTCAGTAAACGCGCATCTATAGTGTAGCATTTCAAATGCTACATTGTTTTTGAAATTACTTTTTAGTGCATTTGGTTTTCTTGACAAGATGGTGAAGATGATTTTGTAGAAAATTTTGACATTACTTTAAGGCAAACACTAAATATCTCATAAAATCTTATTTTATTAAATTATTAATTTCTTACACAAATAACAAGCATTTATGTTTTACAAGGATGTAGGTTATGCGGGCGATTCCCAACTCCGCCCGGCGCCAGGTACACGAGGACAGACAGTACCCATCTCCGCCCCGAAATATTTTCGCTCCCTTATCTAACTACCTAACTCCGCTCCTAATCCTTAATGCGAAATAAAACAAACAAATCAATTAGGAACCTTTAATGTATATAAAATTACAAATTTACACTTTGATTGTACTGGTAAGAAACAATCTTCCTTCCTCCTTAACAATTAAGTAGAATATGCATATAATAATTTTGTAATCTTCTTTAAATGCAGTAAACACAATTTATATTATTTTATTACTTTAATACTCTAATCGGATTTTCCCAAACTCGCAAAAATAAAGTAAATACGCTCGGGGCGGAATTGGGGTGCAGGATTAACATACCTGAGAGATCACTATTTTTGGAATAATTATGCGGGCGGAGTTAGGCACTGCTCGGTTATGCAACTTGGCATCCTATTTTATTCTATATAGTTCAACCCCACAATGTTGTGCGGGTCCAGAATGTTTTAATTTTATTTCTGCACTTGAGTTGATACACCCTAAAAGATCAATTTACAGTATTGTATTCATTGTTTAATTTAGCATTTCCTAAGAATATTACCTATATCATTGCGTGTACTTTAAGAACTACGTAACGACTGGCCCTGATAAAAAAATTCCTATTCTTGTAGCACGTTTCTCCCATTTTAACTGTATATAGTATATTTTGATTAATTGTAAACTAAAATAAAATACTAATTAATAATTGATTACTAATCCTAATTAACGAAGTGAATACTTTGTTTTTCTAAGGCTACAGTGTCTGCACGTCCAGAGAATCTTCCGTTTCTTTTCTTCTTATTTCCTAATATGATTGCCATTTCAAAACATCGTGTTTACTTTTGGGAACAACCAAAATATAATTATGTAGAGGCCGAGTTTTGAACGGCGCACATTCGGGCTGACGTCGAATGCTTTGATTGGTCCAATGTGACACATGGAGTTCCAATTGTGAGGGGCAAGAAATTGATGCCGTGGGAGGTTTTTGGGGTGAATTTAAGGAAGGACAAGGTGGTCGTGAGGGACAATCTTGGCCAAAGAGTCTTGGCAAGAGAGGGCCGTTAGTTATAACCCTCGTTTTATAGATTGAAGTTAGTTATAGTTTGTGATTGTGACAAAAGTCACAATGGTCGTTTTTTCATTTTGGTGACCCTCCAATGGGGATGAGGTAAGCAAAGCTTTTATTCTCCCCGAATTTCTTAGAGTGATTTGTACTGTTGTATTACAGGGTTTTTTCCGGGTAAAGGAATAATTTTCGACAGTTGAAAGGATGTTTCATGGTGGATGCAACCCCCGGTCCATGGTTTTCTGTCCCTCCTTTTAAAGAAATGTTGTGAGACGGATGCAATTCCCCGTACCTGTTTTCCCGCTACTCCTTGCGAAGAGATGTCCCGAGATGGATGCAACCCTATGTATGTGGCTTCTCATGAGTTTCTATCGTCAACACCATAGAGTCTGAAGGGGTACTTACTCCAGGTGGTCCAGCCGCATCACCTCGATACAACCTTGGGACCATGCCGATCCACATCTAGAAAGGTAGCTTTTCAGAGCTTTCCTCCTCCGTCAGGATAGTCACCCTAAGCACTCAGTTCCGCGTGCTACGGTGGATTGTACTCCATTTTGTCTCTGGGTAAGGCCTGTACGCCGATTTTTGGTTATAATTGCATATAAAATGTTAATTTATGAATTTATTATTATTACATAATCCCTTTTATTTAAAGCTTAGCAGTATAAAGTCTCCTGTGGACTAGTGTAAATTTTGTAAAAATAAGTATTTAGAGGTAATATTATTACGTAATTACCCCTATTTTAAATCTGCCATATTATGTTTTTGATTACTGATGAATATAAAATTGTATATATATTTTTTTGGTACCATGCGGCTTATCAAGTGAATATTGACTTAATAGAGTGTATAAAACTGTTTTGGTAAGTTTTGTATCATTTTCTTTAGGGCGTAGCGAAAAGAATCATGATTTTTTTTGGTATCTACCCTCGTTGCGTTACCTGACGATTTACCTTATCTATTTTATTAGACTGTTTGTAGCAGGGTGTATATTTTATACTTACTAAACTGTACTTGCCAAAATGGTACTAAAAATATTTGATAACCTTTCATACTGTAATTTAATTTAAGTATCTACTACCCATATGTTCAAGTAGGTATTATTTTATTAATGACCAAATCCTTTTAGCTGTCGACAAGCTTTTCTAAAATAAGAGTAAATATATTTTATTTTGGGGAATGGTTTGTTTTATTGCCTGCTAAAATACATGCAAAGAATTTTATAACATTTTTTTTTAAAATCAAATATCAGCTTAAGTTCTGAGTTTATTAAGCTGTAAGGGTATTTTTCTTTAACAAAAACTCAGTGGCGCCCTAGTGTCTTGGAAAGCCTAAACAAAGAAGAGGAAAAAGGAAAATTAAAAAACCTACGGCCCATAAATGCTCCTGGCGAAAAGCTGCCGCGCACTTGTAGCACTTCTGGGTAGTTAAATTTATCAATTTAACCCCAGAACGCTGCAACATACCCTTACAGTTTTATCTTTTTTCGATACACACACTAGTGGTAAAACATATTCAGTTTTCTGCTTTTTAATTATACCCCATTGAAGCATTTCCGCAATTTGTAAATTTACTTCCTCCCTATAGATATAGGGAATAGGATATTGAGGCGCATTAAAAGTCACATAGTTATTCAGAGTTATTTCATGGCAATAATTATTTACACAACCGGGGTATTCTGAAAAAATGTCCGAGTTCTTTTTTAAAACATCCAACAGCTTTCCTTTAGAATTTTCATCAAGCGAAGCACTGTTTGCTGCTTCTTGCAAATCCGATTCCGTTATTTTACGCTTAATAAGTTCATAACCGTCCGAATTATACACCTCCGCTCTAAAAATATTTTTAAGTATCGGCTTATCCAAATTATTTTTACACAAATTAACTTGAAGGTCAGCTCGATTAATTTTGAATTCAATTTTTATCTCATAATTAATATTGTCGTGGTAGAAAACTAGCATAGATTTCTTGAAATCCAGGGTCGCTTTATGGTTTGACATCCAGTTAGAGCCAAAAAGTACATTACAATTTAAATTCGGCACTACCAAACAAACTACATCTATTTCAACCCCTTGTATTTTAACCGGTAAATACACTTGGGACTTTACGCGCTGCGTTTTTCCGCATAGAGCTACCGCAATGTTTACGTTCGTTACTGGGAGCGTTGGTAAGTTCAATGAGCGTTGTTTTAATGTATTAAGAAATTTGTCCGATATAGCGCAGACATCCGAACCGCGGTCAAGCAAAATTTCTGTATCTTGTGATCCTATCGAGACCACAATAGTAGGGGATACCTTTTCACTTTCCTCCGGTTCACTGTCAGAATCCGTCAGCAGTTCCGTCTGATCATTCTTAAAAAAAGTTATATACCTTATCTCTCTGTTCTGATGACCCGACTGATTATTTGGATTTCTAGTATACGGGGCGGACTGATTCACGCTATTTAACCGGCGATCCTCCCGTTGCCCTTTCCCGGTTTCGTCTAGTTTATAAGTATTGTCGATTTTACACAGGTATTCCTCTACATCGTCAACAGTGACTAACCCCCCGGTAATAATACCCCTTTAGAGCTCCGATGGAAAGTGCTTGGTAATCATATCGATTAATTTCTCTGTGGGAATTCTTTTCGACAAAAAACTAGCTCGATTTATTATATCTAAGAAATATTCTGCACGGCAGCCAAATTCAAACCTGCCATAAGAAAGCTCAAGATAAAGGTCTCGTTCCTTATCCACCCCCCAGAATCTAGCTTGAAAAACCCTTTGAAATTCACTAAAATCCATAAAGGAATCCTCCTTTATTTGTGCCCAATCAGCAGCCGAGCCCCGTAAACAGGTTAAAGCCAAACTAGTTTTTGCACTTTCCGGCACCCCAGCATCATTTAAAATATTATTTAATTTTTTTAAGAAGGCCATAGGGTGAACTTTACTATTAGGATAGAAAGTTAAAGTACTACCCCCCAGTTCCTTCCAGTTCAAAATATACCCCCTATCTATAACATGGCCTTGGTGTTGTAACATCTTACCTACCTGAGCTATGTCTCTTTCATTGTTAACCTCAGAAAGAAGGTTATCTGACTTTTTTGCATTTTCTCTGGTTTTAATATCTTTGACATCTAACGCCAAGCTAGTAACATAACCTCGTAGCTCAGCCATACCAGCAGTTAGTTCCTGGATAGCCTCTTGGAAACCCTCACGCACTAACATTTCGCTTAAAGGTACATTATCGGATTCTGAATCCACAGAACGTCTCAATGCTTGTTTTTTGCTTTTCTTACTCATTTCTATAACAGATTACCTTGACTTATTTAAAAAATAGCTTAATCAGTACAATCAATCCTGTTTAAAAACACCAACCCTAATACAACCAGATCTGAAATATTAAAAATATCGTCCGTAACACACCACCAAAAACGTGGGAAATTCAATATCCTTTGATTAGGAATAGTTCGTAAAAATAAATGTCAAATCTGCAGCAGTCAAATCTGCAGCACTCAAGGAGCCGCCATTTTTTTAATGTCTAACATTTATCTGCAACCAGCAGCCAAAAATCCAATTAACGTTCTCTTTTTTTTTTTTTAATCATCAATCGCAATCACAGCTTACAGCCAAAAAAATAAAATAAATTGGAATTATCTCACCAATTATTTTTTTAACTCTTCCATCTCACATATGTAGATGACGACCATTAACTTAACTGTTCGTTCTTGTCAAATACTTTCGACTTCACTGTTTCACTAATCCTCGAGCCACTAGTTGGGGGCCAAATGCACGAGCCTCGTCTTCAGGGGGGTTCAATTGAGGATTCAAACGCTTTTCAGTCGATTATCAGCTTTATTTTTCGCCAAATAACATGATACCAAATCATAACATGGTCAAATAACAAGGGCCTTCAACATCCAAAATAAAACGGTCTCCTCTCGTAGAGCGTACAACCACGCTCCTCCTCATGCAGCTCTTAACAACTAACTCCCAATCCCCCCGTTCTCCCTCGTTGTCCGTCTGCTGTGGTCGGCCCCGAAGTTCCCCGAGATTCACCGATCGTCATCCACCCTGTTGCCGCGACCCTCGGTGGATCCGGTTTGTCGGGTATTTCCTTCCACAACACACAAACCACTACACCATGTCGATTGATCGTTTTAGAAAATCGATATTTTGATTTTATAAATTAAAAAAAATCAATTTTGCCAAAAATAAAATACAAACGTGCAAAAAATCAAAAAAGTAAAACGATCAAGTTGTCGGCATACCGATTTCCTACATTTCAAAAAAAAACAAAAAATTTATCGGACTAAAAATAACGAAAAAATATGGGTTTGTTTGAAACGGTAATTTTAGAAGAGCGGTAGTTTGCCCTTATATGTAAAACAATGTGTTGCAAAAGGCTTTCTATCTAGGTATATTGGTATAAAAGACTACTTCACCTATTAGTTTATTTAGGAAAATAATCAATTATTTGATAAATTTTTTGTTTGTAAAACATTGGTTTTCAGATTTTCCCTTTTCTTTTTTAAATTGGCAAAAAAAATATTAAAAAAAAATAAAAGTATAGGTATCAATGTTGAATTCACGGAGTAGCCTGGGGGGATCCCCCCCGGAGCAAGAGAAATCCCCCTGGGCAATGTCTGTAAAACATAGAAATTGATTTGCTTAAAGCATAGTTCACCTACATTGTTTTACTAACTCAATTACTAATAAACCAAAACTACACATGAACAGTTAATTTAATTAATTTTAATTTTGTTTCCCCTCCTCCTATAAAAATGTTTCTCCCCCCGGAAAAAAATGTCTGGATTCAACACTGATAGGTATGTATGTGTGCCAAGCAATGTAGGTATGTTGTTTTTACAGCTAACATTATCTACTTTTTTGAGCAATGTTTGAACTTTTATTTACCTTTTTTGGTATTGCTTGGGTTTGATATGAATGCTTGTAATGAATCTGTCTGCAACTTCCACAATCCTTCTGCAAAATGCACAAATAGATCTGCTGCAACTTGCTTGGCTAATCCTTATAGTATTCCCCAAAACATTTTGGAAAGTTCCACTATCTAAAAACTTCAAACACGCGAGCACTTGAACTATAACGCGTAAAGCGTATGATCTTCGGGTTACCCTGTTCAATGCGGGACGTACTAAATCGCATAATTCCAACATTTTATTGCGGGGAAACCGGTAGTAAGTATCTAATATAATAAAATGGACAATAATTACTAACAAAGCAGCCAAGTATTATTAAATTTACCTTATCAGCTGATCGTCAGGTATTAACAATGGGTCAATGGGATCTCGGAACTGTCTTGGAATTCGTCGTCTTCCTGTTTCGATATTTTGGTGGCCCCTTCCAGTTCTTCACGATTTTTTCTTCCTGATGATTTGCTTCTTCTTCATCGTAAAGAAACATTGGCAAGTGTGCCATTATAGAACGCACAGACAGTCAAAAACAAATAGGTATAACGCAAAAATCGTTTAAAAAGGCAAAGGTCTTCTCGTTCGCACAAGAATACAAGCAAAATGCTAGGTTATATTGTGAATATTGTCGAGGTTGGGAACTTTTTATCGGGAAACGGAAAAACTTACCCCCGGATTAGACATATTATTGGGTATTTTTACTTTTATTATGTTTCTGATAATAGTAAATTGATTTTAAAATCTCTTAAACCCGCACAATGGATAGGACTAAAATTTTGGTCTAAATATGACACTTGTAGGTTTAAATTCATTTGTTTTTTGTTAGTGAATAGGAAATTAAACCATGCATAGGTTTAAGGAGCTTAATACCAGGTTTAGTGGAGTTTTAAATTTAGTCCACCACATAGGTCTAAATATCTTTGTGAATAAGGTTTAAAAGTTAGGCCATGGGTTTAAATTTTTTTTGCAATAAATCCAATTTTTTTAGGGATATTATCACAGTAGCGAAAGTAAAATGGATGTTGGTGTAGAAATTTTGGCGGAAAGTACTTTATTTTGTACAAAATATCCTTTTTTACTTTCAAAATCTGCTTCCGAGCTGTCAATTCTCCGACATTTTTCAAATAATCAGTGTGCTGTTGATGCTCATTTGTCACTTATTTAAGCCAAAATGTTAGTGAATAGGGACTAACTCTTAAACCTGTCGGTGGTTTAAGAACGGCTTTAATCTATAGGTTTAAAATTTAGACCTGCTGGATGATAGTGAATCTGGCTGTTAATGTTTAAAATTTACTTTGCACCTTTAATGTGGGTGTTAACTAAAAATCTTAGTTTGCAATTAGCCGAATTATTATTCATTGTTATTTATTTCAAGTATTAAGAAATGCCTTCTTTCTTTGGGGATATCTTAAAGAAATTGTGTATGTAAACCAACTTAGAGATGTCGCCGATTTGCAAGACAAAATCACAGCAGCTTGTCGAACTGTTACTCCAGCTATGATTACAGCAGCGTGTACCAGAAATCTTATAAACAGATTTGAATATTGTATTAGTGAGAGTGGTAACCAATTTGAACATATTTTGAGAAGTCGTAATTAATTACAAGATCAAACGAACTTACCTTAAGTCATGTTCGATCTTGATTATATGCAGGCTTCGTCTCATAAATAAATTAGTGTAGACCTCTGTTTCCATGAGTATTGGCCACAAAATTTTAAAGCAAGTTGGCAACATCGGCTCCTACCCCTCTGTACCAGACCCCCGTGGTTCCCGACATCAGTCCTTTTTAAAGCAATAAAAATCGGTGCAACATGGTATTGTTGGGGATTAAATGTCCTTAATTTGGGTGGGATTGGGACTTTATTTATTTCGACGAAGCCTGCATATAATCAAGATCGAACATCACTTAAGGTAAGTTCGTTTGATCTTGTAATTATATTTGGCTTCATCTCATAAATAAATTAGTGTAGATGTTTAAAGGTAATGTTGCATCATTTTTATCGTATTAGGTATTTTTCTTCTAGAAGATTGGGTATTATTATATAATCTATTATACTGCTATCAGAGAAAGGAAAGAATAAATGATATAATTTTAAATGTAAACCAGTATATTATAATTATGATTTTCCTTTTTGAGAACCCAACAAGGTACTTATATGAAAAGAAACAAAAATAAAATATATATGTATATACATATACATACACAAGTACATTGAGGGGGGGAGGAACCCCCAAAGAACAGATGACTCAGTTAATCAGCATCTCAGACTAAAAGTAAACTAAAACTGTGATCTTTTAACAGAGCTTAAAACGGTTTTAGCAAATTGTTCGTTATCTATTATTGGCCTGTGATAAAACTTCGCAAAGGTTTCGGAGTTTTTTGACCATCCTGCTGCCAGGCGAATGGTGCCAAGGCTAACACCCGCGCAAGCTGCTGGGGAGGTGGAGGCGTATCTAGTACTTTGGGGTTTAAACTGGCTTGTATCTAGACCGCTGGCTTCAAGCATGTTCTTTATCCACCTACTAATTGTTTGGGGTGTGGCTTGGTGATGGGGTTTTTTGTAAGTGATGAAAAGAACTTCACAGAATCTCGCAATTCTTGGGTTCTGTCCAAGTACCTATTTAAGGAGAGCCCTGGCTACACATATCTGATGATCAGCATCAAAGAATGGTAAAATGAGGAAAGGTTGAGATTTTCTTAAAGCAGTAGTTTTTATCCTGCTGACGATTTTGATTTCTATTTTTTCATTTCTTATGGAAATATCCTTGATGTTTATAAGACTCAGTGTCTGAATTCGTTGTCCAGTAGACAGGGCCAATAGAACTGCAAGTTTATTGGTTAATACTTCAAGAGAGATATCATTGTTCTTCAAGGATTTTACATAAGTTAGCACGATACTTGGGTCCCAAGTGTTTTCATATCTGGGTAAGGGTGGTTTTTTACCAAATATTCCCTTAAAAAATCTTTTTATACGAAAGTCAGAACCTAACTCAGGGCCCGCTATTTGGCCGATAGCAGCCCTGTGGGAATTAAGGGTGCCATATGAAGCACCTTTTCTAAACTGTTCAGTCAAAAAACTGGTACTGTTACATCAAAAGGGTCAATTTCTTTGGAACTACTAAAATACCACCAATATTTTAAGCCTACAGTATATTGTTTTAGAGTAGAACCTGTTATGGAGAAAATGCAGATATCTAGAGCTTCTTGAGGCACGTTTCCTTGTAACAGTGCTTTCCGGATAACCTCCCTGCTGCCAGGGAAAGGTTGTCAGATAGTGGATGGGGTGTTCCACTAAAAGAAAGCAACATGTTCATGGGTTCAAAAATTAAAAGCTCTGATATTAGCAATGATTTAAACAATGGGTACCTTGGCTGAGAGACCCAAAAGGGAACTACCACGATTCCTACTGCCTTATCTTTGATTATTTTTTGCAAAACTCTTAAGACCATAGAAAATGGAGGAAAAACATAGAAATTAAATTCGGACCAATTTAGGGTAAAGGCATCGACCTTATAGGCTTCTGGGTCTTTCATCCATGAGACAAAACTTGGGCATTTTTTATTCAGACGGCTTGCAAATAGATCGATATTTGGGTTACCTAGTTTTTGTTGAATTTTATTAAATGCAAAATCAGCGAGACTCCGTTCGGTTTCTTTGTGAGTTTCTCGAGACGCTTTATCAGCGTAGAAATTATCATTTGTGTTAATGTATGATGCGAAGATGTAAATATTCTTATTTTGGCACCAGTCCCTAATCTTTCATGCTACCCTATTGAGGGTTTCAAATCGAACACTCCCCATGCGGTTAATGACAGATATTGCAGTTGTAGTGTCCACCCTGCAAAGGATATTACAACCTGAAAACCCTTGAGCAAAAACATTGTAGTCCGAGAAGGACAGCTAATAGCTCTAGGATATTAATGTGGTACTTTTTTTCCCTCAGACCAGAAACCAAATGTGGTTTTATTTTTGTAAACTGCCCCCCACCCAGTTCTCGAAGCATCGGTATAAATTTCAGCACTAAAGTTATCGGAACGGATTTCATTGAAGCCATTTGGTATTCTGTTGATCCACCAAGAAAAGTCCGAAGATAGAGTAGGGGATATATACATTTTCGCGTCATAGTTATTTTTATAGTTTAACAAGGCCAAGTATTTTTCTCTTTCACATAATTTTGTATAGAGAAAACTATATTTGATTGCTGGAGCAGCTGAAACTAAAGTGCCGATAAGTTTTGAGAATTCTCGTATTTTACACTGTTTTAAAACTTCAAATTTTTTTAAACATTTTAACTATCTTTAAACCTTTTTCATTAGGTAGAGATAACGACATATTTTGTGTATTATATACAAACCCCAGATATTGGCATACATGACCTGGGATGAGGGCACTCTTATAATTTATTAAAAAACCCAGATGTTCTAATAGTGTTTTAGTTTCTGTTATATTACTTTCGCATTCTCTCTGTGTCCTTCCCAGAAGAAGTATGTCATCTAAGTAGACAACAGAAGAGTAACCCTTTTCCCTAGGTACAGCGATAATAGGTTATAGAATTTTCGTAAAAATTAACGGAGCACAGTTTAAACCAAAGGGTAAGACATTGAATTCAAATAAGGATCCGTTAAACCTAAATCGTAAGTACTTGCGATAAGATTTCTTGATAGGTACATGATGGTAAGAAGCATCCTTGATATCTATGTCGGCCAAAAAACAGTTGGGCGTGATCAGACGACAGACAGTTCTGTGGTCTTCAATTTTAAAATGTGACACTTCAATAAAATTATTGAGTGACTTTAAGTTTATTATTCATCGATGGGACCTACCTGATTTTGGGACAACAAAGACAGGAAATAAATTGGTCTTTACTTGTATCAACCCTTGATATTGCGCCCTTCTCTAATAACTCTTGGATTAGATTACCTATGACGAGTTTTTCATTAGCTGACCAGGTAGGTTCTGAAGACACGACCCTTTGTTTAGGTAACTTGAAAAAAGGTATGCTAAAGCCTTTAATATGGGATATAATCCTGTCATTAATTTGTACGTCTTTCCAGTCCCTAATAAAATGTCTTAATGTCTTAATCTACCTCATGAATCACCAACCTCTAATGGCGATAACGACGGTTCTCCCCCTGCGGTTGGTGGCGAGATTGTTTTCTCGACTGATAAGTTAAGTATCGTTGGACATGCGGTTTTCGACCCTTGTTGCTGGGAACACCAGAGACTCGTCCAGCCTGGAAGGTTCCCTTCTTTGTCAAGGGTGGACGCTTGAAGTTTCCCTGTTTTGAGGTTGATGGTTGATTTACAGTGCTCCTTTTTTGCAGTTTAAGTTGTTCACTGGATTTTTCAAGGTCCTTAGCAGCCTTGATAGTATTATCAAGATCTTCGCCAAAAAGCCATTCAGTGATGGGCGTGTCCGTTATAGTGTCTTTAAGCTCCTTGTTTATATTCAAGGCTATTAACTCTCATCGAGAGACTGACTCTGAGTGGTGAACGTCACTAAGCAGGCGACCAATATCATTAAGACACTCTATATATTTAATATTTACCCCCTCCCCTTCCTTTAACATATCCGTAACCAGCCAAGCAACAGCTGATGTTGCAGCTCCTATTTGACCTTGGAGTTACGAGAGGCGAGCATCACGGCGAATCGTATTTTCTGGTACTGCCTTTTTAACTTCTAAGTTGATTTTAGGGGGATTCATTCCTGTACAGTTTTCCGGGGGTAGTATTTTTTAATCAATTCTATTTTTGATTCATCTGATAAGCCAGAGTGCAGGATTTTAATCCAACGCGAAGCCAGTTCTGGCTGGATTGGGTCAGAGATGGGTTTTTCTTCCTTTTCATCATTTCTTAGGATGGATAGGATATCATTTTCAAGGGGAGCTTGTGTTACTACTTCACGCACGGGGTCCTGAGAATGATTAGCTTCCCTTGCTGAATCACCTGAGAACAAAGCGAGAAAGTAGTAAGCAGGACAGGTACATACCGATGGTATAAACAACTGTATAGAACTAGTATTACCACCCTAGGTAATAATAATTCAAAGATCATCAGATTTTTTTGGAAGACTACTATTACCACCCTAGGTAACAGTAGTTTCAAAAAAGCAACTTTGCCACCCTAGGCAAAAGAACATAGGAAATAAATATTATTTCAACTTTTCAGTCATCCTAGACTGGTACCGTTCCCCTGACGGCTACTTTGGGAAAAAGGACGAACTAAATTCTATATTCAATCACGCTGTTCAAGGCAGCTCCTGGTGCCCACTATTTTCATTTCTACGAACATTGTGAACTTCAGCAGATTCACTATCTGACCTCGAGGAAGCACTAGCACTAGAATCATATTCAGATGAAAAAGAGGGCGACCTTCGACGGTATCTAAACGACGCGACGGTCGATTCTCCTTAGGATCTTAGCGAGGCCGCTCCCACCAGCGACATACAGATTAAAACGGACTAATATTGCTTGAACCAAGAATGACTCCTTTACGGACGCGCGCAGTGCCACAGGAACGCATGCGCAGTTAAAAGGTTACAGGACGGGTCTTAATATTTGTGTATGGTGGTAGGTATATCAGTTCACATAGAACACATATTTATGAAAGATTTAGTAAATTTTTAGTTTAATACGCCGATGTCCATGTAGAAATACTTATGGTAATAGGTCGAAAACTTAAAAAATATTTTTCATAAAGATATGGATGTTACCCGCGTAAATTAAAACTGTGAAAGCCAGCTGTGTGGATCCGGCAATCGCAAAGCGAAATAAAGGTTGCTAGCAGATTTCCATCAGCGAAAAGGCCTACATACCGCCAAGAACCCTTTTACAGTCTAGATTCAACAAAGTAAATATTATGTTTACGTGGAAATACGGCGACACGGATTTTTCGTGACGCCAAATTGAGACATGCCTTCGATACACCCTTTACTAATTCCAGAATGATACTAAAAACGACACGAGACACGAGCACCAGCCACGCCAACACGCTATAGCATTTAGCGCAGTGTTGCCAACCGACAGGAAATAAAAGCCGTGGCAAAGGAAGAGATTTTTTATTCACGGTTTAAATTTAAACACGTATTTTTGTTCCACTCAGCGGCAGTTAAAATACCTTTGTCATTTTTAGCATATTCATGAAACTGTTGACAGCTTTCCTTAAAATTAAAATATATTAACAATTCTGAATGAACAAATCCCTCCATTTTTTAAAATGCTTCTCATTTTTTTACCTTCATATTTAGCCTTTGTCGTGCATAAATGGCCAAGTATGCGTTTGGAGTTTTTAAACGAAAAAGTCGTGTTTCTATATGCGCGGCAGTACAGTAAGCTCGTGGCTGTACCTACCTTCGGTTTGAAAAGCCGTAAAAACACGGCAATTGCCGTGTCGTGGCAACACTGCTTTAGGGAGACGCGCTGACGCTACCTGCAGTGTTGTCAGAAGTCATTAAAAAAAGAACTTGAGAGGTCTTGCGACTTGCGACTTAACCGCCGAAATTCGTGATAAATCGCGAGCCTGTAATGATTGCACCGGAAGTAAAAATAATAGGATTAAATAATCTTATTCTACTATCATTTATTTTAATAAAACTGAAAAAAATTTTACGATATCAAAATGTTAGTAAACAAATTTACAAACAAACAAATATCTATCACTTTGTGCTATAAAAAACGAAATATATTTTTTTATAAATAAAAGTGTAAAACTAACACAAAACAAAGAAAAAGAAAGAAGTTATTCATCTGGAGTTTCCATCTTATTTTTATCTGAATAAAATACGTGACCACAACCTAACCTTTTAATCGTATTATTTGTGATACAAAAATCGTAGCAATTTTTGTCTCTTGACAAACTTTTGGTATATAAAATGCCTTCTATTGTTTTCACTTTAGGTTTGTTGCGTAGGTAGTTGAGTTTTTATTAAACAAATGTGAAAAAATGTTCTCTCTACTGCTGCTTTCGAGTGTGGTAAGCAAAAAATCTGAAAAACAAGTCTAAAGACCCGCAAATTTTAGAGAGTCATCTGAGATTTTTACTAATGAATTTTTTTCCAAAACAATAAGGTATCGTTATCAAAATTGTTTAGTGGGATCTTGACATTCGCCATTCGTTATTCAGATTTTGGATTTCATTTCGATTATATTGGAACTATTTGAACTACGTATATTGAGAAAGTGCAATGTGAAAATAGAAACAGAGTTTCAAACCTCAATTGCAATCAAATTGCAATTTGCAAAGATCAATGTCGTGAGATTCGCTGATTGATATTTCTATAAAGGTAAAAATCGTGAGATTTGGTACTTGATTCATGGGATCGGGAGAAATAACCGAAATCTGGCAACACTGGCCCACGCAAGCAGCCCGTACGAAGCTAACCGAAGCAGACCGAGGACGGACTTCGGCTGCTGCTCCGTTCCTGAATTTAGATTTGTTCGTTGCATAGATAAAGCTGTGTTTATTTGAATTTACTGGCGGACGAACCCGTCTCGTGGTTAAGAATACTATCCTTTTTTAACTACGTTATCTAAACAAGGAGAGCGCGCTGACCGACTGGAATCGGTTTGTCGTTGATGAATTCGGGAACAAGGCTATTCGTATACTGCGCATGCGTTCCTGTGGCAGAGATTTCGCCCATAGTGGAGTTAAATAGTTCTGCGCAACCTATGTATTTTATGAAATATCAGCAGTCCAAGTATGTATGTCGCTGGCTCCCACCGACACTATTATTGTCTAGGTCCGGCGAAGAGCATTTATCCCTATACCTCTTCCTAGAACGATGCGAACTCATTGTATGTTTAGTACGGAACCGGCGAGAAAATCAATAACAAAACACTAATCAGAGCGAGCGCGACGGTAAAGTGGGACCAACACGACACAAAAACTGAGACTGATGTCGGGAACCACGGGGGTCTGGTACAGAGGGGTAGGAGCCGATGTTGCCAACTTGCTTTAAAATTTTGTGGCCAATACTCATGGAAACAGAGGTCTACACTAATTTATTTATGAGACGAAGCCAAATATAATTTTTAGTTATCTTCATATTTTCGATTGATTGTTAAATAATTTAATAAAGTGTTCCGTTTAAATAATATTTTTCTTTTCATAGAAACAAATACTTGAAATAATTAACAATGAGTCTACTTCTGACTCGTACATGACTTCAATATTTCGCTGGTGGTTATTGTTATTATTGCATATCTGCTCATGCTTACGTAATTGATCATTTAATCGCTCATATTTCAGTCATTTTAAATTAGACACGTAACAAGTATGGTGTGGTTGAATTTATCTAGAAACAGGCTATTCGAAAAACTAAAAATATACAGGGTGTTCTATTTCAAAAAATTCACTGGGCAGCAATATTACTATTTTTGAAACATCCTGTACTTCTAAAATTGCCCTTCCTAGATGCTCCCTTACAAGCCCTCAATTTTTGTTCTTAAACTTTTTTTTTCTATCTGGTTCCGTTTGCGAGCAATGTGCTGGGAAAATCGTCGTGGGACACCCTGTATATATATTTACATATTCGGGGTTGGCCAATGTTCCGGAACGGCTTAATTACAGGAGAACGAAAAATGATATCAGATCGGGGTTTTCGACAACCGATAGAACTAAAATTTTACTACTTGACTGTGTATTCCATATGTCAGTAACGTCATCAACTGTCGAGGGGTGATGGTACTTTTAATTTTTTTAAAATGTAACACCCTGTATATTATTAGTTATTCTAAATTCTCATTAAATTTAAAACATTTTTCTATAACATAACATATGTCTATATTCAATTGTTTCGGAAATATGGAAAAATAAATGTAGAAACCCAATAATACATTTTATTTTAAAAAATAAGTAACATTTTTACATAACCGATAATTTAAAATAAAACGTGTTTAATTAAAGGTTGAACATGTCGTCCTTCAGCCACCTGACAGTGTCCATGCCTCTCTGAAAACTGAGAAAGAACGTTTTGCAAACGTTGATGAGAAATAGCGTGAACATCATGTAAAATTCTGATTTCAAGATCCTCCAAAGAGTTAGGTTTTGTGCGATATACGTCAGTCTTTAAATGACCACGGAGGTAGAAATCTAAAGGTGATAGATCTGCAAATCTAGAAGGACATTCAATGGGCACTCTCCTACCAATCCATCGTCCAGGAAACGTTTCATCCAAATAGTTTTGGACATGTGTACCAAAATGCGGTGGTGCTCCATCTTGCTGAAACAAAATGTCATTCCATATTATTTGATCGGTATCTTGATTATGATATAAGGTAATCAAATCTGGTATAATTCTATTCTGAAGCAGATGTAAGTAGGAATTAGCTGCCAAGTTTTCGCGACAAAAGAATGCCCTAGTTTCCAATTATGCCTGTCCACACATTTAATTTTTGGGGATGTTGCGTACGGTGCTCTATCATCTAATGTGAATAATTATGGTCTGACCAGCACCGGCAGTTGTGCCTGTTAACGAAACCATTAAGACAGAATGTGGCCTCGTCAGAAAATAAAATACGACTTACAAAATTAGGTTGTATGTCTATGTAGTCCATTATTTCTTGACAAAATTGCATACGCCTATCAGGATCGTCCTCTGATAACTCTTGAAGCAACCTGGGTTTATAAGAAAGCATTTTACTTTCTTTAAAGACTCTTCTAACGGATTTTTCGCTGTGACTTACAAAATTAGGTTGTATGTCTATGTAGTCCATTATTTCTTGACAAAATTGCATACGCCTATCAGGATCGTCCTCTGATAACTCTTGAAGCAACCTGGGTTTATAAGAAAACATTTTACTTTCTTTAAGGACTCTTCTAACGGATTTTTCGCTGTTATCAAGTTTTGGAACTGAAGTCTGTGGTTCCTCTTGTAGGGCAAGCATAATATCCAGGGATTTATCGTCATTTGTAGCTGTTTTCGAACGACCCGTTTTTGGCAAGATTTTTACTGTACCTGTATACTCAGCGTTATGAAATATCCTATTAGCAGTTGATTTAGAAGATCTCGATCAGGAAATCTTGGATTAAAAAGGTCGGATACTTCTTGAAAAGATCTACGTCTGTTCCCATATCCTACCATCATAAGCAGAGTAATGTGTTCTTATTCACTTAGCTAAACCATAGTTTCATTCATCAGTTACATCTAGTTTACTCGATAAATAAAAAACTAAACACTAACTTAAACTAATATCAAGTTGAAATATGTCAGAATGACAAAAAAAAAATACTGTCCACTTGGGAGTCATGGAAACTAAAACTTTTACTTAGGTTGTCATAATATCAGAGAAATGTTACTTATTTTTTAAATAAAATTGTATTATTGGGTTTCTACATTTATTTGTCCATATTTCCGAAACAATTGAATATAGACATATTTTATAGAAAAAATGTTTTAAATTTATTGATAATTTAGAATAACTAATAATATGCAGGGTGTTCCTTAAAAAAATAAAAGTAACGTCACCCCTTGACAGTTGATGACGTTACTGACATATGGAATACACAGTCAAATAGTAAAATTTTATTCCTTTCGGTTGTCGAAAACCCCGATCTGATATCCCTTTTCGTTCTCCTGTAATTAAGCCGTTCCGGAACATTTGCCCAACCCTGTATATATACCGTTATGCTCATTGCCCCCAACAAGGAATTTAAAGGTTCCGCTCACTTATCAACGCGGCAGCGCCTCGCCGTTTTATCCCCGATAACGCCTGTACATCGGATAAGGCGATCCGTTGCAGGCGAGCGCACTTGTTAGAAACACTATAAGAAAGATCGTAACCGCGCGTGCCAAGACAATGCGGAGTTGATAAGTGAGTGACAACCCAAAAGGTTGTAAGGCTTGTATATCGGATAAGGCGATCCGTTGCTTATAGGTAAGCGCACTTGTTAGAAACTTCATAAGAGCAATCGACAGTGCCCGTGCCCAGGTGAGTTGATAAATGAGTGACAGCCCTAAACGTACAGCATTAAGGGTTGTCACTCATTTATCAACTCCGCATCGCCTTGGCGCGGTTTCGATTGCTTTTATGGAGTTCCTAACAAGTGAGCTCACCTTTAAGCAATGGGTCGTCAACGGATCGCCTCATTCGATGTACAGGCGTTACCGGGGATATGAAGGTCGAAGCCTTGTTATGTTTTTTACTGTTTAAAGTTCAGTGATGTTGACAAACTTGGGGATGATTACTTACCGCTGATTATCGGGAAAAATTAAAGGAACCTGAACTTATTTTTCTGATTTTTTTTCAGTAGGTTTCAAAATATTTTTTTATTTTAATCATTTTTTTTGTAAGAAAAACTGGCAGTAAGTAATCTGCTCTATATTCTGTCATTGGGTAAGCTGAAGATAATTTTTTTATTCCATAGAGAACGTTTACAAGCCTTTAGGGATTCGGATATCAAAGAGCCGATCGTGTACTTCCATTGTGTCGGTAAGTTTTTGATATTTATTTTTTCGTCTTGCCTTAAAAGTTAATTTCGTATTCAGTGTGCTCCCTTTCCATGCCTATTATGGATCTACCAAATTTCATCGATTTTTTTTTCGAAAAATACTTTTATCGAAGAAGACTTTTCTACCATACATTTTTTGGGACGGGCGCTTTTTTAAAAATTCATTATAGAATAACGTATAGTTCCAACCTGGCCAAAAATATATTGTTTGACTCATAATACTATTTTTTTATTATCGTCCCTGTCCAACCACGGTAGTAAATTGGGCGCAAAAATAATCCCTTTACCTGTATTTCTAAAAGAGTCTGTGATTATGACATGTAAATTGGGCGCGGGCCTTTCTTTAAGTACCTGCCTGTAGAACATAATTACTTAACAGTTACTACTTATATATACCTAAATACTCCGAAATTTAATTTACTTTACTTGGTCAGGTTTATATCTACTTTTGATAGAGCATAGATAAAAGTGGAAAATGTCCGTGTCAGTGATCAAAAGCGAACGTGGGAAAGATTTGATTTTATAGGAAAATTTCACGTTTTCAAAATACAAAATGTTAAAAAGTGGTGAGACATCGTGGAGATGTAGCCAAAACAAGCTGCATTGTAAAGCCAAACTTTACACTGTTGGTACAGAGAACTTAATTTCAAAAAAGGATGATGTTCACAATCATGATGCAGATCAAATGGTAACCAGGAAAGCTGTTTGAAATACGTGTAAAAGAAAGGCCGAAGAAGATGTAACTGAAAGGCCTTCAAAAATCATTTGTAAAGCATTAACATCACATTTGCCACCATCCCTCACAACCATTGATGTCAGTAACATTAGAAGGTATATTTATAACTATCGCCGCAAGATAGTGGCGCAGGTCCGCTCCCTAAAAATATAGAAGAAGTGCATGGAGCTCTCAGCGCATATAGTGAAACGCTATTAACAAATAAAGGTGAACATTTTTTGTTTATTAACAACATAGAAAATAATATTATTGTGTTTACATGTGAAACGAACATAAGTATTTTAACCAAAATCAATATACTGTATATGGACGGAACATTTTCTTTTTGTACAAAGTTTTTCTCTCAATTCATGGACTTCAAAATGGCCCCTATGTTCCTTTAGTTTTTTGTTTGTTACCGAGTAAGACTAGTGAATGTTATACAACGGGATTTTCTTTACTAAAATGTAAAATTTATGAAAAGTATCATCTTATGTTCAATCCAAAACAAGATTTTGTTGATTTTGAAAGGGCCATCCATATAGCATTATTGTATGTTTGGCCTAATGTTGAAATTAGAGGTTGCCAAGTTCACTTACATCAAGCATGGTATAGAAAGATAAGATAAGATTGAGTTCTGATTATGAATCAAAAACTGAAATCGGCATCTGGCTTAAAAACACTTTGGGGTTGACTTATTTGAATCCAAATGAAGTTGACGAGTGTTTTGTGTTCGATTTGATGTCATACAAACCACACAGTGAACTTTTGGATATACAGGGTGTTTCATAATTGAATGCTGATCTTTAAGGGTGATAATCCTCGGATGATTTTAAATACAAAGCTGTTTTAGAGATATTGGAGAAAAGCTGATTTCTTTCTTAAATTTCAACACCCTGTATCTCAGAAATAAAGCTGTTGCGGACCTATGTTCATATAAAGAATTATTTTAAAAATTATCCAATGATTATGACCCTTAAGGATCAGCATTCAATTATGAAACACCCTGTATATTGTGATTATTTGTTAGAGACATATATAGTTGAAAACGCAACATTTCCTCCTGCTGTGTGGGCGGAAGAAAATGCTTCGGTTACAAGAACGACAAATTGTTGCGAGTAGTTTCATGCAAAATTTAATTCCTCCTTTTATGCAACGCATCCCTCTATATATTATGTCTTTCTTGAAAAGTTCAAAGAATGTCAAACTGAAACATATGTCAAAATACAAAGTTTAAATGTAACTGCTAGATTTAAAGACAAAAATGTAAAATCTAAGTTAGCATCGCTTGATAATCTTGTTACTAAATATAAGTTAGGAAAAATAAATAGACTTTTTTAATATACCTACATAAAGTAAAGTTCACTATTTGTTTTTTTTTAATACTGGAATAATGCACACATCATACCTATATATGAACAATTTACGTTTGCGCCCAATTTACCTATAGGATTAAACGGACCCTAAAATCCATGCGCCCATTTTACAAGTTCATGTTATGGAGCAGGTACCCTTCGCGCCCAATTTACCACCGCCGTATTTTTCATATGTTTTTCTACCAGTCACTGTAAGCTTAATTTATATTAGGTGAAGCACTATTAGGTACGTAGTTCCAACATCAATGGGCTTGTTCAGTCATTCCGCGTTGTCGATAAATATATGTAATAATATTATTACACAATCAGTCAATCGAAACACGCTTACAAAAAATTACGTCGATTGGACGGATAATAACAAAAATATGAAGGATTAAAATTCGATCAAATTCAAAAAAATCGGTTTCTCGCTTGGCGTCATACTACGAAAAGCAACTGGGCAATGTGGCGAATCAAATTAAGGATACGGCAACACCGCCATGCACCCATTCGGCCATTTTAGTACTAACAGGGAATGTTTATATTTTGCGTAACTTTGGTGGCATTTTTAAATCGAAGTTCTGACCTTGAAATCGGCGCAATTTTAAAGTATAATAGGAATCCTTAATGATAATACATTAATAATCTGTTTATAAAGAGTAATATTTTTTGTTATTTATTACTGAGACTAATTGTCAGCCTAATTGCGTTCGACTTTTAGTAATTTGTACCCAAAAGGTCTGAACTTTAGTAAGCGCAACTTCCAACAAGCACGTCTTCGGGGGTTTTAGCAAGTTTATTTATGATATACATATATGAAATCATATTTAAATTGTAATTAATTTAAACTTTATTATTATTATTAATTGTTTATAAATTATCATTACGGATCCTTATACTGTGAAATTGCGCCTACTTCAAAGTTCAGAACTTCGGTGTACAAGTTACCTAACTTTGAACAAAATTAAATGTACCATTAACCACAGTTATAAATACCTACCTAAAAATATTTCATACTTTTTAGTGCTTTTTCTTTTGTAAAGTCTGTTAATTAAATTTAGTTCACCTATTCTCCCTCCCCCTTCATATTATCGTCCCCTCCTTTAATTTGTAATTGTCCATGTAATATTGAATTTTCAGATTTCAGTAACCCCGAAAATGACATAGTTAACATTTTTAAAGAATTTTCCACCCGCTCCTTTTACCCCCCTCCCCGATGTAATTTTTTTACATCCGTTACATGGACTTAGCGATTTAGACCTCAATAACACCGAAAATTACCATTAGTTAGTTACCGTTAGTACTGTTAGTTACCATTTTTGGAGAAATTGTCAAGCGCTTCTTTTTATCCCTCCCACTGTTATTTTTTTACCATTGCATTGGTTAGACAAAATTAAATTTTCTGACCCCAATAACCCAGAAAACGATGTATTAGTTAACATTTTTGAAGAAATTATCAGCCGCTCCTTTTATTCTCTCTATCCCCCCCCCCAACTTTTCTTTTAACATTTCTTAGAAAAGAGTTGATATTCTGACCTCGCTAGCCCCGAAATTGACATGTTGTTAACATTTTTAGAGAAATTTCTAGTCACTCCTTTTTATCACATCCCCTCTCCCGTTAATTTTTTACATCTGTTAGACAAAATTAGATTTTCTGACCTCAATAACCCCAAAAATCATATATAAGTTAACATTTTTGGAGAAATTCCCAGCCGCCCCTTTTATTCTCTCTATCCCCCCCTGTAACTTTCCTTTTAACATTTGTTAGAAAATATTTGATATTCTGACCTCGCTAGCCCCGAAATTGATATGTTAGTTAACATTTTTGAAGAAATTCCTAGTCACTCGTTTTTATCACATCCCGTTAATTTTTTTAACAGCTCTAAGACAAACTTTGATTTTCTTACATCAATTACCCCGAAAATGGCACATTAGTTAACATTTTTGGACAATTTCCCAGTCTCTCCTTCCCCACGGGTAATTTTTTAACGTCTGCTAGACAAAATTAGATTGTATGCCCTCATTAACTCCGAAAATGAAATATTAGTCAACATTTTCCGAAAAATTCTAAGCCGCTCCGGTTTTACCCCTCTCAACCCCTCCCCTTTATTATTATTTAAAGGCAAATACCAACCTCCTAACTCTTCGGAATACTTGTGGTGTGAAAATATTAAGCACCGTGTATCTCGAGAAAGAAGCGTTTGGGGATCCATGTTTATATAAACTTATTTTCATATTTTTAGATGTAGAATCTTCCCTTAAAATTTCTTAAGAGCTTTTTGTAACACCCTGTATATATATATATATATATATATATATATATATATATATATATATATATATATATATATATATATATATATATATATATATAAGCTGAGTCAGTATTAGCTATCTTTTGTTTATGTCTTGCCCTCTTAAATATAACTGTTATTGTTTTTTGATTGTAATAAATAAACGCTAAAATGTATTTTGTGAAAATGTCGCTGAACGCCCAGTGTTGTTCATGTATTTCCCGAAAATGTCGTTGCATCTAAATGTCTACATGTCCTGCAGTGACGGATCCCGCGAGGGGTAATGGCGGCGCTATTTTTATAACACAATTTCAGAACACCTTAATGTTACTGCATTTTACATTTAGGTAGCAACTTCCAGACGTAAGAGCGATGGAGCTTCAATAGAAGTAGTCAAAGTTTCCCGTCCAAAGCGACTAGTTTCATCACCTGTATGCTCTGATGTAAGTTCTTCCCTAATAATTTTGTTTAAACAAAATTTTTGGTCAAACAAAATTTTTGGTCCAGTGCTAAAAGATTCTGCGCTGAGTAATGGCGGCGCAATTTTAGTATACCTTATTAATGTTACTGCATTGTACTTTTAGGTAGCAACTTCCGTTTCTAGAAGTAAAAGCGACGGAGCTTCAGTAGAAGGAGTAAAAGTTTCAAGTGCTTATTCAAAGCGAATAGTTTCATCACCTGTATGCTCAGATGTAAGTTCTTCCCTAATAGATTTGTTTAAACTTAAAACATTAAAGTTAAATCTAAACTACCAGTCAATCGAAATACATAAAAAAATGTTTCGTCCAAGTTTAAACATAGCTGTCTCAAAAAGTAGAAGAGATATTTGAATGCGGTTTTAGCGTGTTTCGTGCTCTATTGACCAAGTGACTTGGCGTTGTTTATAATGGCTGTATTCGTTATATGCAGCGAACAAAACACTGCTTTTTTTCCAAAATTTTGTTTATCCACCAAATCTACAAAACACACTATGTCTTATTTTTGTGGATATCATGCAAATCGGTAAACCTATAGAAAGAAACAAGTTTGGCAGTATGTTGACATGTGTCTCTTTTTTGGAGAGATAGGTTTTTTTTTCATAGAAATTGCATCCTGTTTGAATTTTCACCCTGAATATCTTTACTATTTACTGGAGATACGTTTTATTATCTGGAGGGGACTAATGTCCTAACTTAACCATATACGAATATTTTATACAGGTTAAAAAGTGTTATTTTGATATAAAATGTTTTTTTTTTCTAATTTTGTCGAAAAAGTACTTTTTAGGTATTGTAAGGTATACTTAAAGACAGTATTGCCAAACGGCTATTTATATATTTGACTAAACATTTATGAAGATTTTTAGGATCTGAAAAAGGAGATAAGTAATATACAAGGAATGTCGTAAATCTCAAATACTTGCTTCGTAGGGGCCAGACGGCGAAAGACTTAACATTATAGGGGGAAGGCTAAACTTTACGGGCAGATATAAGGTGTCGCAAAAAATATTAACAATTCTACAAATAAGCCGCCAAATTTCAAAACCAAAAAACGTTTCGACATTTTAGTTTCAAATTTTCAAAACTTGGCTGAAATTTAAAAAAGGCAATAAAATCTTTAACTATACCTAACAATACTTAAAAAGTACTTTTTTTGGAAATATTAGAAAAATAACACTTGTAATAAATGCTGTTGTAACACTCACCACTGATTCATTTCTCTCTTTTTACCGTTTCTATATGGCCGAAACGGTAACCTAACCGATAACGGTATCCAGCTGGCGGTGACAAGATAAACTTCGCGGGGATTCGAGAAGATCTGTAACTACTAGTAAACCACCACTTCCTTAACACCTTTTCTAGCCTTGCGATTAATTTCCTAAATAGTATGATACTTAATGCCGATGTTAGGCATTAACTCCAATTTTCTATGAATTTTTGACTAATTTTTATTTATTTCTGTATTTTTCTGTGTTCCCCTGTTTCCTAAGAGAAAAAACACGAATTTCTGGATCAGCTACGCTTTATTTCCACAAATTACGTATGGAACCATCCAAAATACACTTTTTCACAATTAATAATTTTTTCACAAATTTTGCAGTAAGCCTAGATAATTTCTTGGGTTTCTAAAGTCAAGAAATTACGACGTGCTCCAAAATGTCTGACCATACACCGTACTTATTGAACCAGACTTTTGGACTTTCCCGTAGACAGAATCTCGTTTAGCGATCGGGCAGAGTAATACCTTACATCGCTGAGTATCTTTCAACTAATTCCCTAGCCGGAATCTTTCCGCTTATATAGAGAACATTCTCATTAGTTTTCTTTTTTAACAACCACTCAACGAAATTAATGTGACATGGCATTTACTACCACACTAAATTCTATTTTTCCCTTCGATTTCGAGTTTTCGAATTCTACGAGTGGGCGACTTTGTTTAGAAGGCAAATGAATGAAAAGCTGTGTATTTAGCGGACATTTACGTATTGATTTGTCCAGTGGGTAGCTTTTTTATTGCTCCCTGCATTTTTTAGAGACATTTATTGCCGTGTGCCTTATCCAAGTTACATATCACAATACTATACATTTAGGTTTTACGATGGCCTTATATTTAGTACAGCTTGCTTACCAAGGATAGGTCGTTAAGGGGCGGCTCTTCTGTTTGGCCAATCAGATAAGACATTACGTAATTTTACTATTATCATAAGGTAATTAGGGTGTTTCTTTTCTAGCTGGGGATATTTTCGCCATTGAGAGGATCAATACAAAAGGTTAGTTTGTCCCTAATTTTGAAATGTTCGGTCGAAATTCGGAAGCTGTAGTCAGTTGTTATTTGGTCGGTTACGGGATTATTTTCTTCATACTCAAGTTAAAATTGTGTTTGGAATAAAGGATTAATTTTTCTAATTATGTGAGTAGTTAACTTATATACATATTTTGTAGATTATTTAAATCGATTTTAATAACTAATGAATTATTTATCGGCCACTTAGGTGTTAGAATGTTTTTTTTTCATGAATTAGTTTCAATAAAACTTTAACATTTTCTTTTTGTTTCAAGTTCTCCAGTAAAACTTAAACAAACTATTTATTATTATATATTCTTCAATCAATATTTAAAAATTCTTTGAACGCGAACGTACTTCATTTTTAATCATTTCCTTTTGTGTTGAAAACTATTTTTGAGAATTCTTTGTCGTATTTATAAATAATATTTATTATTATTATTGGAAGACCGTCATTTTAGTCGAAGAATCTTGACCGATCATTTCGATAAATGTCATTCCAATATGACTGTCCTTGCAGTTGTGTGAGCTGCATTGACATAGTGAGCTGTTGTGTTTTTATGTTTTTTTTTCAACGAGATTTTTTAATAAGGGATGTACAATTAACGTGACCAGATGTTCCGCTTTCGGCGGGACAGTCCCGTTCAAACGACATATCCCGCTGTCCCCCAGACACCGCGGGGAACAGCAAAATGTCCCGCTTTAAGAAAAACCGCCCCGCCTGCCGAAGCTGTAATTGTAGGCGGAAATCCACTAACAGCGGCCTAAGCACATTTTGAATAAGGTATGGACATCCGAAAAAACAAGATAAAGCAGAGACACTTTAAAAAACGTTGCTTTCCAAAATACCCGGTTTTCCGGTTTTGAGTTACGGGTGTTATTTAAAAAAAGTTTAGGCATCATTTTTACACCTTTGAGGGTTGCATTTCGCACTATCCCTTCTTAATGGATATCTACACCATAAAAGGAATACGATCCCTACATTTCATGTTTATATGTCCAATGGTTTGGGCTGGACGTTCATGAGTCAGTCGGGACCAGTCTTTCTAAATAGACCGAAAGAATTCCATAATTCATTTTTTTTTTAGAATGCAGTAGACGCCAAAAGCACCACACGCCACTCCAGGCTTCAAGCCGATACCTCAGTTGCGGTAAGTTTTTTTTATCAGTACTGTGTTTTTGTGTCTTGCCATGTCTAACAGCGCAGCGTCTAACAAGCTGTCGTCATTGTTTAGTCTCCCGTGGAAATGAAATCTCCGACAGCCGTCTGACGTATTTAACCTCAACTTTAATTAAATACTAATTTTTTTTATATTACCCAAAACGACTTACCTTACTTTTTAACATTTACAAGAATTTTTTTTTTAATTTTTACCGTATTCTCCGTTTTTATTTTTACCAAACCCGGCTTATCACGGTGTACCTCGACTAAGTTTAACCCAAAGGTCTTCCTACTTCCATTTTTTTTTTCAGATTTTGTTAAAGTTGTGTGGCCTTAGAAATTTAAGCCTAAAATGAAAATCCTAGATCAATAGTTGATTTTACTAATTTTTTTTAGGTTGGGCTTTATTTTTTTAAAAAAGGTAGTATCAATTTTTTTTAAGGCGTATAATCATCTTTCAAGTCCTGGAAACGATATCGTAGTGGAAATATTTAATATTTTTAAATAGCTTTGATAGTCCTGAAAAAAGATGAAAAAATGAGTTTTCGTCAGTTTTTGGTACCTATCTCTTAAATGGTGCGTTCAAATGCGATGGTTTATGAATTCATTTTAAAAATAATGCAATTATCTACAAATCAAAAAACAATTGTCTCTCTATCTGCATCTGCTCAAAAGATATAGGTGGATAATAGAAGGTTGAAAAATTCGAACAAAAAAAAATGGAATCAGAATGTTGTGATATATTATCTCAATAATTATAAGTAGAGAACAAAAATCCAGTTCACTTACATTGGCGTAGTTTTTGATATTTCTTATTTACTATTTTTTAGTATGTCAAAAAATAATTTTTGCACTTGGTAAACTGTGGTAGAATTACTTAATTGTGTTATATATAAATTACGAGCAGATGCCGCCCGCGGCGTCACCCGCGTTTTTTAGGTTCCTTCCCTTCGTAAGGGTAAAAAAGGAATCTTTGATTAATCCACTTATTCTGGGTTGTAACTTGAACCCCCATACAAAATTGTAACCCTCTAGAACGTCTAGAAGTGGCAGAACATTTTCAAACATACCTACCTACCATATATACTTACATGCACGGTGCACACCTACAGTCATGTAGTTATATATATATATATATATATATATATATATATATATATATATATATATATATATATATATATATATATATATATATACAGTGACCGGCAAAAAGTTCGCAACATATGGGAAAAATTTTTATTAGGTGAGTATTGGAAAAACTTTTCCGGGGGATCGGTTCTGCATGTCCGATAACCTAAAAATCGATTTTGACATACGTCACGTGACCACTGGTATAGCGTCAAATTAAAAAAAAAATTGTTAATTTACAAAAAGTGAGGTTAGTTGACGAGATATCAAAAAAAGTTATTTGAAAAAATTGCTTAGAATTAAATTCTAGGTCCTTGTGCAAAATTTTAAGATTTTATTTAAAAAAATTGGAAAACTCAATTTTTTTTAAATATTTTTTTATCGATTTACAAATTTCCAGTTTTTTTCGTTTAGATAGCTTGGCTAATGTAAAGCCCATGTATCTGGATGAAAATAAACGAATGTAGTAGTTTTTTCTACAATTGACAGGACAAAATTAAAAAAAACAGGGTTTCGCCGGACGCTAGCTGTTGCAATGATTTGTATCTAGCAGCAGTGTCAAAATTTTAGAGACATTTCAATGAGATTACATTGAGAAAACCTTAATCGTCTTAAATATATCTGAAGTTCGACTTTTTGTAAAGTTAAGGGGAGTAAAATAGATAATAAACAAAAAATTACCTGTTTATTTAATCGAAATTTCATAAACGAAAACCAATGTAAGAAAAACTTAAAAGTAGTCAAATTCTGTACTAACAACATAAAAAATCATTGTTTTTCCTTGGGTGCACAAAATTTAAAACTCAGTATGACCACCATTTCTCTCCATACATACTATTGTTCTCGAGCTCATCTCTCGATTAACATTTCGGAGCATTTTACGATTTATTTGCAATACACAATTTCTAATGACATTCTCTAAATTTTGTATATTCCTAAAGGGTCGATGTTTGTACACAGAGTTCTTTAGGTATCCCCACATAAAGAAATCTAACGGAGTCAGATCTGGTGATCTCGCAGGCCACGGATTTTCAGAAAACCGTCCTATCCACTGGTTTCCAAATTCTTGATCCAGCCATCTCTTCACCTCATTTGTGGAATGAATGCTAGCTCCGTCTTGTTGAAAGTATAAATTTCTTCTTTCGGCTAATGACAAATTGTCTAAAAAGTCAGATATCTCAGTTTGTAGAAATTCTAAATATCGTTCTGAATTTAAATTGTCTCTAAAGAAAAAAGGTCCCACTATTCTGAGGTTGAAAATTCCGCACCACACATTAACCTTAAAAGTATATTGGTCTTTACTCTGAATTACAAAGTCTGGGTTTTCGGTGGCCCACCATCTACAGTTTTGTGAACTGACGGTTCCGTTAGAGGTAAATGTAGCTTCATCCGAGAAAAGAACGTTCTTTGGGAAATTAAAATCTTCCTCAATCATACCCTGGAACCAGGCACAAAAATCGAAGCGGGCGTCATAATCCCTATCTTTTAATACTTGTACAAATTTAGGTTTGTACGGATGAAATTTGTTTCTTTTTAATATCCTCCGCACAGATCTTTCGTGAATGTTAGTGATCTCCGATATTTGACTAACTGCTAATTGGGGTGTTTCTGTGATCGACAAACACACATCCAGAGAACCTTCGTCACCTGTTACCGGTTTTTCATGGGAAACTTTATACTGATTTTCTACCGATCCCGTTTCTTTAAATTAATTGACTAGACGAGATACTGTGGAATAATGGAGGGACTTATCGGGGTGCCTCTCATTAAAAATTGCTGCTGTTTCTCTATGGCTTTTGTAATTATCTCCAGAAATTAAAATAATTTCTATCTTTTCCTGAAGAAGTAGTGTGGTTGCCATTTTAAGGAATAAAATATTAATAAACTTATGTAAAATATCAAACTTAGTAAGATGCGAGACATAAACCAATGACATAGGTTGAAATCAAACAAATTATAATTTGTTTGACATTTTTCTGTTGTTTTTAACCTACTAGATTATTTGGTTGTTTTAATTTCAGAGCCTGCTTTGGTAGTGAAACTACTCTACCCCCAGTCTATTCATCACGTGACAAAGTCAATCACGTTGGCTGTAATCGTCTGGACGCATTAACTCATTTTCCTACGTTGTGTTTATTTCAGGTTCTTTTAAAGTTTGGTACAACAGTAACTTTTATATCAGATTTTGATAGTTTTTAATTATATTTTCCCCTTTTTAGTCTGTCGCATTATAGATACAAGAAATCAAAGAATCAATCTGTTTTAATCATTTATTTATTTGTACAGCTGTTAGTTACCAATTCCACATTCAAAATAATAATAAAATATATTCAAAATAACAATAAAATAGGTATAACAATTTACAATTCAATATATTAACATAGGCCTTTGTCTGTCTCCCGTAATTTGTACCCTTTTTCACCTTTGTCACCTGTTTATGTCTGCGACACTACAGGTGATTTTCCTGACTACACTTTACCGGTGATTTTCTTGGCTGCGCCTTTCCCACTCATAGCGTACACATCTAATGTCTGCGACACTAGATGGTAATCCTCGTGAAATGTTTCTCTACCTATCTTGGCTGCGCCATTTCCCCTCATAGCTCACCCATCTAATGTCTGCGACACTGATGGTGATACTCGTGAAATGATTCTTTACATGTTGTTCTTCCCAAGACCCCTATACCTGTTACTGTGCGTCTGCAGCGAACCTCTGTATGCGCTTTATCTTACCAAAACCCCTATACCTGTTGCTGTGCGCCTGCAGCGAACCTCTGCATGTACTTTATCACTTCGTCCCTTTCTATATATCACCCCTTTTCTGATATTACCCGGTAATCTTGCATTTTATTATTGGTATCGCCCCTCTGACGTGTACGTATAATTTTCATTTACTCTTTAAATACCTTTTTATTCTTTAAATACCTTTTTAACACTCAGTATTACCCCAATGACGTACACGCTTGGCATAATGCTACTACGTAGGGTGGAAAGCCTCCAGCGGAACCCCACTTTCGGACAGTCCGTGAGGAGCCGAAAACCTGAACAGTGGAGCCCACTGTTAAATTAATTTACTGTAATTAGCCGATTACCATCAGCACAATACCCAAACAAAAATATCGGACACCTCAACGTATAACATATAAAGGTGCAATAAAAGTTAGCGAGTCCATCGGCCCATACGCATGTGTCACTTTTCTTCTCGAGCGGATGTTGTTTTCTTATTACTTAAGTACCGGAAACCTCGACAGCGCACCATCGCCGGTTATAACCTGTTCCTAAGAAAACCCACGCACGGTTTTATATATACCTATTATCTGTTAACGTTCTACAGGTAGCATCATGTCAATATCTACACCCATACCTTATTTTATCATTGCCAATCTTGATAATACGTTTATCAACCGCGCTTATTCATATTTACTCCAACTCAACCCTTTTTAAGATTTCTCGTTACTAATGCAGATTACCTTTAATTTATTAAAACACCCCTTTTTAATTAATTCTCTTTACTAATGCAGATTACGTTTAATAAAATACCCTTTTTATTTTATCTACCCTGTCGGTTTACTGACCTTTATTTTTTCTTTGTTATGCCAATTAAACCCCGGAAGACAAACTGACCATCTGTATTTACAAGAAATGTGCTTTTGCATTTGCCCTACCGTATAACACTGACCCAAATCTCGAAAGCAAAAGTTTATTGACACCCTCATCTGGTACCGTTAGAAATTAGGTCTCTCTTCCAGTCATAATTTATGTAAAATAATATTTGATAATCTTATTTTATACTTTCATTTTAAATTCTCCCCCAAATGTTGCCCCGTTTTTAAGATTTAGTTTTATATTTTTAAACAGATTACTTTATATTGTTTATAAGATTAAACTGTGATGTTTGACTGCCAGTATTTGATTTAAATAATATGGTAAATTAAATTACAGTAATGGATTCAATTTCATTACCAAAATACCCGACACCTGTTAGATAAGCCTCGGCGCAGCGTCGGTGCACCGCTAACTTAAATCGGCGTCAAGGGTATCCCACTAAGTAAAAAGAAATCCAATTTATCAAATTTATTAATGAGCGGAAATTTATTTTAAAGAAGATTCGTGGATTTAATTTCGTTACTAAAAATACCGACACCAGTTAGATAAGCCTCGGCGCAGCGCGTGTGCACCGTCAACTTAAATCGGCGTCAAGGTATCCAAATAATTAAAAAGAAATCCAATTTTACTACTTACTTGATATAATAAAAAATAAATCAACGTAACTGTACTTTGGACAAAGAGCAAAGGACTTACTGGCAGTTTTTCAACACAGAAAATTTACTAACAGAGAACCCCACTGACATCGTCACGACTTTTAAAAAGAGGAAAATTTGAATGTCTATCTGATATTTGAATGCGAGTCGAATGTGCATCTAAATCTGAATCTGAATGCCTTTCTGCCGTCTCATCGAGCGCTTAAGTAGTCGCGCTTCCTCCCTCTGCGGGGGATGTATCGTGGCTTGTTGGTTCCCAGGCTTGGCTGGGCCATCTGGATTCAAGAATTTGACCTGGAGACCTTTTAATCTGCACACTTTTGCCGTTTCCCACGTTTTTAGACTATTTTAAAAACAGAGATTTTTATGTATGCATATTATTAGAATTTTTTATATTTTAGAATATTCATTTTTCTTTAGAGATCTTGCAAAGTTTCCCAGATATACCGACCCGGGTACGGGCGGTTTCAGTAGTTTTAAGTACAACTAAATAGACCTGGTTGTTAAATTTATGTGCGAAAAATCTTAATAAAATCTTGATACAGTCATTTCATTAGATTCAAACCATTGCAACAGCGAGCGTCCGGCGAACACCTATTTTTTCGATTTTGTCCTGTCAATTGTAGAATTGTAGATCTGACTCCGTTAGATTTTTTTATGTGGGGATACCTAAAGAACCCTGTGTACAAACATCGACCCTTTAGGAATATACAAAATTTAGAGAATGTCATTTTAATTTGTGTATTGCAAATAAATCGTAAAATGCTCCGAAATGTTAATCGAGAGTTGCGCTCGAGAACAACAGTATGTATGGAGAGAAATGGTGGTCATACTGAGTTTTAAATTTTGTGCACCCAAGGAAAAACAATGATTTTTTGTGTTGTTAGTACAGAATTTGACTACTTCTAAGTTTTTCTTACATTGGTTTTCGTTTATAAAATTTCGATTAAATAAACAGGTAATTTTTTGTTTATTATCTATTTTAATCCCCTTAACTTTACAAAAAGTCGAACTTCAGATATATTTAAGACGATTAAGGTTTTCTCAATGTAATCTCATTGAAATGTCTCTAAAATTTTGACACTGCTGCTAGATACAAATCATTGCAACAGCTAGCGTCCGGCGAAACCCTGTTTTTTTTAATTTTGTCCTGTCAATTGTAGAAAAAACTACTACATTCGTTTATTTTCATCCAGATACATGGGCTTTACATTACCCAAGCTATCTAAACGAAAAAAACCGGAAATTTGTAAATCGATAAAAAAATATTTAAAAAAAATTGAGTTTTCCAATTTTTTTAAATAAAATCTTAAAATTTTGCACAAGGACCTAGAATTTAATTCTAAGCAATTTTTTCAAATAACTTTTTTTGATATCTCGTCAACTAACCTCACTTTTTGTAAATTAACAATTTTTTTTTAATTTGACGCTATACCAGTGGTCACGTGACGTATGTCAAAATCGATTTTTAGGTTATCGGACATGCAGAACCGATCCCCTGGGAAAGTTTTTCCGATACTCTCCTAATAAAAATTTTTCCCATATGTTGCGAACTTTTTGCCGGTCACTGTATATATATATATATATACAGGGTGTTATTAAATTCACTGCATATATTGGAATGGGTGACTCCTGGGGTAGTCTACAGACATACCCAATACTTTTTTTTTCTTAAATCGAACATTTTAAAAATTTTCAAAAATACCCTAAAACCCGTCCATGTTCGACGCACCTGTCTCAGCGAGCACATGGTCCGTCATAGCGTTTGACAGAAAATTGCGCGGGAAAAACTTAAAACAATTGAATTTTTTGTAAGGTTGCCAGACAATATTATAAATCTTTAAGAATCATTTATTTTCTGTTATTAACCGTAATTTAAGACAAAGGTAAAACAAATTTAAACCTTTTCCTAAGAAAAAATAAAAAAAAAATAGTAAAACGACCACTGCAAAATCAATCCTTTTTGTCAGCAGCCTTAGTTTTAACCAGTAGTTGCCTAACATAATTTATATATCAATAAGTAGAACTAAAAGTAAGTTGCAAAAATGATACTTATCTAGTAGGGAATGTGTTGAAAATGTCTTTAATTTGCTCCCAAATCAGCACGATTCGTAGCACAATATCCCGAATCCGTAAAAAGATGTTCTCCATTCAACAGGATTTCTCAGTTAATTCACTTTTCTAATTGGCACATTATACACTATTTCCTTCATCGTACCCACAAGAAGTGGCTGACATGGTTCCTTAGCTGCTGTAGGTGCCACTAACACAAAATAAATGTTCTTTCACTGGGAGGTTCGAAGTTTAGAAAATCTTCCAATGTACAAAAGTTGTCCGGCGTTTTTGTTAGCTGCTCCGTAGCACAAAACAAGCTAAGCATCTCGGCATCTTGGATTAACAGATTAAAAATCGGCTACAACCTCTCGTTTTATAAGATATTTTTTTAAATCATGCACATAGATTAGGGTTAAGTTGATCATGCAATTCACTAATCGTTTTGCGCCGATTGGGCATCATGACTCGTGAGACGGCCAAAGGCCTTGGAGACGTAACCGCGTTCTTATTGGTTACAGATTATTTCGGCGGAGTTTTTGAAATTCCGCGAGTAATTTGTAATTTAGATAGCGCTTTTTTCTAATAAGCTGTAAAAACCCTTACGGGGCAGTTAAAATATAAAATACATACAAAATGTAACACTTAAAAATTTTTAGTGTCAAATTTGTTGAAATATCTTTATTTGAAATTAGCTAATATGCTCTAGTCATAGGCAACCACTTATACCTTATATTATGATTCAAGTGGTTAAAAGTGTCACGTGATTGGCTTTATTTCTATTCGTCAGTGCTGGTCACGTGATTCGTATGTCAAATGAGCCTAGGTCAAGGTGGAATTTTTAGGTTATATTTTTATTTAATTTTTGGTTCAATTTATTTGTAATTAGTATCCAATTTAATCTAAACGAACATTGTAGAAGCAAGCACGATATTAAAAAGCAAGTGTATTTATATGCTGGAAATAAATTAAACTTTCTGTGCTTGGACTGTCATTGGTTTTTTTGGAAATGATTTTATTTATCACTTACAAAATAAACATTCGTTAAATATACATAGAACAACAAGAAAAATAGTTCCATAGTATACAAGGTATTGTTATTATAAAATTGCGTGGAAAATGTTTAAAATAAAGTATTTTAGAATTTAAATCTTGGAAAGCCGATGTCGAAAGTAGGGACAAATGCCAAATAATTTTATGGGCGAAAGAACATTTTAGGCTCAGGTGATGAAGTACAATACTTCCGTTGTTGTAGAAGTGGTAAGTATGAAAAATATTAGTACATAATTTTGTATACAAACAATTTACCTGCAATAAAATTTAGAAAAATTGTCTCGTAATAGATAATTAAATTACACAAACCGTTGGTTTTGACAAGTGATAAAATTATGTTTTATTTAAGGTAAGAGGATTACATCACACTATGGACATTCAAATGACATCTAACACCTAAGGATACGTAAACTTGATAAACAGTTAGAAGTAAAATTATTAGAAAGGTGTTTAGACTACAAAGTAAGTTTTAGAAAGCTGTGTATTAGTATAGAGTTATGGGTACAGGAATGTGAAACAGCTCAAAATAATCCTCTTAATGTACAAACCACAAGGTCAATCATATGATTATTTTATGGACCTGACTTTTGTCTTATTGTCATGAAAGCATCACTACTGTCTCAATTTGAAAAAAAACATTGATAGCACAGATGGGCTTAATAATAATTATGACTGAGAGGACCACTCTTATGGTAGTGGATGATTTTAATGAAGGCTTTCCAGTTGCCATAATGTTCCGTAACAGAAAAGATACCTTTATAAATTAAATATTTTTTGAAGCGATAAGGCAAAAAGTAGGAGTCATTTCATGGAAATCATTTATGAGTAATCTTAGTGGGACATTTTATAATGCTTGGGTCGAGGTTTTGGGCGCTTCACAACACCAACTTTACTGTTCTTGGCATGTCGATTGTGTTTGGCGTACAAATTTATGTAAAATTGGCAGTCGTGATAAAGAATGTATTAGTTTATAAAACTATAAAATATCTCTTAAAAACTACAGACACATCCTCATTCCATGAACAGTTAAGCAGTGCTTTAAATAATTTGCTTGGTGATCCTGACACAAACAAATTTGGAGAGTATTTCTCAAGTTGTCATGCACATAATTATTTAAAATGGGCATATTGCTTCCAAAAGGACTGTGGCTTAAATATCAATATGTAAAACTGATAAATAAATAAAAGTTGCAAAAATTGATACTTATCTAGTGTAACAAATTATTTTATTCAAATTTTTAGTGTCCTACGTTAAGTTTAGTTGTAAGTTTTACACCTATTTGGTAAATTTTATATATTAATATTGGATAAATAAATAAATAAAATAAATAGGGATGCTGATACTTCGATACCTCAAAAGTATCTATATTTTTGCCATAGTATAGAGTATAAGCGTAAGCGTAAAAGAAAAGAATTTTCTTTGGCCCTACCTAAGATCGATAACCCGAGAGAATTTTTCCAGAATTGTTTTAATTAAATTATTTTTTTAGGTGGAAATGATGCAGAAAATTACAGAAACAGAAAAGGATTTTTTTTCATTTAATGTGCAGACTGTAGCTGATCCCCAACTACGAATAAGAGATATTGTCGCTCGGTGGCCAGGAGCCACACATGACAATACAATATTTGCCAATTCTCGGCTGAAAGCACAGTTTGAGGATGGCAATTTTCGTGAAAGTTTTCTTTTGGGTGATTCCGGTTATACATTATCCGAATACATGATGATTCCGTTAGAAAATCCACAAGCTCGACCCGAAGCTCTATATAATGAATCCCAAATCAGATCTAGAAATATAGTAGAATGGCAGTATGGAGTATGGAAGAGAAGATTTCCGATACTACAATTGACAATAAGATTAAAAAAGGAAACAACAATATTTTCACAATTTATAAATAAAATGGTTTTGGAATGTACTTTTTTGTTTATTAAATGGCATTTGCAAGTAGAAAATAAGAATTTTATTCTATTTTTATTCTTTACAACAACTACTTACTACTACTATAAGTGAGATTGTATAGTAATCTAAGTGAAAATAAAAGAAGTAATTTTCTTTCTAAAAACATTTATTAAAACATAAACTTTGTTAAAGAATAGATATATTTTAGACTTGCATTGTCTTAAGTTATTGCAGAATCAAGAACGTAAGATCGCGGAGCATACTTACCAGTTGAAACATTATGATTCAGCAATAACTTAAGACAATATTCTATTCCTTAACATACATTATGGTCTACAACCTTTAAACAAACAACAAACTATTTATTTATTTATCAACGTACATTGTACATTTACAAGATTTAAAATTACACTGTCATTAATCTGCACCATTTTAAAATTACACTTGTAGCCAAAGCTTTGAATTTCTTTACCGAGACACCAAATATATGCAGTCTGTCATAATACCTGTTGACATGCGCTGCTACCCTATTTATGGGGCTATGCAACAAATAGTATGTCCGACAATGTGGGGAGAAGGGTTTGCTTACGGGTCTGATAGCTAGGTACGGGAATAATTGAAAAGATTTCAACACATTCAGGACTCTTTCTCATGTTGTTAAGTACTTTAAAGGCCAAATAGACATCATAAAACGCCCTTTTGGACGCAGGCGTGGCTAGGTTCAGGTAGGACATAGTCTGGTCATCTGTAAGATTAATCCCAGTTTTGAAGAGTAGAAATCTGGCAAATTTGACGAATTTGTGCTGGACACTTTCCAGTCTATTTATATGAACTTGATAGTGTGGTGACCAGACTATGCTTGAACACTCTAAAACGGATCTCACAAATGAAATAAAGAAGGTTCGTACAGCGTACGCACTTCTAAAGTCCCTGCATGATCTCTTAATAAAACCAAGCATTCTATTCGCTTTACAAGTTATAGCATCAAAATGCTCAGTAAAGGTTAACTGAGTGTCCAAGTAAACGCCAAAGTTCTTAACCACCAACACCTCCTTCAGAGGAATGCTATTTATACAATATTGATAAGGAAATGGGCACTTTGATCTGCTGAACCTCATAAAGCAGCATTTGTCGACATTGAGCGACATGTCATTAAGCTGACACCAGGAAAAAACAGTGTTTATATCCCTCTGCAGGGAAATCGTGTCACAAGAGGATGTCACACATGTGTACAGTTTCAAATCATCAGCAAACAGTAAATGATTCGAAGATAACAAACTACCAAAGTCGTTGACAAACAAGCTAAATAAAAGAGGTCCAAGGTGGGAGCCCTGAGGAACTCCGGACGTCGTCTGGAAGGGCTTAGACAGGTAGCCATCTATTTTAACCTGTTGTTCTCTTTCGGACAAGTAGGACTCAACCAGAGTGCCAGCCATCCCGTACCTTGATAACTTTGAAAGCAGGATGGCATGGTTTACCTTGTCAAAAGCTTTGCTGAAATCGGTGTATATTGCATGAGTCTCAGAATTCTGTGCAAAGGATGTGTTAATGAAATTGACATAGAGGAAAAGACAACAGATCAACAGATCTACCAGACATAAATCCATGCTGTTGACTAATTATTATTTGTTGAAAGTGATTAGTTAATACAGTTTCAATGCAGTGTTTAGTTTAGGTATTGCTGATAGAATACTGATTGGTCGGTAATTCTTAATGTCATTCTTGTTGCCGGACTTATAGATAGGGCAAACATATGAAAGTTTCCAGACGCTTGGAAAGTTACCAGAAGTAAGAGATTGGGAGAAGATATAATATAGAGGGAGATAAAGAGAATGTGCACATGATTTTAACACTCTGTTGGGAACACCGTCAGGACCTTCACCTTTATTGACATCAAGCTTGAGCAAAGTTCTCTGAATATCAGTAGCACTTACGATAATATTAGTGAGAGTGTCAAATGCATCAGGAAAAGCTTGCTGGGGATTAAAAGAGTGTTTGGGGTTGAAGACCGATGAAAAATATTAGGCAAAGAGATTTGCAATGTCAGAACCACTATCAGCTTTGTGTGTATCAAGGTGCATTTTCTTTGGACGTGCACCCTGATTGGATTTAGAGCGAATAAAGCTCCAGAAAAAATTAGGATTTTCTGTAATGGCGTTTTCGGCGCTGCTGATATACCGCTGATAACATTCTTCTGTTAGGTTTCTACATTGCATTCGTAGCTGATATTGTAATGTTCTTGATTGTTCAACTGTTTGTATCTCTTGTGTGCGATTTTCTTCTGAAATATAAGATTTTTCAGTTCTTGTGAGAACCAGATTGGAAATTTATTGCCAAGTTGCGACCGTTTCAGAGGTACAAACATATCACAACAATTATACATAACAGAATAAAAGTTGTTTACAGTTACTTCTATATTCTCATTTAAAATTGACAGCCAGGCATACGAAACCTACATCCTAAAATAATCACCTAATTAGGTGATAAAACAGTTGGCAGAACACTGATTTTTAAAAATGAAATAATTTGTTCTAATACTTTTAAAACTTGTCAAGATGACTTAGGCTAAGACCTTTTTTTCTAGTTCTAATTCTAAAATGTCAAGTTCTATTTTATGTTTTCTCAGTTTTATTGTATGTTCTTCTGTTGATTGTTCCATGTGTAATTTATGTTCTTCTTCTTTTATTGTCACCTCCTTTGAAAGGCATTGCCCTAAAAATAACTAGTGTTTCAAAAAAAAAGTATAAACAAAACTATATGTAAAGTATAAATACACTAAGCTGACTCTAGACTAAATTAGATGTTTAAAGAAAAGATGTACTAAAAATCCCTACAAAAGCCCTAAATGGATGCCCCTGGCGAAAAGAGAAAAAGGATCATCTGACACTGTAATTAGCTCTGTTCGCAGAAGAATCACAAACTAGTCAGAGCCAATCAAATTACTGGAAACCAGTCCGCAAACTGCCATGTGACCAAATAGCTGAAACTTGATTGGCGCTGATCGGTTTATGATTTCTCTATGGACAGAGCTTATACATATGTGCTTTCACTACTTTACCATCAGCTCTTTACGGGATGTCCTAATTTATTGACAAAAATAAAAATCAATTGACCAGGGGTATAGATTAAGCCAATCATATTTTCATTTAATATAAAAACACTTATAAGCAGCAGACTTCACAAAAATTTCGTAAAATGTTTTGTTTAGTTGATTACCTGTTTTGGTGGGGGTCTGTTCTAATTTGTTTTCGATACTTTGTAACCTTCTTGTTTCATTGCAAGTGGTTGTCACCTCTACTGGCAAAATCACAGGCTGTTTTTTGTTTTCTATATTCAACATACTTTTTTTTTGTCGGCAATGGGGTAGTTTGCATCTATCAATAATAATAAATTTATCCTTGGCTGCTCTTAAACCTAAAAATATAATTTTTTTTCATTCAAATTCAAGTTCAAATATTTATTCATCCTTCGGCTATATACATAATATAGATAAGACACGTCACTAAAAAATATATAAAGTTAACAATCACAATCCAAGACGGAAACAAATACACGATTAAGGACAAAAAAATTAAACATTAGCATTAACAACACTGTCATAGTATACAGTAAATTCTTCAATGGAATAAAAACAATTGCTCACTAAAATGTCCTTCAATTTTTTCCGAAATAATACAATAGACGTTTTTTGTCTCAGCGAATGATTAAATCCATTATAGAGACTACAACCGGAGTAAACTGGTGATTTCTTATAGAAACTGTGATTTGGACGATCCAATCGAAAAAAATGTCCACCTCTAGTGTTATGGCTATGAAGATTTCCATTAGCCAAGAAGCTATGTTTATTTTTATGAATATAGACCAAGATCTTAAATATATAAATGCAAGGCAAAGTTAATCAAAAGATTAGGTAGGATTTCCTTACATACATTTATAACATACAAAAACAGATTTTTTAACTTCAGAAAAATAAATATTTTTAGGTAAAACATATTATTAATCTGTAAATACTAACCCCTGTTGTACGTAAGCTCCAATAAATTTTTCACTGCAGATGCCCTCCATATAAAATTTGGTCGAACCACAATATTTGGCATTAAAATTAATGATTTGTAGATCATAGTTACAAATAATTTGGCAATTTTTTGAATTAAATCCTTTTTGATTAACATAAAGATGTTCATCCTCTGCAGGTGCTATGAGTGCAGTCAATGCACCCGATGATTCCAGGAAATCCAGCTTTTCCATAAAACCCCTTTGAGCTTCGTTAATTTCTTGTGGGGTTCTGGGAAACCTAATCCACAAATGACCTAAAATAGTCACTATTGCATTGGCCACTTCATAGGTGCATCTACTCCTCACTACTTGCCGACTTGTAGATAACAAGAATTCTTCAGCAATTGATAATTGCCTGTGGCAAAAAACCTTCTTAAAGCAATTAGAATTTTTGTCTGTGTGGGTATTCTGGTTGACCTTATTTTCTGCCTCTAAATGGTCCACCAAATTATCAAACAGATATGCCACTAAGTCCTTGTTGAGACGAAATAATTCTATAAACCTTGTGTCGTGTAGCGAAAAGGGATCACTTTCGTCTCTCATCACACGCTTTTGAACCCGATTTTCATACATACGTACATTGTTTTCTAAATTATTAATTAAAAACCTTTGTGCAGGGAACATTTTACTATAATCCAAATTCAGTATTAATAAAAATAAAAAAAATTTGACAATTCACACAAAAATAATAAATAAACAATTGAGGTTATGGCTAAGACCTGACTTCTCTTCTTTTTTGCTAAAAAAATGTATAACTATACGCAACCCATAATACACGCAGGCATGTGTGGTTGCTTATACAGTAAAGCATATTAGCTAGTACATAATAAAGTATTTAAAAAAAAGATATTTCAACAATATTCCCCATATCTTCTTTAATGCTCGCTTTTTTTACAAATCTATTTTTTTGTTCTCGATTAATCGACATAAAATTTTACAAGGCGACACGCTTTGATCATACGTTCGGACGTCGTGCTCTCTCTTTTCTCGTTCTCGCTCTACTCTCTCCATCTATTTGTTGCGCCAAGAGGAGCTAACGGCTACCACTTTCACGCTTCAATTTTCGCCGGACGCGTCCGCGACGAAAGCTCACGCTGTGATTGGTTAAATGTGTGGCATAGCGACGCGTTAGGTGACTGCGCAACATCACGAGTGCGTGCAGTGGTTCCGCCAGCTCCGACCGCGCACTTTTATCGGCCGGCTTGTAAAATTCTGTCATCAAAGTGAAAAAAAAAGTTTTCAATTTATTAAAGGTGCTATCGTATGATTCGTATGTGTTTATAGTGTTGATTATTTATAAGAAAACAAAACATTTCGTAGTGTTTGTTAGACTTTCATGTTTTAACCAAACGGATGGGTTGTATTGTGTAGTAATAATAAATAACCTTTATTATTGTTTGAAGAACAGCGAGCGAGTCCGTCAGAGAAAGTTCGTTTCATTTTGGACTTTACTTCCAGTCAAGAGGCTCGTAATGCGTCGTTTGGAAGCGCGTTCGTTTTTATAGTTATTTTGTAGAGTTATTGAATGTTGTTTGTCGTAATTTTTTTTGAAGGTAAAGTTTATTATTAATTTAGTTGTGAGGAATTTCGCTTAAAAATTAAGGACGATATAAATAAACCTGTTAATAAAAGTCATATTTTCTATTAAATATGATTTAAAATAGGCAAATAAAAAAAAGGACATGCTTAAGTGTTAGGAGTTTTTTGTTTAAAGCTAATTTGGAACCAAAATTTTTGTACAGGTACTCTTTTTCTTCCAAAAATTTCTGGTCGGCCTAGTGGAACAAAATTTTACTCTTGTTTTGAACAGCTGTTCTCTGGCTTTTTTGTGTTGTAGTAAGTATTTTAACTTTTTGAATGTTTTAAAAGATTTAGTATGATTTCTTACTTTAAAGATAACAAATCTACTATTTTTCAAACCTGTTACATAGGAATATTCTAGGAAGAATTGGCAACGTCACAGTGACTTCTGACGTCAAAACAAAAGAGTTTTTTCTGTAACTGACATTTGTCGATGTTTTTTATATGGCCATGTATTTATTGGCAGTGGTGCGTAGTTACAAAAAAAATTTTTTTTGCGGGGCGATATCTACCATTTTTTATCATGAAGCGCCATTTATGAATATTTTTATTCAGTCTGAATTCATACCAGCATTTACGGGTTTCAATATATGCAGTGAATTTCATAACACCCTGTATATATATATATATATATATATATATATATATATATATATATATATATATATATATATATATAATCAGGCGCGGCCGGTCCATAAGGTCATTTGGTCAATGATCCACCAAATAATTGATTTTTTAAACCAAACTTTTCAAACTTATCAAACTTTTCTCTAAAAAAAGTACAAGTTCCATGCGAAAACTCCCCAAGAATGAATCAAGCCAAGCCATCGTCGAAAGATATCCAAGCTTCTCCGGACTGGGTCGTATTTTAAATTTGCGTCATATGTTTATATGGACGATATAAATTCATTAGAACTAAGAGAGAAACAGACATACGCGCTTTAGGAAGTAAAAAGAGACAAAATTTGTCGACGGCCCACCAATAATATCGCGCCACTCCCACTATGGATATACACTCGAACCGCCCCGTGAAATATACTCTTTCAAAACATTTTGGTTGGACAAAGATAAACTAATTAGGTACCTAATATGCGCATTGTATTTGCAATGTATTAATGTATTATTAATTATCGGTTAAACATAGAAATACGATCTCTCAGCAACGCCAGTCTTAGTCATTAAATATAACGGCATCAGCACGGCCCGGCACGGGTTTTCTCACATTAGCAGCGTGGTCCAGAGGTAGAGTCTCAGCGAGTGGACCAAGAGGTCGTGGGTTAGAGTCTGTGCTCGGGTAGACTTTTTTTTAATTTTTGTTATTTAAAAAATTAGATCGGCTCTAAAAGGTGTATTGGCAACAAGTTTAGCACTTGTTCCACGATAAAATATTTTTAAAACTATTAAAATATTTTTAAAATTATTGGTAATTTCATATCTACTACAGCTGGCAGCCTGCGCGTGCGTAGTCAAAGATCGTATTACTATGTCTAGCCGCCAGTATTGTATTTATGAAGGCAGCATTCCTTATTTTATTTTACGAATAATCATATTTTTAGTACATGGAGCGACCTCTATTGAGGAGACTCAGACGTATCAAAACGGGAAACCGCTAACGATCTTACTAAAACACCTAGAAAAGTATAACTAAAAGTCATAAACATCTAGAGTAGCAATGTTCAATATACTACAGTATGGGCGCCCATAGGGAGGGGCAAGCCCCCCCCCCTCCCGAGGTCGGATTCCACGGTGCTTTTTAACAACTGCGCAACTTGTGATTTTGTAACATACGGTTTTTTAGCTGGTTGCCCCCCCCCCCCCCCTAAAATTTACTCTTTGGGCGCCCATGTACAGTACCTATTTTATGACTTTTGCGGTGTTTATTTGCAGGTAATTAATTTCTTGGCAAAACTAGGCACGTTATTAAAAAACTTTCCTTAATTAAAAAAGTGTATTTTGCTTGTTGCATTGATATCACTAGTTGACCACAAAATTTTGACTCACCTGTAAAAAAAAACTCACGGGCCGCGCCTGATATGTATATAAAATATAGACTATATATATATATATATATATATATATATATATATATATATATACCGAAAATAAACTTCATGGAGATTGGCATAGTTTTTTAAATTTCTTTTATTATTTTTAAAAATATGTTTTTACATACAGCTAGCTTTTATAAATAGTGGATCGTGGTATATAAATGAATGTATTATACAGAAATGATGTGACCCACAAATATAGCTATTTGGCACTGTGTAAGCGTCGGCAAGTGGGTCCTAAAAACTGTGAAAAAGCTTTTTAAGTAAAGTTCCCTGTGGTCAGCAGAAATGGTCTTATCTACAAAACTTAATTGGGGATACTATGCTTCACATTATAATTTACATGGCAATATAAAACACTTACCTATAGTAACTCTTAAAACCCTGGATGGGTTTGGCTAAACATCTGTAGCATGGCGTATGTCTCGACAGTTGCTTCTTTCAGCCTTGTCCGCCGCGACGAAAAAATCTGTTTGCGTAAAGAAAATGACCGTTCAACATCTATTGAGGTAATTTGCGCGTATGTAAAATGATCTTTAAATATGCGTAACGAAGGTACTGGGACACTATACACCTGCGACGCACCACTCACAACTAGAAGATTCTCCTCTTGAACCAGAAAACATATTACCCTCTGCAAAAACGTTAATTGTTACCGGTCTTCAGTACGTGGTACGGGGTCACACCACCACCACTATAGATAGGCACCGCGTGATACGACGACGCCAACGCGCGATGCCCTGGACGATGCCGATAGCACGACCCTTCAAACGTAACCTGCTTACCTAACGTACCTGCTATTTAAAAAACCGTCACACACGGACACGTTCGCTACGCGGCGAATTGCAAGGGATCGTCCACTGCCTTTTAGTTATTTCACCACAACGTTTCACCTAGTAAACATCTCCAGTCGTCTCCAAGTGCATACATTATACAATTTTTGTCTGAAGGTGACTGGAAATGTTTACCAGTTGAAACGTTGTGATACACTACATAAAGACAATGAAAGTCCAAAATACATTTCTCATTTAGATTTTAACGGCTTTTGAACACTTTGGGACCCACCTACACCAATACCCTAAAACTAGCACTTTTTTGGTGGGTTAGACCATTTCTGCATAGCACGATTCACTTCTTTACATAATGTAAAGAATTTTCCATACTCGATAAGCCAGATACGCCATGTATTAGGGATATGTATGATAGACATTCAATCTTGGAAAGTGAATTAGGAATTTCGTACTCTAATTATAAGTTATGGTTAAAACTGTTCATCATTTTCAAAAAGTTGACTGAATTTTAAGCAAAATAAAAAAAATCATCTTTTATCTGGAATAAAACCAAAGATTGGATCGTCGGAAACTGTATGTCCGCGCCGACGCGACCGTGTTGAAGTGCCAACCGCATAGAGCGTTATGATGAAATGCATTTAGTGTCTGTATTAAAAAAATCGAGTTTTACTTACTAAATGAAAATATAAAATTGATTCCTATTAATTTAATTTCCTTTAAATTAATTATTTTCAATTTTGTCCTTTTATATGGAATGATACATTAAAAAATAATCTATTTAAAGGAAATTTAATTAAAAAGAATCAATTTTATATTTTCACTAAGCAAGTAAAACGTCATAGCGCTCTACGCGGTTGGCACTGTCAACCCTAACACCGTCTCGTCGCGTCGGCGCGGCTTACAGTTTCCGGCGGCGATCCTATCTTTGGTTTTATTCCAGTTAAAAGATGATTTTTTTATTTCACTTGAAATTAAGTCAATCTTTTGCAAATGATGAACAGTTTTAACTATAACTTATAATTATTGAGATCTATCACAACATTCTAATTCCATAATTTTTTTGTTTGAATTTTTCAACCTTCTATTATCTATATCTTTTAAACAGATGTACATATATAGAGAGGAAATTTTTTTTTAATTTGTAGATAATTGCATTATTTGGCATTATTGCCACTGTCAACACCGTGGCCTCGGCGCGGACATACAGTTTCCGACGATCCTATATTTGGTTATATTCAAGATAAAAGACATTTTTTTTATTTTGCTTAAAATTGAGTCAACTTTTTAAAAATGATGAACAGTTTTAACCATAACTTATAATTATTGAGATATATCGCAACATTCTGATTCGATAATTTTTTTGTTCGAGTTTTTCAACCTTCTATTAACTATATCTTTTGAACAGTTGTAGATAGAGAGACGTTTTAATTAAATTATCTTTAAAATGAAATTATAAACCATCGTATTCGGATGTACCATTTAAGAGATAGGAACCAAAAACTGACGAAAGACTCACTTTTTAATTTATTTATCAAAGCTATTTAAAAGTATTAAATATTTCCACTAAGAGGATAACGTTTTCAGGACGAAAGAATATTATGCGCCTTAAAAAATTTTAGTACTACTCTTTTTCATAAAATTACGCCGCTTAACCTAAAAAAAAAAGAGTAAAATCAAGTTTCCTTTTCAAACTATTGATCTAGAATTTCCAATTTTGGGCTTAAATTAGTTAGGCCACACCACTTCTGAATCTGAAACAACAATGAAAGTGGGAATACCTTTGGGTTAAACTAAGTCGAGGCGCACCGTGTTATATCATAAGTCAAAACTAGCCCCGTCTCTTTCTGTTGAACCGCCCAAGAAATTACGTCATAATTTCAACGGTAGAGAGCAAATCTTGACAGCGACTTATAGACACCGAAAGGCGAAACGACAGCTTTAATTCACTCTACAAGCGTACTAATATATTTATGTAATTTTAGAGTGTAACAGATTTTTCGAGACTTTCTATTCGTAGTGAAGCACCAATAGCTCTTGTCAGTGATGGCGATTCGGATATTTTTCAATCACTCACGTCATCAGTGAATTGCCAGGAAATAGGTAAGAATATAAACAGTATAGTCTTTCTTTTCTACAACAATAAATATACCTATATTTGACATTGTCACATTTAAATATTTCAAAATGTACAAGGATGGACTAAAAAGTCCATGGAATGACGGATAGATGACGCTGTTTTACACTTTTGCATGGCGCTCTGGCAAGGTCACTTCTTCAGACCGTCAGCTGTTAAGACCGCCGCGTGCATTAGTTTGGTTTTAAGAGCTGTTTAATTAAGAACGTGTCAGAGTTTTTGACGAGATGGATAGTGTTGAAATTCATGGTGTCATTAAGTAAGGGAGAGTGGTCCACAGTGAGACGGTTTTTTTCTAACCAAGTTCTGGCCGTGCTTGAATTTAATTTAGTTAAAAACAAAATTGAATAATGAAATAACTTTTATTTTAGTAAAAAACATATGATATAACAACAAAAACTTACAATCTACGCTGTAACAAGTATATAAAGTAAGATATAAAAAACTTCCTCAAAGTATGCCGTGGAACCAATTACGCATGTCTTGAATTATTACTCTTGACAGGTAGGTAAACGGTATAGGTGAATAAAAAATAGAACTGTCAAGGTTGGAAGTTTTTATTTTTAAGAAAATTAAATATGGTAATAACGACAGAACAGAAAGCTTTTATGATCGAAAGCTATTTTAGAAATGGTAGAAGGATTGATGGCCGGTGGGTTTATTCAACCCGGGACGCCATTCAGGATTTTTAAACAGAATTATTCCCACACCTAGTCATGGATTTCGAGCAGTTTCGCCAAATTTTGACTAGATATGTGGCTTTGTTTAGTGGAAGTTTGAATAGAAAGGAAGGTAGTGGGAGACCCAAAGCACTGCACAAAAAGTTGAAGAACTGAGGCAAATCGTTAATGAGCACCCACAAATCCCTATTTGGCGTTTAAGCCAGCAAGTAAATGTATCCTCGGAACTCGGAACCTGCAATTCAATCCTGAAATGTGACCTGCATATGCACGCTTATCGTCTAAGCTCGGTCCAAGAATTGTTACCAAACGACAAGTCGCAGCGAATGCAATTTTAAGAGTGATTTATGGGTAATTTGCATAATAATGAAATCATATTTGAAATAACTTTTTTTTACTGACGAGGCATGGTTTTACCTCTCTGCTTATGTAAATTCTCAACAAATGAAAATGTGGAGTTCTGAAAATCCACATTTCTTTATAGAAAAGCCTCTGCATTCCCAGAAAGTTGGCGTGTCGGCGGCCATATCGAAAAGAAGGTTAATTGGACCGATTTTTTTTTAAGGGACTCTCAATTCGTCGCGATACCGTAAGGAAATTTTAGAAAATTTTGTAAACGCATTAAACGATGAAGAGATACGACAAGGCTACTTCCACCAGGATGGCGCACCAATTCACGTAACTATTGAAAATTTAAATTTTTTGGAAGAATCATTATTCGTAATATGCCAGTTAGGTGGCCACCACGGTCCTGCGATCTCACGCCGTGCGATTTTTTTTATGGCCACACGTTAAAAACTCAATTTTCAAAACGCCTTGTGAAAATTTAGAAGACCTACGGGCTAGAATTACAAATAAATTTCAGAAGATTAACAACTCTCCCCAAAAGCTCACCAATGTTTTTGATGCTGTAAAAAGAAGAAAGAGAACATGTTTGAAAGTAGAAGGTGGACACGTCTCTCATTTAGTTTAAATTTATAATTTTTAGGTTCTTTTTGGTATATCTTTTTTTTAATTCTGTATTATGCAATGACAATGACAATAATGTAATTTTCTTGAAATTTTTTTGACGTAACAACAATCGAATTAACTTCGTCTATTTGTAATTACGTGTGCAAAAGCAACCAATGACAATAACATTACAGTAATACCAGTCCCTGGGGAGTAATCACTTATGTCATACGTTACCATGGAATTTTTTTTGACAATTCTGTAACTGTTACAATTTAAAATGTCGTCACTTTATCCAACCATAAATCTTTATCTATGATCACTTTCGTCAACGTTTGGTGAACAAACCAGTGCTTTAATCGACAAAATTATTGAAGAAAATACACCAAAATATACTGTTAACAGTAAAAAGTATACTTGGAAAATATTTATGGAGTTTTGCAGCACGCGGAAAAATACATTAGATGGAAATCGTACAGTGGAAGAACTGCCATTGATACTTAAGGATTGGGCAGTTAATATGAGAAAAAGAGATGGTACAGAGTTTCAGGATGCTACAGTTAAAACTATGTGGAATATAACATGTAAATTATTTCAAGAAAAGTACTACAACGAATACAAAATCATAATAGATCCGTTCAAGAGTGTGATTTTCCAACAAGCGCACAATGCCCGCGACGCAACACGGAAAATTCGGAAAAAGGACCCTTCTAAACGTAAAATGAGCTCTGTGGCATTGTTCATTGGAAATAAATAAACTAATCAACTTTTGGAATGAAAATACCCCTGAAAGACTTCAGCGAAAGTTTAGCTATATCGTCCCAGTTGAATTAGCTTGGCGAGGTGGCGAATCCGCTGCTTGTTTGGTTGAATTTTTTCATATTGAAAGAAATAATGATGATTCTCCAACAAATCGCATAGAATTTAACCCAGTTTTTAATAAAACCTGCCAGGGGGGCTCAAAAAGCTGTACTAGCAGTAAATGGCTAGTTCGAAACAATAACAACGACGCATGTCCCGCCAGGCTATTTCTCAAATTGATATCTAAGCGGGGTACAAATACAAACATTAAAACCAATAGAGCCTTTTTAAGACCAAATCGCCACTGGAAGACAGAAAACGATAACTGATACGATAATATGCCAGTAAATTTCTCGTGAATGTTTGGAGCGTTTTCGAAAAACCAAAGTGGATTTTATGCGCCGATTTATCACCACAGATGAAACTTGAGTCCACCATTACACACCAGAAACACAACAAATCTAAACACAGTGGCGGCGCAGTGGGTCTCTTCCCCCAAAGAAAGCAGTGAGTGTTCTATCAGCGGAAAGGGTAATGCCTTTCATTTTTTTTTTTGGGCGCAAAAGGTATTATTCTAATTGATTACTGTCCAGAAGGCCAAACCATCATAGGCGAATACTTTACAAATCTTTTGGGAAAATAAAAGCAAACAGTTACTGAAGAGCGTCCTAGTTTAGCCAAGAAGAAAATTATTTTTCATCAAGACAATGCACAGCCCCACACGAGTGTTATTACTATGGCAAAAATTTATGAATTAAGCTTCAATTTGCTGCCACACTCGCCTTATTCGCCACCGTCGAACTATTACCTGTTTCCACGCCTGAAAAAATACCTTGCAGGCCAGAAATTCTTAACAGACGACCATGGTAAAGCTATTGTGGATGCCTATTTCAAAGAGCTTGACAGGTCTGAATGTAATCAAGGCATAGAGGCTTTACATCATCGCAGGCCTAAATGTATCCAGGTGGCAGAGGACTATGTTGAAAAGTAAATGTAATTTCAAACCGCAAAGTTCTATTTTTTATTTTCATTCCATGGACTGTTTAGCCCATCTTCGTATGATACAGCAGAAAGTTATTGTTTTTTATATATAACAAATAACTATGCAACAATAATGTTAAAAAGAAGACAAAACAGTAGTACTGGGCACTGAATACAACTCTTCAGGTGTTATCTGTCTTTGCTCAGTTGACAATTTAATCATTGCATTTTCTCTTTTGTATTTTGCTCCAGAACAACCAAAGGTGCAAGATAATATAGTTACATCTAGTCACGAAGGCGATGATAAATCACCGAGGATTGAAATTTTATCGGGTACGTAGTGACCAGCGGCATAAAAGAAAAAATGGACCGTCAGTATTAAAAGTTCCATTCATAAGTTATTTAGGTTTTTATATGGGCAAAATCTATGTCACAGGTATGCTTATATGCGTTTTCCAGAATTCACCAGTTTCCAGTTTCTTCAAAATTGCTTCAGCAATTTTGATGAAATTTACGTTGTGTAAAGTACTTAAATTAAGCATACTTCTGACTATGAAAAGACTTGACATCTCCTAAAGGGGCGTGCACATGAGAAGACGATAATATATATATATATATATATATATATATATATATATATATATATATATGTATATATATATATATATATATATATATATATATATATATATATATATATATATATATATATATATATATATATATATATATATAGAGGGTGTTTCCTAACCTCTCTGACAAAAGAACGGAGGAGAATCCTCACATAATTTTAAGACGAAAATGTGTTATAAAATATTTTAGAATGTCGCTTTGTTTTCGAAATACAGGGTGTTAAAAAAATAAAATTTTATGCGTTTTTTTGGCAAGCAATAGTCCAGTGATATCCAGGGTACGCGGGTGTTTACTGGCTCATGGAGGACATTTTCAGCAGTTTATTTGACTTTTGTTCATGTGAGTTCATTATGTAAGATTTTTAAATAATTTTATTTAAATGATTTTTATTGATACTGTATCAACTACTAGGTACTTCGTGTAACATAGCAAATAAATTACATTTTACTCTAAAACCCTAAGAGATAGGAGAAAAACGCAAGAGACGTAATTTGCTTAAAATTATTTTTAACATTAGGTAAGATCAAAATATTCAATGCTAAACAGGCCCGTATTATTTATTTTTGCGAAATTATGGTACTCGTTACCCGGATCTCCGCCACTGAACTATTTGAAAAGTTTAAAATGGACACAAAGTAAAGTATTTAAACCCCTTATTATGTGTACTAAATATCACTGGAATATCGCTTGCCACTAATTAATAATTTAAAAAAAAACGCATAAAATTTAATTTTTTTAACACCCTGTATTTCGAAAACAAAGCGACATTCTAAAAAAATTTATAACACATTTTCGTCTTAAAATTATGTGAGGATTCTCCTCCTTTCTTTTGTCAGAGAGGTTAGGAAACACCCTGTATATATATATATATATATATATATATATATATATATATATATATATATATATATATATATATATATTAATAAAAACATGTACGCCACAGATTTTTTCACATTTTCGTATCTTAATCAAATATGCTTAACAAAACTTGCATCTTCATATTTTTTCGAATTTTCACTTCGTTTAGGAGATAAATGGAATTTTTTTTAGCGCCTTACTGGTTTAGTTTTCCCCAGCAGATAATAGGACATCGGTTTTAACAAGCAAAGAGAATTTAAAAAATATAACACCCTGTACCTTTGAAACCAAGCATCTGCGGACCCATGATCATAATATGAACTGTTTGCCTTTGTTTTTCTTAAAAAATCTCCCTTTAAGCGATGGCACATGATTTTTGAAACACCCTGTATGTATGAAAGATTAGAATCGTATAATATATGGCAACACTGCGGCGACCGAGTGTGCTTGTCTTTTACCGTACACTGGCGCTGCTGAAGACTACCGACATATTAAAATACCGAGGATATTTCTCGACAGTGGTGCTATGTACTCCATGAACACATTTACTTCAGCCTTTTTCACCCCTTTAGGGGTGGAATTTTGAAAAGTCGCTAGTGGGTATCTGCACCGTATGAGGATTGTATTTTCGAAATTTAGTATTTCTAGGGCCAGTGGTTCGGCCTGGGCGTTGATATGTCAGTCAATCGAATTTTAGTGTACGTGCACATACAGAGCGGAAGAGAGCGAATTAATTGCATCTTTAAAAGCGAATTTCTTATTTCATTTATGTTTCTGACAAGTACGGAAACAGTCACAATATGGACCCAACAACATTATTATTATTATTTAAAAATCCTTTAATAAAACGACATTTTGGCAAGAAAATAAGATATTGGACACATAATATTAACGTATCAAGAACTTGCTATATCCTGCCATAGTTTTAATAATAATAATAATAATAATAATAATAATAATAATAATAATAATAATAATAATAATAAGTTTATTTAAATTAATTACAATTTAAACGTGATTTCACATATGTATATTATAAATAAACTTGTTAAAACCCCCGAAGACGTGTTTGTTGGGGGAAATTATATCGCGATTATGATGTAACGACTTTGTTTCATCCCATAAAGGGTTTCGCAAAAATATTTCGTTGATTAACTGATTTTCAGGCCAACAACTGCAATCCTTCCCACTTAAAGACAAACTGATTTGTGTTCTAGAGCAGTGATTCCCAATCTTTTTATACTTGAGTACCACCTAAGAATTTTGTAGGGTCGTGGCGTACCACTGGTTATATTATAGCTTTTTGAGGTGGGTTAAGTAAATTATATATACATGTGAATAATTTTACAAAATGTATTTAAACTTAACCAAATACAGAAAAGAAATCCATAAAACTAGAAAAAGCAGTTTATACAGCATGTCGAGAAACCTTCTAAACAGATGGGAAACTTTTATATTTTTGACTTTACAGAAAAAAGTTATTCTTCATAAAAGGTTCTGCTCGTTGAGAAAATAACACTTAAATCAAAAATTTGGACCCATTATATACAGGTGTCAAAGAAAGTAAAAACCACAAATGCCGTAGAAGGAAAACTATCTTTAATTTTAATTGTAACTTACAATAACGTAAGAAAGTGTCGCCCAGAACTGAAAAGTGATCGAATATGAAATTTGACAAAATATCTTTATGGCCATTCATATGTACCTTTGAATTTTTTAAAAAGTGTTATGATATACATGTTTTTTAAATAACATATTACCAAAATAAACAATAATAACATTTTATGAAATATTACACTAAGCTTCAACATGACCACCATTTATTTCCATGCAAACTATTGTACGTCGTGAAAATTCCCCCACTTTCTAACTATCTGAGGGGAAATTTCTTTGACACATTCTCTGATAATTCTCTCTAAATGGTCTATGTTTTCGGAAGGTCTGTGGGCATAGACTTTTTCTTTTAAGAATCACCATAAGAAAAAATCTAGGGGCATTATATCTGGGGACCTTGGTGGCCAAGCAAATTCTGACCTTCTTTCAATCCACCTCTGTGGAAATGTCCGGTTTAAAAATTCTGTCACTCTTGCAGAGCTGTGACAAGGACAATCGTCATATTGGAACTAAAGTGTGTTTCTTATATAGAGTGGTAGTCGATAAAAAAATTGAAATAAGTCCGTGTTCAAAAGTTTTCCTCATACGGCATTTATCGTTTTTATATTGATTGTTGACTGGGTCTGGACTGGGTCAAAATTTTTGTTATGTATTATTTTCTCAACCAGCAGAACTTTTTATGAAGAATAACTTTTTTTCCGTAAGGTCAAAAATAAAAAAGTTTTCCATCTGTTAAGATGGTTTCTGGACACGCTGTATGTAAGCCCATTGTACATTCAGCGTGGCAAGTTGTAAGTTTTACCCCGCTACTTTTGTTCTGTATTATTGAACGCTTCTGCGTACCACCCCAAATGCTCTCGCGCACCACCAGTTGAGAACCACTGTCTGGAGGATCGTTCGAACGGGTTTGATATGCATACGCGCATTAAGATGTACTAACTTGTCTTTCCCGCCTTTTCCTCCACGCTTTCTCGCTCTCTTCCGCTTTGTATGTGCACGTACAAGGATGTCCAAATAAAGGTGAATAAGCCTTATAATTTTTTTTATTTTTAAAGATGGGAAAAACTGTTAAATATGAAAGTTTTGGGGATTTTTATGAATCATTCATATACATATCTTATCAGCAAAACAATTGAATATCGAATAAAAAAAATATATGTAGCATAAAACATCGATTTTCTCGCTTATTTTAAATAGGGAATATGCATATAACCCAAATAAATCTGAAATATATTTTTTTATATTCTCTACATAAATTAAACGTTTATGGCGGTTGCTGTTATTCATTTATTTTGGTCTTTATTAACAAAAAAAAAGGATTAAAAACTGCAAATTTCGGCGCGAATTTCGAAACTTGTAAAACGTGATCCCATTGGCTGTGTCGTCAAAACTGACCTTATGACTCATCATGAGTATATGGCGAATTCCAGTGTTGTAGAGTCATTGACAACTCAATAAAAATTGTATTTAATGCGTAGGTTGGGTTGGGTTTCATCCAATGAAATATCCCTGCACTTAAAGTACAAGGTTCCTAAAATCTTATTCATGTATACTTCAAGCCGAAATCGGTCCAGGAACTTTTCAATTTTGCAACAAAAATTGGCATTTCTGCGAAATTTTGACACATCATCTTAATAATTTCGAGTAAAGAATTTGCATATTCTTTATTTTCATGGCAATCTTCGAAAATTCAAAAATTTTCAAATTTTAGATGTCCCCGATGTAAATAAACCTATTTATTTATCACTTTACCGAAAAAATAAGCGATTTAAATTAGTGGGAGGTATTCATAGATAATTAACGGATAAAATAAACCCAAAAAGAATCACTAGATAGGGTAAATAGTGTGGAATAATGTCGGTTCAAAATAGGATTTGTCGGAAAAAATCAAGAAAATCCTAATTTTACCACTTAAATACGCTCCTGGATGACCCATTCGGTATTCATTTTACAGTGTGATTATACCTTTATAATATAGTGTTGAAAAATTGGGAAAAAAATATATAGGAAAAAATACAGAGTGATTCAAATGTACCGATGTCGAGGGCAAAAAAAGTGCTCCCTTCCTATAGAGAATGAAGAAACTAAAAAATATGGATAACACATACTTTGACGAGCTCTTTCCGGTGACGTATATGGGATTTTAATTTGAACCATTTTGACCCCACAAAAAATTAAAAACCGTAAAGTATTTGGGTCAAAACTCTAAATTTACAGTTTTTTCCAAATATTTCCATTTTCCAGTGATTTTAGGTTTAGGTAAATGTATGCAAAAAAAGTATTTGAGATTTTAAAGTTTCACTTATGAGTCCGTTTTTCGATCTAACGTTTTGTTTTCGAGTTATTGGGTATCACAGAGGGGTCTGGAAATGGCATTTTTCGACCTAAAAAATTTCAAAAGAATTACTTGCGATTTTCTGATCCTCACCAGTTTCAGTGGAGTACTGAAGCTCCGGGTCCCCTACAATCTTCGAAAATTTACATCAATTTAATTCACATTTGCGACCTGTACCCGATTTCAACGGAAATCGCGGAAATTTGGACTTTGACGTTTAATAGCTCCGAAACGAAACATCCTCTATAACTGAATTTTTTACCGAAGCTAGTTGAACTATTCCTCTATCAACCCAAAAAATTCGATTTCTCTCCCTCTGACTGTTTCCGAGAAAATCAAACCTGTTCGACTTTGGGTTAAGCTTTACGTTAACATGTAGATTTTTGCTGATCTCGTGACGTCACTTTTCACTAAGGACAAATGGCTGCTTTTTAAATTGTAATAAATCATACCGAAAAGTAAACATTTTTTATAGCTAAATTATGCTAGTAATTTTTTTCAAAATATTTTTTTGGGTTTGTAATGACTTCCTTAAACGATTTATGCAATAAAAAAAATTGTGCATATTCATTATTGGATGGAATGATTTTTATCATATTTTTGGATTCTAGAAGACGTTCTAGACATATTTTGTATAACATACCCTATGCGGTTTTTCAATCGTTTTTGAAATATTTCAAATTAAAAATTATTTCGCATAAATATATACTTTAAACGTAACTGTCCAGGTTGCGAACGAAATACCTGCTACCTTTTTAAATTTTCTTCGTAGGTAAGTCAAAGTTAATGTCAAGGTTGACAATAATACTTTAGTCACCATGAATCTATAATTTTATTTTTATGCAAAATGAGTTATCCTACCGTTCATATTTAACGTTTTTTCCCATCTTTAAAAATGAAAAAGGTATAAGGTCTGTTTACTTTTATTTGGATATCCGTGTAAACTTATATATGCATTGCTAATGTGAACAAACCCTAAAAGGACGAACATGTGCAGGTTTTGCACAACTTTTCGTAGATCTATTAAATTTATTTCAGAATTTAATAAGTTCCCGAACTTAGCACTCTATTTATTTTGCAGGGAGATGCAGCGGCAGATCTGCTAACTACCAAGAACTTATTCCTAATCCCGAGTTTCATGCTTCTGAAGTATTTTCATCTTCACCTATTAAAATATCTAAACAAAAAAAATGTGAGGACCTTTCCGGTGAATTTTTCATAGATTCAGAGAATGTCGAACCGCAAGTCCACGGCGTAATCGAAAGTAATAAAACGGGAAATGTGAAAATTTCTGCCCCCATAATGTCTCAAGAGGGAATGTTAGATGAGGAATTCGAGACAGCGGTCGAAAATATCGAGAAAGAATATATTGAGAAGGGAAGCAAAATTTCACGAAATAGTTGCCTTGAGAAAGAAGAAGAAGATTCAAAGCAATGCATTGATAAAAAGAAAGGAAAATTAAAATTGAAACGTGGGGCGGATAAAGAAATAGAAGTTTTAGATGCCGACAAAGTGTGCTCTCCTAAATTATCAAGACCAAGGACTAGAGCCGCCAAAATGAACGAGCTTAACCGTATACAAGAGTGCCAATTAAAAAATAGGTCTAATTCGGATGAAACCAGTAAAGACACTGAATATAGCACCGCCCAGCACTTGAATGAGCGATTAAATGTCAAAAGTGGACCTCTTTTACATGAGACTACCGATGAAGAACCAGCCACTAAAATGGGGGCCGAATCCGCGCCTTCAGATATTATAACAAAAGTCGGGGCATCGAATGAAATCGAAAATGCAGAAGAAATCTTAACTGAAGATGAGTCCGAACGTAGTCAGAAAAATAACGATGACTCGGAAGACGTTTTCGATCGAGCGACTCAAGTCGCTCAAATGGATTCAAATAGTGAACGGTTAACTGGCTTAAGTTTAGCTGTTAACGTTGGTATATCTGATATTGAACTTACGGAAGATTTTCGGCATGCTAACAAAGAAATTGCTAATCGCGATGCGAAGTTGAACAATCTAGGGAATGCTAATGTAGAAAAAAGTAAAGGCAGTAAAAAAGAAAACAATTCAAACTTTGGTAATAAAACATACATGTCTCGTACTCAGAGAAAATTAATAGTCAGATTAGCGGAAGATAAAGAGAATATAGTGGATCTTACGGTTCTGAGTGACGACGGAGAACCACCGGTTAGCGTGAAAAATACGAAGAGCAAAGACAATAAGAAGAAAAATATAAAAGTAGCTGCCGAGGAAAACCCTGTGTTAGACACTCCTGAGTTACTCATTATTTTGGATGAAGCTAATCCATTGGATATATCCTTACGAGGTAAGTATTTGTTAAAATTGTTAATAAATAGTATTTACGTAGTTAACACAAGAGCGTTTGCTTGATTTCTAATATAAGGATCAAGTAGTAAAAAAACAAGTTTATAGTTTAAAATATTTCTTAATTGCTACGACGCACTAATCTAATAAAGAGTGTAATCTCCGTTATTATCAAGCACGCATTGACAACGTACGTGCATGCTTTGCTCAAGCTGCTCACTAGGCAACGACCTTCATATGTGGCGAAGTGGCGACTTAAGTGCTTCAGTATTAATGCACGTTTTAAATAAGGAATTGCTTTATAATAGCCTAAGAAACCCAAAACCAAAATGACGCTTGCTCAGAAAAAATTATGTTGCTCCAGTCCGTCGCTGCTCCAGTCGCGATCAATATTGTCTCGTGCCCACCTCGGTCGCTTTTCAATGTGTAACGGTAAAGGTTTTTGTAGTGGGCTTCTGCTGTAAGCGATCTTACTTTTACTTATTCGCCATTTTATTGTCATTACACTAATGTCTACTCCTTTGTTCTTAAGATTTTTTTGTGCTCGATGCAGTTGTAATGTCGGATTTTTTTATTCATTTTTTTTAATCTGAGGCAGCCCACGTAGACTTCAAGCCTAAGTACTAACGTACCCAAGTAGCATTTTAACGTTGGGTCAACGTCGGTGCCGTCGACTTAACGTTGGCACACAACGTTAACACGACGTCCTAGCGACCTTTATTTACACCAATTTGGGGAATAAAATCCAAGTTGTTACAACATTGCCCCACGTCTTGAAGTTTATTTAAGGTTATTTTGTTAACCATTTTTATCGTTAATTTATGGCAAATGTTTGAGTTCAGATTTATCTATCATTTAGGTTATAATTTTCTAACGTCATCTAACGTAACTGTTTATTAATTTTAGGTTTATTTAATTAAACTATACATCGGAATTAGTGCAGCAAATGAGTCTTTGAATTTTGAAGAGTAAAAAATGTTCTTTATTTTATTTATTAGTCACTTACAGTTTCTGCTTAAATCAAGTAAATGACCAAAATGTACTAAAAATATTAACGAAGGCCAGTTTACTGTTAAACATTAATGCAATACTTCCAAAATTTAGGGATCGCCTTAAAAATACTGTTTTTTTAACAAACTTTTTAATAAAAATAGAAAAATTTTAAAAGCAAAAGTTATAGTTTTTGTTTAACTTGTAAATTTAAAGTAAATCTACATGTATAGTTGTCGGTTTAAATAAGGTTAATATCATTAAAATCACTTTTTAAACCATGAAAATTTAATAAATTTCAAAGTAGTCAAACACGGCGACATTATGATCTCGTCCTAAACTATATTATAAGACCTAAAATGGCGAGGTCAGCAATTCAAACAAAAATATTACCTATTTTAACAAGAACACGCAATAAGTTGAAAAAGAATGTGGGGTCTGCATGATTGGAGGTAGTAGTGGACAGAGTCCAAGTTGGAATTAAGCCCGCAGATGTTAGCAAGGGTCATTGTACTTTTCGAATTCTTCGATGGTGGGCCCTCCTGAGCACCCCTCGCCCGGAGATCCGAATAGAGGGGTAGTTTACCTCCGGAATTTTTTACCCGTGGGAGCGCCGTCATCGATTTCAAATTTGTTTTTTTTTTTTGGAACATGTGGATAGTTAGAAGAAAGTAGGATAGAAGTGACAGAGAGAGAAGAGAAAGGCAGTGGGAAGAGGAGAGGAAAAATCTACTCACGCACCTAGGGCTAGAAACATCCGCTAAGATTTCACCAGCTCTTTAAATGGGTGCGTGGGGTGGTACCTCCTCGGTCGAGGAAAAGCTCGTCTACCACCTATCAAAATAATTTACACATGATCGAATCTTGCTTTTTAGTAGTTCTTTGAGTTTTACCCCTATCCTGAAAGTCATCAACGTTTTTCACTCGTTTGTAACGCATAACCCACTTCCGCACAAACTTATCTAATGTTTTCACGTAAAGAGCCGCTGCTGCAAAACTTAATTTTGGCCCCTTGGGGGCCTAACGATGACCACCGTCCACCACAACTGTAACTAGACTGGCTCTTTACCGTTACTGGGTATAAGCTTTCTGCGCCCTCTATTAATTTGCGAAGGGATTATTCTAATCCCTCTCGAACCTTCCAAAAACTCGAGCCAACGCCCTTGTGTTAATGGCTGTATATTACGTCATGTAGTAAAACGGATATTATTTCTTCCGTTGAGTTGATATTTAAAAAAGTAGAAAAAATATACAGTGAGGACGTAAAGTATGGAATAAATTCAATATATAAAAAATGACAAATTTTATGGAAAATCGCTCTGACACATCAACTTTATTTTTCTTTTTTACATATTTTAAAAATATTTGTTACTATTCAGGGCGGCTCGAAAAAGTAGGACGTACTTCAACTTTATTTTTTTTAATAAAACACCCTGTATATTTTTACACTTTCGATTCTACGTAAAATTCTAAACATTTTTCATGTAGCATGTGATACATCTATATCGGATAGTTTTATAATTATGCAGGTTTTAAGTTAATTTGTAGTCTTATTTTCTGTGTAGCAGCAAAAGAATAATTGAAGACATAAGTGGATAAAGGTGTCATTTCATATTTTGAAAGTTTCCAGTAAATTAGATAAACGCGTTTTCAATTGGAACTTTTTTATTTTGTTTTTAAATGAAATGAAGGATTCGACGTAAATTAGGTAAGTGTAAGTTATTTTCCCTCATGTACTTTAATATTAAAGAAAAATACATATGATTTGTAGAACTAGATTTTTGTGTACATGACACCTTTATCCATCAACTCTAAATGCAAAATGTGATACGCTTCATCGTGACTAAAGGAGTCAAGTAGCTTTGAAATCAAATATTTTAAAATGGAAACAGTAAACACTCAGAAAAATAAGAAAACTTTACTAGTAATTGGGAAATCATAAATAGGTTCCAAAAAGTTTACAGAAGTAGGAATTAAGTATATAAAATAACAAAAAGCTAATCTGATTTTTTTTCTTGGGATTCTCAATATTCTGTTTCTTGGAACCATCTATAGTCAGCATCGATAAACTTTAGTTGCTCCTTTAAGTTGGACATTTTTTCCACTGTCAGACCCCCACATTTAGGTAACACACTAAGAGTAGTTTCGCCAGCTTGAACTTCTCTTGCACTTTTTTTTGCGTTAATCGACTTGTAAAAGTGGGGTAGGTATAAGAGTCTAGAGTAGTTTTGTATGAATAAAATCCAAAATGGTCTACTCTAATCCATTTGACGCTGTCTCATAGGTTACATAACTTTTTCGTTATTGGTGTTGTTAACCTTTTTATATAGATGAAGTCTGGCTGAAAGCTCCTCAAAGTTAAAAAAAGTAATGTTCCATGTTTAGGCACAAACTATTTTTAGTACTTGCGGATGTCATGATTTGTCGATAATGGTTTGGAATAAAAATTTTCTTGTGCTTTCTGAACACTTTTTCAATCCTTCCAAAGTCTCGGTCTGAGTCAAGGTAGCTATGACCCACCTCGGGAAATTTGTGGTCAACTATTTTGAAAAATTTATTTAGAATTAAATATTGGTAAAGGCAAAGAATAAAAAATGTTATTGTTTTGGCCTCCACAGGAATCAGACCAAATTATTAAATGTTCATTTTCTGGATGTTCTTCTTTAAGTAATTTGAAAAATCTTGCAAACTTCCAATTTCATTACTGCCTCTATTCGCAATGTCTTCTGTCCATGTAAAAAAGTATGACTTGGGACCTGACTGAGTGATGCAGTGAATGCCAAAGTTGTAGAACCACATTTGTCTCAAATAAAACGACTTTGATGTAGATAATTTCGGCAGTCAATGGATGGTATTTGTCGGTCTACTTTTTGGGAATGAAAAGCAAATTCCCAGTTATCTTTATGCTCTGACGACTTTTTTTCTAGCGTCGCATATACTGGACGTATGACTTTGTGGGTGACCGAAAGACAAATTGTATTGTGTCTCAAAAATATATCTAAAGAAAGGACACCTTAAGCATTTATTTATTTTGACGCAGTTCGCGCCATACTGCAGAGATATTAAATATATATCTCTGCAGTATGACGCGAACTTTGATAATTATTATCGCCAAATATTAAAACTAACTCAATTTTTTTTGAAGAGATAACTTTTCTGCAGCCATTGCACATTAAAAGACATCATCGCTTGACAAATAGGAAACTTGTTTATTTCTTTCACAGCTACTTATGTAAAAAGTTAGTAGGAATAAGGTACATTGTGTTTGAATTTAACAACATTACCTGTTCTTGTTTCGTTAGTACATGCCTACCTTTTAGTTTTATATAATAAATTGCGTCTTCAGAGTGTCTTTCAATAGATAAATCAGTAAAATTTAAAATACTGGTTAAAAATATTAGAAAATCACCTACGCGACAGCTAGTATTCTCCTAAAACAACAATTTTCAGATATTTCGCAATAGAAACGTGCTAAATAACTGGAGGTCAACACAATTGATCGTAAAACATTTATTTAAGGGCAAAAAACAGAAAATGGTAGGTAGTATTTTTATTGACAAAAAGTGTCAATTTTTAAATTAATTAATTAAAAAATTAATAAACAAAGCTAAATTCTGTACACGGCTATAAAATTAAATTATAAACACTTTTTTCAAATAAAATTTTGCGATATTTTTACAAATAGTGTGACTTTTGGCTATACAACCCCAGAAAATTTAAATTTACCGCCAAATGACAAATGACAGTCGGCATTACCGAATCGTTTTTTGGGTTTCAAGTGATGCAGAGATAAATGGCCAAGTTGATTTCTTTCCAAATTTAATAATAACAACTTTTTCCATATGTCGCACACTTTCTGTCTGACACTGTATAATGCTCACATAAATGTGTAGACAATTTTAAGTGACAAAAATGCATTAAAAATTGTGGAAATTAAGTTTTAAATGTCAGAAAATTCACCTTCACTTGGTAAAAGGTAAAAACAATAACGTGTGAAAAATTAAGGTTTTTTAAAAAATAGATGCATTTTGTGTGTATTTTTTGGAGCTTTTTTGACATAATTGTCAAATTAAGATAATCTTAAGACTCTGAAATTTACCTGTCTCAACATGGCCTAACATGGGATTTAAAATTTAAAATGTAAAACCCTATAGTCCTCTTTAAAAAATTTCGCTGTATACAGTATGTTCGCGGATGGGGTTTAGAAGAGGACAAATGGAACAAAATTTTGCAAGATACCAAGCATTATTAAAATTTCGATTCTCTCCCCAGTTAAACGCATAGCCAGTATTTGAACTGAAGGGAGCAGCAATATTTCTTGCCAACTATTGATAGTGACAGTCAGTAAAAGAAACATCTAAGAACATACAACTTTGCCTTAAGTTAATTCATTTACATTTTACATGTCTTTAATGTGTCAAAACTGTCAATTTAAGTTATAGGTTATGGTATATGAAATTTGGCTAGAATTTTACAGAGAATTCAAATCGGTAAAAAAATTGGGATATTCCATTAAAAAATCAAAGTTGACAGTTGTACAGCTTTTGTGAGGCACCCGGTATAATTTAAAGTAATTTTAGAGTATGCGCAAAACTAAAACTAAATCGACGTGTTTAAGGGTTTTTAAGTTATTTTTTTTTATTTTCGAGACATTGAATTTATTCCTTAATTTACCACAACCCTGTATATTATTATTTAAAATATTAATTTGTTAATTACTTTATTAGAAATGAACCAAAAGAAGACAGAAGATACAAATGATAAATACAGGACTCAAACTGACAAAAATGACGGAAAGGAATCCGTTAGTGAAAAACCTAAAATTAGAGCAAGAAAACCCCGAACGTTAATAAAAACGGGTAAAAAAAGGTTTAAATTGGAAATTGGGGAGGATACTGGAGTAGTTCAATATGAATCGGAAAAAAATAAGGAATTGCAGGAAAAACAGGACCAGCTGCACGATAAAAGCAATACATTCGCGGTACCTGATCTCGATGGAGAAGAGTCGCAGCAGACAATAGGCCCTGAAGTCAGTTTTAAGATACGACAGGCAAATGCTGACGAAGGTGATATTTCTAAGGTTCAGGATATTCCTCAAGAAAATGATGAAAAACGAGTTTCTCCTGAAGAAAAGTTACAGCAGGCCAGTGGTGTTGAGTCTCAAGAACATAATATCATTGAGGAAAATCAAGAAAATTTTGTTCATAATGAAAAAGAAATAGAACAGCAAAGTGACTTTCAGCAAACTTCGATGGAACAAAATAGTGTTCAAAAAGACGATGAAGTTGTTCCTGTTGAAGAGCAAAGGCAGCATGGCTATGAAGGTGCTTTCATGAAACAAAATATTCAGGAACATGATGATGAACGTGGTTTTGATGAAAAAGAGATACAGCAGACTTCCAAAAGTCCTTCCGTAGAACAAAATGTTGCTCATGGAAATAGTGAAAACCCTAGCGCGGATGAAGAACAAATACAAGAGGGTCCCAAAGGTACATCCACTAAACAAAATATTCAGGAAGATGATGATGAACATGGTTTTGAAGAAAAAGAGATACAACAGGCTTCCAAAAGTCCTTCCGTAGAACAAAATGTTGCTCATGGAAATAGTGAAAACCCTAGCGCTGATGAAGAACAAATACAAGAGGGTCCCAAAGGTACATCCACTAAACAAAATATTGAAGAAAAAAGCTTTAATAAGGAAATGGAAAGAAGTACTGTGGTTGGTGAGGGAGGTGAGTAATTAGAGTTAATAAAAAATGTTCTAGTGGGCTTTCACTAAGTTTTAGTTTAGGTACCATTTAATAGAGCAAGGACGACGTTCTTCTTCCTGTATATGTTGTCCCATTTTTCTGTGCTAGGTATATTTAAACATATTATAGTGACCCGTTCCCATCCTTTTGGCTTGCCGCTTCGTCTAAAACCGATTATTAATATAAAACAGGCATTTGACTCTTGGAATTTTGATTGCCTTTTGGCTAAGCTGCACTACTATGGATTTAGAGGTGTAATTCACGATTGGTTTAGGAGATATCTAATTGACAGATCTCAGAGAACAATTATTGAGGCTCCTCGGTCGGTCTTGTCCTCCTCTTTTAGGTCTCTGAGTTCTGGCGTCCCTCTGGGGTCGATCCTCGGTCTCCTGCTTTTTTTGTTCGGTATAGCAGATCTTTGCGATGTTGTAAGGTTTTGCAGCCTTCAGTTATATGCTGATGATATTCAATTGCTGCTTGAGTTTGATGTGGGTGGTAAGCAGGACGCGTGCAACAAGATTAATAGTGACCTAGAATAAGTTAGGATGTGGGTAGATAAAAAAAGGATTTTTTAAAATCCTTCAAAATGTGAACCTAATATGTTAGTTGGTACTATTAGGAATAAAAAAATACTGGTTTATTTGAATCAAAATAGATCAACAGCTAATTGTGAAGACTAACTATGTTAAAAATTTGGGCTTTTATATGGATGATCAATTAAAATTTAACAGCTATGTCAATCAAATCTGCAAAAAGATCTATCTTAGTCTTGGAAAACTTTTTCCATTTAAAGGTTTGCTAGACATGAACATAATGAAAACTTTAGCTGTGTCCCTTGTCTTGCCTCACTTCAACTATATGGATGTCGTATCGCCTTCAAAAAATAAAACCAAACTGTCCGTTTTATCGTGGATGCTCCTCTCTTCTCACATATCCCTCCTTGCATCCGTGATCTAAATAGCTCATTGAAAGTAGATTTATACACTTTGTATGTTTTATTAAGCAAATTCTCGTTAACAAATCACCTAAATATCTATACAAAAAATTAACTTCAAGAGGGTGTATTCATCGTAGGGACCTGAGAGACATACTGAGAAGATTTGAGGTACCTAAGTATCGCACCAGCTCTTTTAGGTCCGGCTTTTCGTATCTTGCATCACTCATAGCCAACAACCTTATCCTGACCCGCGCGTTAATCTCAAAAATAAAATAGGTCGTGCAATGTCGGATGATACTTGTCCTCTTTTCGCCAGGGGCATCGATTTAGGGCTTTTTCAGTACTGTTTTTAGTCTTCCGTGCCAAACGAAACACTTATACTTCGGTGTTCGTCCGTCTCTCTGTCACAGGCGATTTTCTCTGAAACTATTCGACGTGAAAATTAGAAATTTAACGCAGAGATAGAGTGTAGTAGCCCAATTATAGAGACGTGAAGTATAAAAAGTTGAATTTTGATTCTGGGGGTTAATTTCAGGGGTAATTGAGAAATCGAAAAAAAAATTTCAAGGGCATCGTACGGTGTCAAATGAAAGCTTATTGAAGCACGAATTCAACAATATGTATGATGTATTTTTTTAAACATTTTTCGGGAGAAACGCATAAAAACTGTTGTCCCCCACCTAGATATGCCATGAGAATGTTCTCAAGCGAATATTTCTGGAGAACGGTAAATTACCGAGAATATTTCCCAGCATAAATTCTCTAGAATTTATGATTTCAGAAAAAAATATAAGTTACTGGATAATTACAGAGAATATTTCCGAGAACGAGAAAGTTCTCGGGAAAATTCATATTCTCGGAGAATTTATGAGAATTTACGGAAATTTAAGGTAATTTATTTTTTTAATTCCGCTATTGTATCATAGATGGCGCTTGGAGCATCTTTATCTTTTTTTTTTATTAGTAAATTAAAAATTATTATTTATTATTTGCATATTGTAAAACTATTATAATTATTAATAATATAAATCAATAAAATAAAAAAAAAATAAAACTATCTTTAGTTCTTTTCTGTGTTATTTTAAACAACTTGTTTAGGCATGATACTTTATACAATGCGTTTCTGAGTTGTGTTTTATAAATAAAGTTACTCAGAAATAATGGAAATAAAAATTGAATGTGCCTTTATTTTGACTAAGATGCCTAATCACGTTAATTTACAATTTAAATATTTTCTAAATTTTGTATTGTATGCTATCTCTTTATTTTTTCCGATAAAATTATTGTAAAAACTATTTTTGGTAAAAAATCTGTTCTTTCGATTTATGCAGTCCAACAAAACATAAAATTCTTTAACATAAGTAGAGGTGGTTGATGCTCCCCGAGTCTCCGCATGCGCAGTAGGGTCGACCTTGAACGCCCAGGTGTGCTATTGTTATTTGGCCTTGATATGCGCAGGTGTTATTCCAAGGTCAAGGTCAATAACTTGGCCTTGAACGCGAGCAGATGTTTCTTTGTTTGGTGGTGGTGACCAGGTGGACGACGCTTATTTCAAGGTTACATTTGCTTGGTCTTGAACGCGAGCAGATGTTTCTTTGTTTGGTGATGACCAGGTGGACGACACTTATTCCAAGGTTACATTTGCGGTGCATATTTTCAATGAATGCGAGCAGCTGTTTCTTTGTTTGGTGATGACCAGGTGTACGACGCTTATTTCAAGGTTACATTTGTGATGTTAGTTTACCTTGAGTTATTACTGGGGTGTAACATGTTTTGGTATGAAGGTCGAGTGGGTTGGGTCTAAATGTGGATCGGTATATATGAGGGTAGGGGGGGTTAAATTTTAGTATAGAACATTGTGTTGAGTAAAACGGTTCAAGCAAGTTAATTTGAAAGTCATGGCGTACGTGTGTGAAAATTGTGGTAAATCATTTACTCGGAGTTATAATGTAATACGACATAAAAGAGAATCGTGCGTAGCACGATTTGCAAATATACATGGTGGAAAACAGCGAAAAGTTGACGATGGGGCATCAACATCCGAGGTGCGTACTTGCACTTGCTGCAATATAACCATACCAGCAAATCGAATGGCAGCTCATCAAAGAACAATACACCATAAAAGTAATGCATGTTCACCAATATCAGCTGGTGTTGAACTCGTGTCCAGTGCTTTTAGAAATAGGATTGCAACATACCGTATATCAAGTGATAATGAACATACTGACTATTCATTATTTTTCGATGAAATTAAAGTAAAAGTGTTAGAGGTAGTAAGTGACCTAGTAAGAGTGCGTTGTGCTTTGAAAGTTAATATGGTGGTTGTTGGTCGGTATCTGTTACCAACACAAGATAATATGTACAGTGACAAGTCATTTAATACACGCAATGAAATTGTTACTTCAGGAAGCGATTTGGAAGAAATATATCAATCATTAGTGGAAGCCATGAAGACTCAATCGACTGAGTTTCAGGAAAAAGGTTCAGGTATGTTATAAATTAACGACTAAAAATAAAATAAATACTTATGTCATTCTTTTTGTGTTTTCGTAGGTTGGGCTCTGGAAAAAATTCTATACCTGGAAGTAAATGTCAATGAGTATAAACCTTTTGGTGGATCTTCATATATAAAGTTACCCCGTTTCATCGAATTGAAAAAAGCCATCATCAATGTGATTAATCAAGATGAGTGTTGTTTTGCGTGGTCAATCGTGTCTGCTTTGTGCCCCACCACTAGAATGGCATCACAGATTCGATCTTATCCACACTATTCAAGAGTGCTGAATTTTACAGGTATAGACTTTCCAGTAAAGTTGCGTGATATATCAAAATTTGAAGAAATGAATAATATTTCAGTTAACGTTTATGGTTTGCAAAAAATTTTCGAAAATAATATGTTAAAGTACGAAGTTGTCGGTCCATTAAGGTATTCGGGTAGAAAACTTAACAGACATGTCAACTTGTTGTTAATAACAAAGGATTGTAGTATTAAAGATGTTGAAGAACATATTTGTGATACGCGTTGTTCTAAAAGTCATTATTGTTGGATAAAAGACTTATCGAAATTATGTTCCAGTCAAATTACATCGCGTAGAGATAAAATGTATTTTTGTGATGGTTGTTTGATATATTTTAGTTCACAATCATCTTTGATATTACACCAAAAAAATGACTGTAACCACAAATATTCATTAACACCATCACTAAATTTAAAAATAGATAAATTTGGAAGGAGTGTAAGTGAAAATATATTAAAATTTGAAAACATAGAAAAGCAAATGCGTGTACCGTTTGTTGTTTACGCGGATTTTGAATCGGTGCTTAAACCACTGGATACAGTGGAACCAAATCCCACAAATTCTTACTTAGTCAAAAGCATCAAACATGAACCGTATTCTTTTGCGTATTTAATAAAGTGCTCCTTTGACGATTCGATTTCAAAATTTGAGCTCTATCGGGGAAACGACGCAGCCCAGGTTTTCGTTTCGCGACTTGAAAGTGATTTAAGATCTCTTTACAATACCTACTTAAGAGATATAAAAGCAATGGAAACTTTAACGGTGGACCAAATAGTGGAGTTCAATAATGCCACAAAATGTGGTATATGTGAACGACCTTTTGAAAATAATAATTGTAAAGTAAAGGACCACTGTCACATAACTGGGAAAAAAAGACCTGGTGCTGCTCATTCGATTTGCAATTTAAATTATAAGTTACCCAATTTTATTCCAATTATATTTCATAACTTGAGCGGGTACGATTGCCACATGTTTATTAAAGAGTTGTGTCGTCACGGAGACAAGATCGATGTTTTAGCTCAAAGCAAGGAAAAGTATATTTCGTTTACGAAAAGTATTTACGTTCACGATTATGTCGATAATAAAAGTGGGACAATAAAGAAAAAATATTTGAAATTGCGGTTCATCGATAGTTTTAAATTTCTATCAACTTCGCTGGAAAATTTGGGTAATGGATTAGCTGTGGGTAGTTTCAGGGAAACAGGAAAATATTTTTCTGATAATGAGCAGTTTAATTTAATGCGCAAAAAAGGTGTTTTTCCCTATAGTTTTGTCGATTCAATGGAGAAAATGAACCATCCAGCTTTACCCACAAAAAATCAGTTTTATGATAGTTTGTCAGAGGAGCACATTAGCGATGAAGAATATGATAGAGCTAAAAAGGTGTGGGACACATTTAATTGTAAGAATTTGGGGGACTATTCGGATTTATATTTGAAATCTGATGTTTTATTATTAACCGATGTTTTTGAACAGTTTCGCGATACTTGTTTAGAAACGTATAAACTGGATCCAGCACAGTACCATACCCTTCCAAGTTATTCGTTTGATTGTATGTTGCGTATTTCTAAGGTAGAGTTAGAGCTATTGACTGATATCGCCATGGTTCATTTTTTCAAAAAAGGTATTCGAGGTGGTATAAGTCAGTGTTCAGAAAGGATGCACGCTGCCAACAACATATATGTACCAAACTACGATCCTAACGAACCATCATCTTTCATTGTTTATCTTGATGCAACAAATCTGTACGGTCATAGTATGTCGCAAGCATTACCATTTGGCGGCTTTAGATGGTTATCAGAGCATGAAATTTTAAATTTAAATATTATGGATGTGGACGATAATGGTCCAGAAGGATACGGTTTGGAAGTTGACGTTCATTATCCGGATACGCTATATGATGACCATTCCGACTTACCCTTTTTAGTTGAAAATATTGTACCACCCACGGAATCGGCAAAATTTTCAAAGTTAATTCCGAATTTAAACGATAAAAAGAAATATATCATTCATTACCGAACATTAAAACAAGCAATCAATAACGGCCTAATGGTAATGCAAACACACAGAATTTTAAAATTTAATCAATCCCCGTGGTTAAAGACATATATCGACTTAAATACAGATTTGCGCAATAGGGCAACAACAAAGTTTGGTAAAGACACTTTTAAATTAATCATTAATGCTGTTTTTGGCAAGACCATGGAAAATGTGGAGAATCGTAATGATATAAAACTAGTTACCCGATGGGAAAATGACAGGAGTAAAATTGGGGCACGAGCATTAATTTCGCGTCCTTATTTTAAAAGTTCAACGGTTTTTAATAAAGAATTCGTTGCCATTCATATGGATCAATTAAAGGTAACTTATAATAAACCAATTTATATTGGATTTTCCATACTGGACATGTCGAAAACAGTAATTTATGATTTTTTCTACTCATTCATTAAAGCAAAATTTGGCAAAAATGCTTCTTTACTGTATACCGACACAGATTCGTTAATATTAAAAGTTTACACCGACAATTTTTATCGCATAATTGCAGAAAATCCGGATAAATTCGATACATCCAATTATACCGAAGGAAATATTTTTAACATAAAAAAAAGTCAGTCAGAAGTAGGTAGAATGAAGGATGAATTTCCAGGTGATCCAATAATCAGTTTTTATGGTACCGGAGCCAAAGCTTATTACATAAACTCAATCAGTAGCGAAATTAAAAAAGCGAAAGGTATAAAAAAACGTGTAATTGAAAAACAGCTTCACCTGGAAGATTATCGGAATATCGTAGAACGTGGTGGTCAGATATTTCGTAAAATGAAAACCTTTCGAAGCTATAAACACGACGTTTATACCGAAATAATTAATAAAGTTGCTTTATCTCACCACGACGATAAACGTTATATTATACCATCAACAACAAAAACTCTACCTTGGGGACACCCAGACATAAAGTTTTACGAAACAAACCCTGAAGATAACCTAAATATGTTAATACAAGCTATGCAAAGTTTTTTACCCGAAAATATTAGTTATAATTAGAAAAATGTTGGAAGGTCTATGTTTTAGAAAAATAAAAAAATATTAACTCCAATGTCACGTAGTTTTATTAACCACTATAGTAATAGCAATAGTTGAAATTGTATAACGCAGGATAGTAAAATACATAGATAATTGTTTGAATAATATGTTGTTTTATTTTACAATATAGTAATAAAGTTACAAAAATAAAAATTAATTAATGTCTTGCTTGTAAACTTCTCGAAGCATCCATTGTCTTCTCAACATATCAGATCTGCTAATCGGCCCTCGTCGACACATCAGCGTTCCACAGTAATGACACTTAACAATCCTTACTCTCAACAATTCAATATAACTGTAAGATTGCATGTGGTCAGTCCAAATATATACTTCTCTTTTACAATTATAGCAAACAGCAGAAATTATTATTTGTGCTCCTGAAAAAGTCTCAGCTGGACGATTGTTATCTTGATCTGCTGGCAACATTATAGTTTCTGATAATAGTCATCGAAGGAAAGAGAGCGTCTATAAATATGGGTTGTCTGGATCATATAACCTTGAGAGCACAAACAATAACAGAAGTAAGGACACACGATTACCTTGAAAATATGTCCTTGAATCGTTGTCTAGCCGTTGAACGCAACCTTGTAAGTTGAATGAACTTGTTTGGCCTCCAAAGCATCAACCGTCAGATAGAGTGGGGGAGTTTATGGTGGGGTGATAAGTATAAATTTGGTTTGCTAGGCAGAGCATTTCATAGTTCGCTAGAACAGTTCACCGAGTAAGTACAGTTGTCAGTTAAGTGCAGTTAGTAAGTGAAAATGAATTCCGGTAGTGAGTCGTTGTTAGATGCGTTTAACTTGGATGGAAGTATCCAAGCCGAGTTGATGGGGCAGGATGTTATTGACCTGCTGACCCCGGGTGTGTTTGACGAGTGGCACAATGACGACGTGCTAAACACTGCGTTTGTGGAAGAAGTGAATGTGGGTGAAAAAAAAGTGTCTTCGGCGGTTGACTACGTCAACAATTGGACTGAGAAGGACGGCGGGCGCATTAACATAATTAGTGATGTGGTGGTAAAGAAGGCGAGGCGGCAACCCACTACCAAGCTAGAAAAGCTGTTGAAATTGCCAAAGACAGCCGGCAGCAGTAAAAGTCAATTTTATGCAGCTATGGAGGGTGAACAGAAGAAGAAGAAGAAATTCGTATTCAAGCGACCAACAGTGCCAGTTCAATACCCCGATTTTTTGCAGACGTCACAGCCACCGAAGCCTCTGTCACCGGTCGTCATCATTAATGAAGGCCCAAACACGATAACGCTCGAGCCTCCGAAGTCCATGCCTCCGATTGTGTTGGTGGCCGACGCTGACGAAAAATCGCCGATCGCGAGTGCGCCGATATCGCCAACAGTTGGGCGTGGAATGTGCCGCAAACCATTAAAGAAGCGGTGCAAGCGGCTATTCGAGGCGGTTAGTCAACCCCGTCAACCTGCTGCTGCTTCTTCTGCAGAAGTGCCGATACCGGACTGGATGGAAGAGTTTTCTCCAAGCCAGAAGTGTGCCTTCGCCGTGGCTTTTAGTGCGAGGCAAAAACTAGTGGATGAACTAAAAAAGAATGATAGTGATGTGGCGCAATACGAGAGACAGATTAAGGAACTGCAGGCGAAAATTGAACAGTGTAAAAGTGAAGGGGAAGTGTGTAGAAAAAGACTTAAGTTATTGGACAATTTTCCATATAATTCATTTTAGAATTTTATTGTAAATATAGAGTTAAGTTATTTTTGTAATAGTGTTGTATATATAAGTAAAATAAAATGTTTTTGTATATATGATAATAAAAAAGTTAAATGAAACAATATTTTTTATTTCTAAAATAAGTATGCGAAAGTTACACAAAATAAAATAAAAATGCAAAATAGAAAAAAGAATAGACGAAAAAATGTAGGGCCGTAACTTTAGGTGTGTAATCATTAGATGCACACAACTTAAGTATGCGATAGAGTGTTATGTCTGTGAAGAGAGGCTACCCGTTACAATGCCTGAGAACATGCATCTTATTTGTAATAAAATGTGAATTTTACTGCAAGTAAGATAATAGACCAAACTCTCGGCATTTTCGTAGAGAACTTACTAGAAATTTAGCTAGTTCTAACGTATGGTAAGAACGTACATGTCTTTATAGAGTAACACAATATTTTCCAAAAGAAATTAATTCTTGAGAAATATCATGTTACTTGGGATGTGACATGAATCAACTACAAACTACGATCAAATATTTTGTAGCCCTGAAAAGGGCTGATTTTGTCGGGGTAGGTCGGGGAGGGCATGGTTCCGGGATCAGTTGGTGGAATCAGCTGGACCATCTTCATCCTGATGGTCCGTGATCCACCAAGTGGATGAATCGGCCGGACCGTCATGATCTTCCGGCGGCGGTGGTGGCACCCAATCAGTGCTGGAGTCTGGCTCCATGTCTTCAGCCGACAACTCCCCATTTTGCCAATCCATGTTTGGCAATTCCAGACCCACATCTGCTTCTTCGACCGCCCGCTCATCTTCCCAGGCATTAAACATATCTTCTGCCTCGATGTCTAGAAGTCGTTCGATGTCCAAGAGTAGGTCATCCATATCGACATCATTCATGTCAACGGTATCATCGCTAAAAACCGATGAACCGCGACTCAATGGTCTTTCGAAATCCATAGTTATATCTTCGTACTTTAAGATTTAAAAATGAAGTGATTCTGTGACCCGCTCGCAACCGTTTAAATAGAGATAATCTACCCCCTCCACCACTCCATCTCCACCTTTTCACCGCCAACAAACTAGAGTTTATTATACAAATGCCCTCCATCCAAAAATGATACTGGCGGACTTCACTGTCGAAAACTGCTTTTAGTTCGCAAAAATGGTGTAATTGTGTTGTGGAAATGTGACCGACAAAGAAACTTATACTCGATCCGTCTGGACTTACATAATTTCTATCTAATGTCACAGATGCCGTGGCATTAGATAAATACAAGTAAGATCAAAATATTCTGTCATCCTGAAAAGGACGGATTTTGCAAAGAAAATTATACTCGATCCGACTGGACTTATATAATTTTCTACCTAACACCACATGTACTATGGCATTAGGTAACTAAAACTACGATGAAACATTCTGTGGCCCTGAAAAGGACCGTTTTTCACGGGATATCTTATTTGTAATCAGGCTCGATTACAAATAAGGCACGCACTCTTATGTTGTAGAGTACCAAGAGCTACTCCACAACCTTTGCAGTTCGGTATGTGCGCGCGACTACCGAAATCTTGGGTTACATGACCACTGAAGAATTGGTCACCAGCCGACTTGTTTTCCAAGTCGGCATAGCAGCCAATACACCACTCGTCATTACACACCTTCACCAGGTTTAAGGTCTTGCACACCCGGCGGGATCGGACGGGGAAAACTTTCCTCCGTCTTATTGCCCAATTATCCAAATTCCTAGGAGTATCATCGCTTAAGTATCCATCATCATCTGATGATGCCATGTTGAGATGAGCGAATGTAATGAAGTAAGCAGTCGACTCGAGCTGCTTTTAAAGACCTCAGATTCCCCCCACCCCAACCCCCACCCCCACCCCGGTGTGGTGTAGCGGATTGATTTAAACTATTTTTAGCATTTTTAAAATTTAAAAATGAAAAATAAAGATTTTTGATTTTTCGCCATTTTCATAAAATTTCGGCCCTTAGGTCGCTCCGCGACCTTAAGCGGCGGCTTCGCCGCCGCCGCCGTCAGGTCGCTCCGCGACATTAAGCGGCGGCTTCGCCGCCGCAGCCGTCAGGTCGCTACGCGACCTGGCGGGGTGGCTTCGCCACCCCAACCTATACTAACCCCCCCCGGGCGCCGAAGGCGCCCCCCCCCGGGGGGGCGCCTTCGGCGGCGGCGGGCTTGCTACTTTAATTTGCTTCATCTAGACCCCATCCGCAAGCCGCCACAAGGCCGCCGCCTTTCCACATTGTTTTGCATTATCTAGACCCCATCCGCATGCCATGAGAAATCTATTTTGTGCAGCGTCGCCCCCGAACCCCGGAATAACAGTCAAGTTGTACAATTCACATTAGTTTGGACCTGACTATCTTTTCATAGTTCCCTGTTTTCCCTAAAATACATACCTACTCTCTAGGTCTTTTTTTGACCGACCTCTTATTACTTTTAATGACTCAAATCACTCGGGTCTTATTTAAAAACGATTATGCCACCCATCCCTCATGACTTCGCCCTATTCCCCACAGCTTCCCTATACTACCCCTTTGAATTAATTAGAAATCTGAAAAATGTCTTTTTCAATTTTTCCAAATTAAATATTGAAAAGTCATTTGCTATCACAAAAAGTTTACTCTAAAATATTTTTCTATAACTTTTTTCGATCTGAGCTACACTTCTCCCGTTATTCATGAGCAAACCTGATCAAACCCCATAATTCTTGAAATTTTGATTAGTCTGATCATTTTGATCATAAAAAGTTTTATGTCACATGTTCTGAAATGTCCTTGAACTATCAAATAATAATAATATTAATAACAAAATTCTTATTATTTGTATTGGCTAAACAAACCCAAGCAAACCTGAGCAAACCCACAAGTTATGTGCTTGTTGTCATTGCTTTGATCCGAAATAAAAATATTTTTGTTATATAAGGGTTAATGTGGTTGCTTTTTTGTTAAAAATATACAAAAATAAAAATCTTAGTGGGTCGACAAATATCGATTTTTAGTTCCAAAAATATACGTCTCGGAAATAACTAAATGGATACAATTTTTAACTTAGAAAAATAACAATTTTAACGGATCTTGGACCTTTAACTTAAAATAAGTTTTAGACACTTCTAGGTAAATTATCGAAAAGAGTTATGCAAAAATGTCAACGTCTATTTTTAAACGTCCCCTGAAAATGTCATCCTTGGTCATCTTTGCATTTTTTCACCGATTCAGTGTCAAACACAAAGTGACTAAGAATATCCCCAACCTATACTAACCCCCCCCCCCCCGGGGGGGCGCCTTCGGCGGCGGCGGGCTTGCTACTTTAATTTGCTTCATCTAGACCCCATCCGCAAGCCGCCACAAGGCCGCCGCCGCCTTCGGCGGCGGCGGCCTTTCCACATTGTTTTGCATTATCTAGACCCCATCCGCATGCCATGAGAAATCTATTTTGTGCAGCGTCGCCCCCGAACCCCGGAATAACAGTCAAGTTGTACAATTCACATTAGTTTGGACCTGACTATCTTTTCATAGTTCCCTGTTTTCCCTAAAATACATACCTACTCTCTAGGTCTTTTTTTGACCGACCTCTTATTACTTTTAATGACTCAAATCACTCGGGTCTTATTTAAAAACGATTATGCCACCCATCCCTCATGCCTTCGCCCTATTCCCCACAGCTTCCCTATACTACCCCTTTGAATTAATTAGAAATCTGAAAAATGTCTTTTTCAATTTTTCCAAATTAAATATTGAAAAGTCATTTGCTATCACAAAAAGTTTACTCTAAAATATTTTTCTATAACTTTTTTCGATCTGAGCTACACTTCTCCCGTTATTCATGAGCAAACCTGATCAAACCCCATAATTCTTGAAATTTTGATTAGTCTGATCATTTTGATCATAAAAAGTTTTATGTCACATGTTCTGAAATGTCCTTGAACTATCAAATAATAATAATAATATTAATAACAAAATTCTTATTATTTGTATTGGCTAAACAAACCCAAGCAAACCTGAGCAAACCCACAAGTTATGTGCTTGTTGTCATTGCTTTGATCCGAAATAAAAATATTTTTGTTATATAAGGGTTAATGTGGTTGCTTTTTTGTTAAAAATATACAAAAATAAAAATCTTAGTGGGTCGACAAATATCGATTTTTAGTTCCAAAAATATACGTCTCGGAAATAACTAAATGGATACAATTTTTAACTTAGAACAATAACAATGTTAACGGATCTTGGACCTTTAACTTAAAATAAGTTTTAGACACTTCTAGGTAAATTATCGAAAAGAGTTATGCAAAAATGTCAACGTCTATTTTTAAACGTCCTGAAAATGTCATCCTTGGTCATCTTTGCATTTTTTCACCGATTCAGTGTCAAACACAAAGTGACTAAGAATATCTAAACTACGATCAAATCTTTTGTGGCCCTGAAAAGGGCCGTTTTCGCGGTGGGTTGGAGAGGGAAACCTAGAGTGGTTGTTCCCCTCTCGCGATCTGCACCGATCGCGGTGCAGCTCGCCGTCTTCGCCCCTCCAGCCGAGTGCTGCGACGGCTCCGGCGACGAGCCGTTAGCTCTTCTAAGAGAGCCGCCCTTTCTTCAGGACCCAGCAGCATCTGTGGTCCTTCCACCACTTCCACGGGCTCTGTTGGAGCCGGCTCCGGTGGTGGTTGCGGTCTTGGGATCGGCTGTACGATAGCCGTTGGCTTATTCGCGTTTTTTAAACGCCAAGCCTCCCAATAGTCGCTAATTTTGGACTCCCTTGTCGTCCTTAACATCAGCCTGTCCCACTTCATGGCTGGTTGAGAAATGAAAATTGTGATGGCTGCTCCCGCTTTTAAAAGCATTTAGGATGGTGGGGGGTGAGAGTGGGGTTGAGAGTGGGGCTAAACAGTTCTAACATATCCTTTCAGAGTAACAAAATAATTCCTATAGAATAGATTTCTTGTTCGAAATATTTTGTTACACTGAAAGGATACGTCTGTTTTTGTCATACTTAAGAGCAGGTTTGCCAACGTTCTATGTGAAACGACAAAAATTCTGATGTATCTTTTTGAGCGTATCAACCCAGAGTGGATTTATTTTTTAAAATATGTTTCTTGATAGATAGTCATGCCACTTTGAATAACTAGAGGCATATGCGTTCTTATCATACATAAAAACTACAAGCTAAATCTTGCAAATGCTCTTTCTCTCGCTATCTATGTATGATTTAAACACAATGCATCTCTCACCCAAAATAACACAATTTTTCCTTCGAGAAATATCTTCCTTAGGAAACATCGTGTTTAACTACAAACTACGATCAAATATTCTGTAGTCCTGAAAAGGACTGATTTTGTCAGGGGGCAGGCAGGGTTGTTATCTGAGGGTCCTTATTTGTAATAGGAATTTAAGTCCTATTGCAAATAAGGCACGAGTTCCGGTGAGTGACTGTAAACAGTCTCTCCCGACACCGACGACACCTCGAGTAGTTCTGCATACGCTCACATCGTGCCCCCCCCCTGTGAAATGGCACGATATGAATCTAGCACCTATCTGACCCCTAAATCCTGTGTAGCAGTGCATACAATAGATGAGGTAGGGTCCAACTTTTACATAGCAGTGCCAGATGCAATACCTAGGTCTAAACCTACGCGTATTGCGTACACCCCTATGTTGCGCATTATGTGCGATTGCCTGATCGTCATCGCTGGAATAACCATTATCCGAGCTTGATGACATCTTGGCTTCGAGTGAATCTCATTTTCTAAATCACGTCTTATATACATTCTTTCCCCACCCCTCTCCTAAATTTCTCTCTATTCTTCCCCTCATAACCTTATTTACCAAAGCCCCACCTTTGAAGTATTAAAATAAGCCTCAAATATGTCGTATGTAGTAAAAATAAAACTCAAATATGTCGTTTATAAGTTTATTTTAAATATGTAAAGTACATAATTTGGAGAATTACACAACTTCAAACTAATGTATTGATTTGTTAGTAACAGAACAATTAAGTATATTGTAGCTAAAAAATGCATCGTGAATAACTAACGCGTACACTTTAATGTCTTTAGGAAATTTACTTTTGCGTGTTTCAAACTCCAATTTCACGTCCACTGTGGACGTCCTCACGGCTTCTGGTTGGTGACTGCAATCGATTACGAATAACGGATTTTTCAGATAGTCGGCAAAACTCATCATAGGATCGCTCAGTTCTCGCTGGTAGTAGCTAGCTTGAAAATTCTCATAATTATAATAGGCTGCGGCATACAGATTCTTTGAAAAATCTAAATTCCATCTTTCGTAGGGAAATACGGCAGAGTTCAGATAGAGCCTAATATCACTTATATCCGCCGTTGTAAATTGTGTGCTATCTTTTGCTCTGTTGTCGGAAGAGCTAGTTGGTTGAAAACCGATAATCAAATATCTCGGTTTTTCGAGACTCGTGCTAGTTCTTAAGGCCCATACGTCTGACGATGTTTCTCTCAAAGAAGGTAGCTCGTAAAGATCCCATTTACGGTAAGCCATTGGAACGTTTGCGTTACTGCCACCTTTATTCATGCGTGATAATATCTTTAACTTCTGTCGATCGTCTGGAATAATGTGACGAATTTTCCATTCAATTTTTTCAATTGAAATGTCTGCATCTACTTCGCCGATATAGCAATTGTTGAAAGTGCGGGCGATAATTAAAATCAACTCTTGCTTGACGTTAAAAATACCCTTTGAATAATCCTCTGCGAAACCCATGAGCTATTTTAGAGGAAGCTTGCCGGAGAACACGTTACTTGTGGAATCTAGTATACCTTGATTTGCTTCGTCTAGACCCCATCCACATGCCATGAGAGCTCTATTTTGTGCGGCACCCAATGACACCATAGTTTTCATCGTTGTAGTAATTCCGGGTTTCCGAACGACGGCAACTTGCTCCCCTCCCATTTCATAACGACATTCGTCGAATAGAAAGGCGATGGCATTATTTGATAGATAACATTTTTTAGTAACGTCTTTGGGTTTAAATGTTCCTTCGATGTAAATGTAACTATCCGATATATCCAAAATGATATCTTGAAAGTGTACAGGTATACGAATTTCATCGGAATTGCGGAATGTTGGAGAACCGTAAGGTTTATATGTGTGTTCTTGAAAACTAATAATGGAGTTATCAAAAATGGGTTCGGTAAAAACTTCGATTTTGTCACTGCTAGCGGCCATCATTTTCTAATTTTTCTCACTTTCAAACCGATCGATTGTAGAAATTTGCAATCTTTCACGGAGAGCTGGCGATTGCTGTGCGGATGTGTTTTCGATCGTCCGTCTGACTTGCGAATGAACCTTGACTGTGTTGTCTGCTTACTTTTATGTCGTTTAACTGAATCTTGAATTGTTGACAGCTTATGCAGTTGACGGTTAAAGCAAAAACCCATTATACGATTTTTTTCAACTCTAGTTTAACTATAATTTTCTCACCTCGAAAATCGATCAAATCACCGCTATCGTCCAAGATGCGTAGAGTAATGTTGTCGATAAACTGACGACCATCCGGCATTATCGGCATATAAATATTATTTTGCGGTTCTTTGGAGATTTTGTAACCGGGTTCGACGTCAATATCAAATTCAAATAACGTATGACTTTCCAAAGAATTCCGGTATGCTCCGGAAATTATATTACAATCCACACGTACGATGCGCACTTTCATTATGTCCACGATGGTACTTGATTCGTGTCTTTGTCCACCTTGCAGCAACACAGAGCCAAGTCCGAGCACTTTGCCGATACTGTTGCTACCTCGGAAATCGATGCTATATTTTGACTTTAGCTCGCATTTTAACGTATTATTATTGGCTGTTAATGAAAATAAATCGGTACCAACTTGATTGCATGACTCTTTTAAAGCGGTGTACATGGCTTTTGCTATTTCATTAATTTCGTAAGCTCCTGGTGGAATCCTTACATACGTTGGTATCGCTGTTTTCAAATGGCTGAATGAATTATTGCTTTCGTCGATATTAAAAATCGAATTATATGTGTAAAAACCCAGCAGTGCAACTCCATATTTGTCTGTTGTATTTAACTCGATGGGTGGGTAAAAATCCGCACTTAAGACACTTTTATGTCCTGTTAGAGTGAATGTGTAAGACATGACTGACGACGAAACTATTTGTGTAGCTATTTTATTGCTGTTTGCAACAGTTAAATGGATTTAAGCTGAAGCGTTGCTTTATTCCTTTGGACGTTTTTAAACTGTTTTCTGCCTTTATATTCACATCGTTAATTTTGCAATAACAACAAAATATTTTTTTTGGTATCGGTCCATCGCCCTCATCCGAATCTGAATTATTGCTATTATAATGTTCGAAACAGTATTGATATTTCAATATATCGACGTCACTTTTTAGGTGATTAGGTAACCTATCCCAAACTAGTGCTATTTCATTTGGAGCTAATGCGGTCAACACTTCTTTGGGCGTATTTTCTAACTGTTCGGCAGTCATTTTTTGTAATCCTCCGACTTCACGATATGCTTTAAGTGATAGCAACATTTTGGTGTAGTTGTCACGTTCCATTTGGGGTGTCAAAGACATACTTTTTATGATTGTAAAAGAAACTTCAAACACAAATGTCCACACCAGACTGTTCCAAATTCTTGTTGACGGTCGTATGTATAGTAAATTTTCTTCGTCGCTTCGGAACCCATCTGCAGATATCGTACCAATTCCATAGGTGGGGGTAAATCACCGAAACTATCGTAGTATGTTACATCAGAATTGCTTTTTCTATATGCTACCCAATGAGTCCCTACACCCGACATACTATCCAAATTTATAATGGCGGCCTCATAACGTTTGGGACCGCGTACAGGTAATAAATCTCTCATATATACGCCTCGAAAGTGTGGTATTTTCATTTTTAAGGCGTACTTTTCTATATCAATATTGGATAGTGGTCTTTGAGGTAGGGATTCTATTAGTTTTTTGATTTCTTATTTTTGCCGTTGTTTATAAATAATCCCAAACCTTTGCGATATGGTTTCAAATATAATCCATTTCCTCTTGAACTTAGATGTAAGCCGGTACCTATTTTTTCTGCAGTCGACTTTTTTACTGCTTTTACGGCACGCACGATGCCTGCTGCACCACCTGCTAATGAACCTAAGGCCGATAGTCCTGCAAATTTTGGTATTAACGGTAATATCCCCCCAGTCTTCGGAATTGGAATGATTCGAGGCGTGCGAATTTTTCGTTTGCCACCGGCTATTCTTAGGGATTTACGTGCAGCTACTGCAGCTATTTTCGATGCTTTCATGATATTTTTCTCGATAAGTTTTTTCCCACCAGCTTTTAACAATTCTGATCGAACTAATAGATGATCCAAAAGCTACTTTGTGTACTCGCTTATGTTTACCGACGCCATTACCTTTAGTGTGGCGGCGGCGGCGCTGGAAGCGACGTTTACCTCTAGTGGATGCTTTTCTCCATTTTGATGATGATACACCCATACCAAAACGTTGTTTCGCTTTCATAATGTTGGTTACCAACCAAGCTGCAGCTTTTTCACCAGCGCTAGAGTCTTTAGATTTTACTCTTTTCCACGCGCTTTGCTCGAGTTCCTGATCTGCTTGGTGGCGAGCCCTTAAATTTTCACTATTACGCAAATAGGCTAAATCGTGTTTTTTGCATGCGACATCCAAAGAATTAATTCCTTGATCTCCTCTTGCCACACGTTTTACTATTTTCGTCCCGGGCCCGCAATACTGATAGCCGGGAATGTGTAAGTCGAACGGTAGCCTATTAATTACTGAATTAACAATACCGCTTCCAGTCTTACTTGATAAACGAGACCGTCTACTTCGTCTGACGAGCAACATCTGAATGATAGTTTACGTGAAAGTTCAGTATAAAATATAGATTTTGTTAAGATGCGTATCGTCAATCTTAAACAAAAACTTCCCGTCGATAATCTCGATGTAAAGGTCGGCTCTGGACTAGAACAAAAATTATTTAAAAGACATGGTCCTTTGCTACCGTCATCTATTCGTGGATTATTAATAGGACCTTCAAACTGTGGAAAAACAAATGTTATGATTTCGCTGCTTACTCACCCCTCGGGACTGCGTTTCGAAAATGTTTATATCTACTCAAAGTCGCTCTATCGACCAAAATATGAATATTTAAAGAAAATTTTATCGCCAATCAAAGGTCTTGGCTACTACGCTGTTAGCGACGCAAATAACATTGTGGAACCGTCAGATGCTAAACCTAATTCAATATTTATTTTTGATGACGTTATGTGTGAGAAACAGGACGTTATAAGATCGTATTTTAGCATGGGACGTCACAAAAATGTGGATGCCTTTTACTTGGCGCAAACGTATTCTCGTGTTCCTAAGCAGCTCGTCCGGGATAATGCAAACTTCACTATTATGTTTAAACAAGATGAGATGAATATGAAACATATATTTTCCGATCACGTTTCACCCGACCTGACGTTTACACAATTTCAAGAGATGTGTGCTAAATGTTGGGATAATAAATATGGTTTTTTAGTTACTGACAAGGATAGTGATGTAAATTCGGGCAGATACCGCAAGGGATTCGATAGTTATATATTCCTATAATAATAACTTGGATAATCATTTCATCGTTGAACGGTGCTTTGAAAGCATCATGAATGAAGAAATCGAATTAAAACGAAAGCTACTGGAAACTACAAATGCGGTTAGAAAAAAATTTAAACAAATTAAAGCAGCTAAAGTGCAGAATGAATATGATTTGGAAAAGTTTTATGAACCAGTTTCTAAACCACTAGAATCTATATCTAAAGCCGTAAAGCAGCAGCAGCAGCAGTACGTAACTAAAAAATCAAGTACTACGACTAAACCACAAAGTCGGAGTAGCAGCAGCAGCAGCTCGGTGGGAATGGCGAAAATGTTTGAAGAACATCCAACAGAAGCGGATTTTGAAACATCTACACCGATTCCTACACCGAAACGTGGAAATCGTGGGTCACTGTTCGAAACCCCTTCCCCATCAACGATAACATCATCTCACACATCACCACACACATCAAGTGGTAGCAGTTCAGCCGCAAAAACTATTCAAGATTATTTAAATGGATTAAAATTGGAACCGTCCCATTATGATACCGTGTATGGTGTACGCTTTGGTAAAAAAGAAAATAAATCAACAAAATATATTGGCAACTTGGTGGTTCGTTTTCTAACAAACGGAAAGATGGTGGTATACAAGAACAAAACAAACATTGCTGAATTCGATGGAACGGCTGATCTTTACGATTTGATTTTTCTAAAAAATCCACCACTCGTAGGTAATGCAGACGAAATTAATCTAGATGTACTTCGAAAATACCAAACCATTTTGAAATTGACCGATGCGGCATACGACGGTTATGACAAGAAACGTGGTTTAAGAGAAACCCGATGGAGAAAATATTTACGAATCATAAAACCGCTAATTACGGGAACTAAACTGGGTGGTGGTGGTGGTGTAGGAAGAAAAAAAGTCAACAACAAAATCCAACTACCAGTAAAAAAGCGTCTATCTTCGAAATCATCTGAATATGTTTATTGGAATAAACCTAAGGAGTTAGTGGATAGATTACGATTATTGTGGGGGTCAAAAGTAGCTGGACATACCGGACATGATAATGAGATTATGTCAATTATGGAAGAGCTTCGAGAGGATGGAATAATATATTAAGTTTTGCACGAAGTTGCCATCCTCAGTGTCTGATAAGACGTGCGACCTTATAATATGGATCCTAGCCCAGAAAAACTTAAAGTCGTAAATGAATTACATAGGACCGCAAGGAAAAATTTTGTTAGAAGACGTACAGTCATAAAAGGATATCGAGATTTGTGGCAAATTGATTTGGCGGAAATGCAGCAATATGCTACTGACAATGATGGTTACCGTTACATTGTTGTATGTATAGGTAAACTGTTACTCCAAATTCGTGTACACCAAAGCAGTTAAGAATAAGACTGGTGTTGAAGTTACGAATGCCATGAAAAGCATCATTGAAGAAGCATCCTATGCACCAAACAATTTACAGAGTGATCAAGGAAAGGAATTTTATTATAGCCCCTTTCAAGCACTCATGAAAAAATATAATATAAACCATTATTCCACATATAGCACGAAAAAAGCGGCAATTGTTGAGCGTGTTATAAGAACTTTGAAAAATAAGTTATATAAACAATTCTCGGCTAGAGGTTCATACAGATGGTTACCAATATTACCAGCTATAACGAAGACCTATAATAACACTAAACACCGCACCATTGGAATGAAGCCTAACAGTGTAAAAGAGGATACCCCTATTAAAGCATATGACTATTTGAAAATTGTTCCGAAGAAAAAAAAATTTCATTTGGGTGACATTGTTCGCATTAGCAAGTACAAAGGTGTATTTGACAAAGGATATACGCCTTCGTGATCAACGGAACTGTTTGAAATAGCAAAAGTTAATATTACAAATCCACCTACATACTTGCTGCAATCATTGGAAGGTCAACCTATTAAAGGATGTTTTTACGAAGCAGAACTGCAAAAGACAGCTAGCCCTGGTGTTTATTTAGTTGAGAAAATTCTTATAAAACGCAAGAAAAATCAAAACGATCAATTGTTTGTAAAATGGTTAGGTTTTCCAAATCAATTTAATTCTTGGATAGACAAATCAGATATTGTATAAATATTATCAAATAGGTTTTACGTTACGTATGTATGCATTATAAATAATAAAAATAAATATTGCTTTTCATAATTATGCGTTTTATTTTCAATTTAACACTATAATTATGTTTTTAAATAGAACTTTATCTAGGTTGGTTTCCATTTTGTTTTTTTTTTAACCTTTATCTTCGTTGTAGTATACCGTGCAGCATGTGGGTAAATTTGATACATTTTTTCCTTAAGGTACGTAATTTTGGTCTCATCATCTTCAAACATTTTTTGAAAAACTGGTACTAGCACATTACTAAGTATGGTATTTATCTGCGAACCAAGTTGATGAACTTCCGTAAGGACATATTCTTTGGTAGCAGCATCATTATCATTTATCGGTTGGGCGACATTCCTTAATAATTTTCCCTCTATATCAAAATGTCCATCTGAAGTAAGTTTAAATCCGATTCCGGGCAACCCTCGCGGTACGTTGTTACAAACAAGAGTTTTCTGTCGACCAAATTTATCAATTGTGTTGTTAACACGACCCATTTTAAAGTAAAACTAATTCACTCTCTTTATGTTCAGCCTATATATAAATGACATAACTAATAAAAATTCATTTTACAATACACCATGAAGCAAGTAAGATTTGACGAAGAAAGGAATATTATCCACCGTATGTCTGTTTGGTGTTTTGCATATAGACAAGCCAGACAAAGTAATTTTCAGCAACTAATACTTGATAGATATCGTTTTCAAAGGAGAATTAGAAATAATATATATCAAGAGCGATTTGTTAATTGAAATGTATGGTGAATAATAAACATATTTAGTACAAAAAGATTTTTATTAAGATTTAAATAATACGTACACACTATCATTAGAAAAACGCACTTATTCACATAAATTTAAAATTACATGACTATCATAAGAAACTTTTACACTATATCTAAATTGTCTCTATTTTTTCGGAATTACCAGCGCTGCCCTTCTTGGCCGAATTCCATGGTCTCACTATTATTACGTTCTGATGAACCTCCTCCCCCTACTCCTACTCCTCCTTCTAAGAAAACAGGACTTTGCGGTGATTCGTTAATTATTTCGAGATCTTCAAAATTGCTTGAAGAAGTCCAGCGCTGCCCTTCTTGACTGAATTCCGGCGTATCGTGATTATTATGTTCTGATGAACCTCCCACTGAGACAGCGAGACTTTGCAGAGATTCACTAGAATTTTCACGAGATATTTGTTGCGGTGATTTCATCCCATGTTTCTTATGGTACTCATTTTGACACCATTCACAGAAACCCATTATTCCACTAATAAATTCCCAATTTTCGCAATTGGCACACATCTGACGACCGTTTACAGAGAATGGACGAACAACTACAATTTGACGTTCACTTTTTGGTGACTGCATTTTGAGAAAATAAATTACTATGTAGTATTCTGGAAGTACTGAAATGCAGACTGAAACAAGAAATTTTTGTGCCTCTATTTGTATCTGTTAGGTGACCTTCAAACCCCTCCACTCTCATATCCCATGTAAAATCGAGGTCACCATACACAGAATAGACTGGTTTCTTTATCTACATGCGCGTAATACGTATACGCTGAATAGCTTTTTCTTGATTCAACAATTTTGAATCGATTTCCTTAAGTCTTTTTGTAACAGATTGCAAAAAATCTTCATTCGCCTCTTCAGCAAGCTTTTTATTCATTTCATTAAGTTCTTTTCTAACATATTCCAAAACATCATTATTCACTAATTCACTAAGTTGTTTAATAATTTTATGCCTTTGTTCAAGAACATATTCCTGATTAGCGGCATCCCCAGGATTCTTTGGTGGTGCTACATTAGTTAGAGATTTCCCTTGTATATCATATTGACCATCATCGGTCAATCTAAATCCAACTCCTGGTTGTCCAACAAGAACAATGTGATTTTGGTCATTAAATTTTTGGCGCCCAAATTTATCAATTGTGTTGTTAACACGACCCATTTTTAGCTTAAACTGATGTGATTTTTGTGAAGGTTGCCTATTTATAAAAAATTAAACAATAATGTAGGTACATAATCATTTATTTAACATCTCATGTTATTATATTATACAATGAATTAAAGATTTTCTTCATTGAACACACTCCATTTCGTCATCGCTAACAGTAGCCAATGCTTTACTATCAACTTCATTGGTGACTGCTTTATTTCCAAGGTCATCAAGAATAGTGGTATCTGCGGGAGCCAAACCATATTTTGTAGCTAATTCAACGGGTAAATGAGGCACTTCGAATAGGTAGCTTCCCAATTCTTCATTTATCATTCCAGCGCAAAATTCGTCCAGATCAATGGTTCCATATAGGTATTTCTCGCACGTATGTGCTCCAGCCGTGAAATTTACGGCGTCTTTCATATACTTCCTATACTGACTTTCACTAAAACCCACATCGGATTTACCATAATTTGCAAAGTGTAGTATTTCTTCAGCCAGCTCTCTTAATTTACATGATAACCAATTAATGTACATATCTCGATTTTCAATGACAGTAGGGCAGTCACACATCTTAAATAGAAAATAATGGACATGTGATTGTGTGTGAGTGTGTGTTTTTCGATATATACTTAACAAGAACTATTTTATTACATTTTAAATCAACATTAAAATAGCCTAATCAACAATATATTACAAACAACCAAAATTTAACAACGCTCTAGTATTACCTCCAGAGAATACATGTGAGCTTTGCCCCAAATAAGTTAAGGTGTACTGATCACCGGAGTTATTCATCATTTCAATAGTATCCTCTGTCAGAATTTCAGCTACGCGTGATGGTAAAAATGTTTCAAATGTTGCTTGATGTGTTGGATCAAACAATGTGACGATAATGGCTTTTCCAAAACGCGAAGTCAAAGAATTAATTTTTTTTATCATATAAATTTTGCCCACCGTTAATGTAGAGAATTTTCTACGTTCCAGAAATTGAATATCTTGGTTTATCATATTATTAATTTCGGCTATGGTCTGCTTTGAAATGCTCATGATTTAAAATACAATAAAAACAATTACTGTCAAGTACCTTGAATAAACACTTGTTGGACACACCACAAACACAATACTTTATATGTCAAAGCAACAGTTAACGCATACGATGTATGTGTGACTATGAAAGCTATTTTCGAAATGAGCCATATTTATAAGAAAATAATCCAAGGTCAAGTATTTATTTAGGGCGGGGGGAATACATCCGACGACCTCGAAAAATACAAAACAAATGTAACCTTGAAATAAGCGTCGTCCACCTGGACATCACCAAACAAAGAAACATCTGCTCGCGTTCAAGACCAAGCAAATGTAACCTTGAAATAAGCGTCGTCCACCTGGTCACCACCACCAAACAAAGAAACATCTGCTCGCGTTCAAGGCCAAGTTATTGACATTGACCTTGGAATAACACCTGCGCATATCAAGGCCAAATAACAATAGCACACCTGGGCGTTCAAGGTCGACCCTACTGCGCATGCGGAGACTCGGGGAGCATCAACCACCTCTACTAACATATAAAATAATTTCTCCAAAATTTCCAATAAATTCTCATTTTTAAAATAAATTCTCGAGAATGTTCATTTCTACATCTCTTTGTTTTTTTAGATACAGTTAGTGTAAAAACTACTTTTGGTAAAAAATATGTTCTTTCAATTTATGCAGTCAAAACATAAAATTCTCCAACATATAAAATAAATTCTCCAAGATCTCCGATAAATTCTCATTTTTCTTGGAGAATATTTCCCAAAAATAAATTCTCGAGAATGTTCGATCTCTACCCCCTTCCTTATCACCCAAAGGATCCCTCAGGAAAATCTGAAAAAAATCATGAACATTCGGAATTAGTGTAGATTGAACCAAAATTATTAGGATTGAAAAATTTTAGCTCGATCATTGTTATAGACAAGTTAATTGTTTATTTCCTTATAACTGCTGAACCATTGGTTTTAGAGAAAAAGTTTGTCTACAAGAATATTTCTCACGATGTAAGGAACAACTTTTGTCCTTATACGTTTTTCAAATTTTTTTATTTGGCTCGGTCGAAACGCGAGTGAATTACTATTAATAATTTAAGTGGAGGGCTGATGGCACGGGACACTAATTGTGCAAGTATAGCTTGCACTTGACCGATTTTTTCCTTACATATCTAATTTGGTTTAGAGTCAGCTTAGTGTATTTATACTTATTTATACTTTATACTTAGTTTTGGTTAGAACATATTTTTTGGCTTGTACGCAAAAATTACTAAATATATAACAATTAGAAAAGACAAAGAAAAAATTCTATGTCGCTAGTATTGGAAGAACTATATTTGTTCCTACACAATACTTTAGACATTAATTGCTTATTAAAGAAAAAATCTTTATGAAAATCTAAAAATATCTAAATTTACATAGCAAAAATTTAAGTTCAAAAGTAGCAATAAAAATGAGGTAATTTAAAATACAGAATTGTAAAAAAAATAAAAATTATCATAAAATGATTTAAAAAATTTACTTACACCTCAATCCTGTTGACAATATATTGTTTCGGTCTTTTTGGGCCTCATCAGTTCAGGAATATGAGCTCCTAATCTAATCTTTATCTATTTTTATTATAACAGAGAAATACATTTATGAAAAAAATGTCTTATTGTTATATTTGTTGGTAAAATACTTGAACCGATGAGGCCCAAAAAGGCCGAAACAATATATTGTCAACAGGATTGAGGTGTAAGTAAATTTTTTAAATCATTTTATGATAATTTTTATTTTTTTACAATTCTGTATTTTAAAAGATCTCACTTTTATTGCTACTTTATGAACTTAAATTTTTGCTATGTAAATTTAGATATTTTTAGATTTTCATAAAGATGTTTTCTTTAATAAGCAATTAATGTCTAAAGTATTGTGTAGGAACAGATATAGTTCTTCCAATACTAGCGACATAGAATTTTTTCTTTGTCTTTTCTAATTGTTATATATTTAGTAATTTTTGCGTAAAAGCCAAAAAATATGTTCTAACTGAGATTATTCGCAAAAAATAAAATTTAAGCTTATACATACTTATAGTTTTGTTTATATTATTTTTTAAAACTCTAACTATTTTTAGGGCAAAATTGTTAATAGCACATGAGTATATTTTGTCCTTTTGTGAACTTTGACACAATAAAATTATTATTATATTGTTATTATTTTTATATATTAAAGATTTCGTAAATGAAATGTGAATCGCATAAATATTTTTCTAGCTAATCAAAAACAAAAGGACCATTTGGAAAAAGACATAAGTAGTCCTCTTAATGCAAAAAATATAGAACCACCTGAATTATCTGAAAATGAAGACGACGCGAAAATAAGTGTAGTCAAGAAAGGGAAAAAAGGTAGAAGTAAAAAGAAACCAAAGAAGTCGAAAGCTAAAATCAAACAGAATGATCATCCGGAACCAGAACCAACTACTCCCTCAGATGAGGATGGTTTATATCATGTAAGCAAGGGTACCGAGTAATCTAGTGTAACGAACAGGCGTATCTCATACTTTTATAGTGTGATGTACGCCTGTTCGTACGTTCTTTTTAACTGACTTCCTTTATCTTTTAGTTCAATCTAAGTTTAAATATAATAAAAAAAATAATAATAAAGAAAATGGCAATCTAAGTCCACAATAATACAGTGGCGGCTCGTCGGGTGAAGCAGGTGAAGCAAACTATTACCTAAAATATTGTAGTAAAAATACTAAATAGTAAACTCAAATCATTTCATTAAATGTTCTCCTATAGTATTATGATTATTAATAATCCCATCTTATTTACATTCACATTTCACAATTTATTGTAACAAGATAAAGTCTGTTCAAACATATACCGTTTGACAAATTGACTGCAATAATTTCCAAACTGCTCCGTTGCCAAACCTGTATTTTCAGGGGAAAGTATAACGTTTTAGTAATATAATACTACGCTATCTAAATACTTTGCCTCTGCCGATCTTTTCTATCAATCTGGCAACTCTGCTTCGGGTACTTTGCTATGGGATAATAGCAGCGCAGGGTTGAACTTAATGTGATTATTTAAATGATTTTAATAGGTAATAAAATAATTTGTTTTAGTATTTAGTTGCTGCAGTATTTGTTAAAATATTTTTTTAATATCATCATCATCATCATCATCATCATCATTTCCAGCTGTTTCAACCATTTCCAATTATTGTGTAGCTTCCCTTACATATTCATTTTTCATTTCGGCCCATTGTTGTCTATTGTTGCATTGTTGGCTATGCGGGCCTAGGCTAGTCCTGAGAATTTCTTTATATCATAGTCCGATCTCAAATTTGGACGTCTTCTTGGTCTTTTCACGCCTCTGGGGTACCATTGTGTGATTCTCGTGGTCCATCTATTGTCAGTTCTTCTCGCCAAGTGTCCTGCCTATTGCCATTTTAGGGACTTGATCCTGTGGATGACTTCTATTACCTGAGTTTTCTGTTTTATCCACTCTATTGTCTTGCGGTCCCTCCTAGTCATTCCATAGTGCTTTGTGCTACCTGGAGTTTTCTTGTTACGTCTGTTTTTAGTATCCAGGTTTCACATATGTCATGACTGGTAGTATACATTGATCAAACGTTCGTTTCTTTAGGTGGAGTGGCATTCTAGATTTGAATATGATTGAGTTTCTACTGAATGCTCTCCATGCAAGTTTTATTCTTCTGTTGATTTCTGGTAGTAGAGATCCCGAGATGTGTACCTATTAGTTGGCCCAGGTATATGTATTCTACTACTTCCGGTGTGGTGTTGTTTACTTGTATGTCTTGTTTGTCTACCAGTTCGTTGTACATTATCTTGGTTTTGGCTAGGTTCATCTTCAGGCCTACTTTATTGCATGCTGTATTTACTTCGTCAATTTGCTGTTGAAGTTAATCAGGGTTTGCTTGTTGTATTTCATTTACAACCTTTATTAATTCTATTACATTTGAACATAGAGTAGGTGACGTATTTTAAGCTTTTGTTCTAGATTTAACCTGGTGCCACATATTTTCTAACGGGTTAAAAACACAATAATATGGCGATACTCACAGAACGGTATGACCCATTTCTTTTGCAATATTGCCACAAACATATTATTTTTTAATATTAAATTCTTTTAGTACCTACCCGTAGCCAATCAGTCTTTTTATAAATTTGTTCAAAGTATATGTCATTTTCCAGCATAAATTCCTTTATTTAATATTCATATTGCTTGTTTTTTTTTCACTGCACTTATTCCAACGCAGCCCATTTTCACTAACGACTCATAAACGTTTTTTATAATTTGTTTTGCGTCTGGCGACAAATGTTTTCTAGGAAACTTTTTTGATGTCTCACTTGTAGAATTTGCCAAATAATGCGACATTTTTATTTCTTCTTTTTGCAAATATTTAGCAATTAAACATATGAGCGTTTCGGAAGCAATTTTATTTTAACACCTCTTAATCCTTTCGGTGAAAAATGTACATTTCTTGGAATCCTTCTTTAAGGAGGGTACGACCCTGCGCCATCAGGTAAAAAGGACAAGATTTATGAGTGGCATCGCGATTAAGAATGAGACGGTATACTTTTGAACAGACTTAACCTTAAAAATTCTGAGCTCCAACCCTGTCGTTTTTAGTCTCGCCGCCACCCTATGTGAGGGAAGCAGAATTCAACGCTACAGTGAATTTGCTTGCTCGGTACGCCTGATCAGGCACGTAACTAGACCTCAATTTTTGGAGGGGCACCTGACAATTAAAAGTGGGTACATATATTTGGCATAATTTGACAAGCAATTTTGAAGGGTATACATTATGTCCGCAGATCCGAAAATGGATTTTACAAGAGGGCAAATGAATCAAATTTTGAAATATAAAAAAGTATCTCTTGATAAAAAAAATGCTTAAAAAATATTCAATCAAAACCTAGGTTTCGGTAAGGATAGACATATAGTTATCTCATTTATATTTTATCTCAAAAGGTGAAATACAACATATGTTTAAAATAAATAAATTTCTAAAAATTTTTCCGTTGGCACTAGGGTGGGCACCACCATTTTTTGGGTGGGCCTGTACCCACCCACCCATAGTTATGTGCCTGCACCCGATCCAGTTCTCCGTCTCGAGCAACGGCGTTCGAGTCGTGTGGGAGAAGGCAGAAGTTGTTAATGACGTCTTATTATCAAAGACAGAACAAAAACTTGTCAAAACCTAGCTGATCAACTAGAAGATCTAAATTTAAGCCAGTACTAAGTCAGACCTTTTTAGTGGATCCCGGAGTATATTTCTGCATTAAAAACATTTTAGGTAATGCCCACCAAAACACCAGACACTACTCCTGAAGGAATGCCACATTCAGAAACAATTGTTACAGTTGCAGAAGTATACAGTTATAAAGAAATTCCTGATCAACACACTGCTCCGGATCAAGAAGGTAAATACATATATATATATATATATATATATATATATATATATATATATATATATATATATATATATATATACAGTCAACTTCGGATATAACGACCTCCGCATATAACGAACCACCGGTTATTACGAACAAAAATTATGGTCCGGCCAAAACGCCATAAGAATGTATGTATTTTTTGTTCGTTTATAACGAACCCGGCTATAACGAACTATCGGCTATAGCGAACCCTATTTTGATTAGTTTTTGCTTGTGGAAGTTCGGTTATAACGAACTGTCGAAATTTTACGTACGTATCACTTCCATATTCGTAAAGTAACGGCCGAGAATAGCAACCATAGAGAAGCGACAAAGACAATACAAGATTTCACAGGGCATGTGCGACGATAATGTGGACTTCTGTCTATACCGCATCATTAGTGTGACGAAATATCTTTCTCCGTTCAATATTGTGGATACGTGTCTGCCCAAGGTCAGCAAAACTGGTTACCCTAAATATCAAAGGCACCGACACGTTTTGTCGCTTCTCTATGGTTGGTATTCTCAGATAACGGGTCGAGTAGCGACCTGTCAGGCGCCATTTCAATTTGTAGTTTAATTTCGGCAATAGGCGAGGGAATATTGTTCTAGCATAGAGCAGAGCGCGCCAAAATTCGGCAAGCGAAAGTTTATAAACACTTGCAGAAAAAGTTGACATAATTACAAAACTGCAAAATGGGGTTGTAAATGCCAAAATCTGTAGGGACTATCAGTTGCAAAAGTCAAAGACTATTAATATTCGTAAATTTTAATAATAATAATTTTGACAACAAGAGTGTTGTTTGAGCCAGGTGATTGCTTACAAATTAAAATTGAAAAACATGTACTAGAAAAGAGAAAAAATTTCAAATTACTGATTTTGTATAAATTATACAAATATGTATGTTTAATAAGTACATAATTTTAAAATACTATTATGTATTGATTATAATAAACGACTCATAAAAAGTACCTATACATATGAATGTACATAGTACATATTTGTTTTATTCTCTGCACTTCGGATATAACGAACGCCCTGCTATAACGAACTGTTTAAAGATCCCCTTGGTGGTTCGTTATATCCGAAGTTGACTGTATATATATATATATATATATATATATATATATATATATATATATATATATATATATATATATATATATATATATATAAGGTATATTCAGGGTGTTATGAAATTCACTGCATATATTGAAACCGGTAAATCCTGGTTTGAATTCAGACTGAATAAAAATATTCGTAAATGGCGCTTCACGATAAAAAAAAGGTAGATATCGTTCCTCAAAATTTTTTTTGTTACTGCGCACCACTGGTAATAAATACATGGGCCTCATCAGTTCAGGAATATGAGCTCCTAATCTAATCTTTATCTATTTTTATTATAACAGAGAAATACATTTATGAAAAAAATGTCTTATTGTTATATTTGTTGGTAAAATACTTGAACCGATGAGGCCCAAAAAGGCCGAAACAATATATTGTCAACAGGATTGAGGTGTAAGTAAATTTTTTAAATCATTTTATGATAATTTTTATTTTTTTACAATTCTGTATTTTAAAAGATCTCACTTTTATTGCTACTTTATGAACTTAAATTTTTGCTATGTAAATTTAGATATTTTTAGATTTTCATAAAGATGTTTTCTTTAATAAGCAATTAATGTCTAAAGTATTGTGTAGGAACAGATATAGTTCTTCCAATACTAGCGACATAGAATTTTTTCTTTGTCTTTTCTAATTGTTATATATTTAGTAATTTTTGCGTAAAAGCCAAAAAATATGTTCTAACTGAGATTATTCGCAAAAAATAAAATTTAAGCTTATACATACTTATAGTTTTGTTTATATTATTTTTTAAAACTCTAACTATTTTTAGGGCAAAATTGTTAATAGCACATGAGTATATTTTGTCCTTTTGTGAACTTTGACACAATAAAATTATTATTATATTGTTATTATTTTTATATATTAAAGATTTCGTAAATGAAATGTGAATCGCATAAATATTTTTCTAGCTAATCAAAAACAAAAGGACCATTTGGAAAAAGACATAAGTAGTCCTCTTAATGCAAAAAATATAGAACCACCTGAATTATCTGAAAATGAAGACGACGCGAAAATAAGTGTAGTCAAGAAAGGGAAAAAGGTAGAAGTAAAAAGAAACCAAAGAAGTCGAAAGCTAAAATCAAACAGAATGATCATCCGGAACCAGAACCAACTACTCCCTCAGATGAGGATGGTTTATATCATGTAAGCAAGGGTACCGAGTAATCTAGTGTAACGAACAGGCGTATCTCATACTTTTATAGTGTGATGTACGCCTGTTCGTACGTTCTTTTTAACTGACTTCCTTTATCTTTTAGTTCAATCTAAGTTTAAATATAATAAAAAAAAATAATAATAAAGAAAATGGCAATCTAAGTCCACAATAATACAGTGGCGGCTCGTCGGGTGAAGCAGGTGAAGCAAACTATTACCTAAAATATTGTAGTAAAAATACTAAATAGTAAACTCAAATCATTTCATTAAATGTTCTCCTATAGTGTTATGATTATTAATAATCCCATCTTATTTACATTCACATTTCACAATTTATTATAACAAGATAAAGTCTGTTCAAACATATACCGTTTGACAAATTGACTGCAATAATTTCCAAACTGCTCCGTCGCCAAACCTGTATTTTCAGGGGAAAGTATAACGTTTTAGTAATATAATACTACGCTATCTAAATACTTTGCCTCTGCCGATCTTTTCTATCAATCTGGCAACTCTGCTTCGGGTACTTTGCTATGGGATAATAGCAGCGCAGAGTTGAACTTAATGTGATTATTTAAATGATTTTAATAGGTAATAAAATAATTTGTTTTAGTATTTAGTTGCTGCAGTATTTGTTAAAATATTTTTTTAATATCATCATCATCATCATCATCATCATCATCATTTCCAGCTGTTTCAACCATTTCCAATTATTGTGTAGCTTCCCTTACATATTCATTTTTCATTTCGGCCCATTGTTGTCTATTGTTGCATTGTTGGCTATGCGGGCCTAGGCTAGTCCTGAGAATTTCTTTATATCATAGTCCGATCTCAAATTTGGACGTCTTCTTGGTCTTTTCACGCCTCTGGGGTACCATTGTGTGATTCTCGTGGTCCATCTATTGTCAGTTCTTCTCGCCAAGTGTCCTGCCTATTGCCATTTTAGGGACTTGATCCTGTGGATGACTTCTATTACCTGAGTTTTCTGTTTTATCCACTCTATTGTCTTGCGGTCCCTCCTAGTCATTCCATAGTGCTTTGTGCTACCTGGAGTTTTCTTGTTACGTCTGTTTTTAGTATCCAGGTTTCACATATGTCATGACTGGTAGTATACATTGATCAAACGTTCGTTTCTTTAGGTGGAGTGGCATTCTAGATTTGAATATGATTGAGTTTCTACTGAATGCTCTCCATGCAAGTTTTATTCTTCTGTTGATTTCTGGTAGTAGAGATCCCGAGATGTGTACCTATTAGTTGGCCCAGGTATATGTATTCTACTACTTCCGGTGTGGTGTTGTTTACTTGTATGTCTTGTTTGTCTACCAGTTCGTTGTACATTATCTTGGTTTTGGCTAGGTTCATCTTCAGGCCTACTTTATTGCATGCTGTATTTACTTCGTCAATTTGCTGTTGAAGTTAATCAGGGTTTGCTTGTTGTATTTCATTTACAACCTTTATTAATTCTATTATATTTGAACATAGAGTAGGTGACGTATTTTAAGCTTTTGTTCTAGATTTAACCTGGTGCCACATATTTTCTAACGGGTTAAAAACACAATAATATGGCGATACTCACAGAACGGTATGACCCATTTCTTTTGCAATATTGCCACAAACATATTATTTTTTAATATTAAATTCTTTTAGTACCTACCCGTAGCCAATCAGTCTTTTTATAAATTTGTTCAAAGTATATGTCATTTTCCAGCATAAATTCCTTTATTTAATATTCATATTGCTTGTTTTTTTTTCACTGCACTTATTCCAACGCAGCCCATTTTCACTAACGACTCATAAACGTTTTTTATAATTTGTTTTGCGTCTGGCGACAAATGTTTTCTAGGAAACTTTTTTGATGTCTCACTTGTAGGATTTGCCAAATAATGCGACATTTTTATTTCTTCTTTTTGCAAATATTTAGCAATTAAACATATAACCGTTTCGGAAACAATTTTATTTTAACACCTCTTAATCCTTTCGGTGAAAAATGTACATTTCTTGGAATCCTTCTTTAAGGAGGGTACGACCCTGCGCCATCAGGTAAAAAGGACAAGATTTATGAGTGGCATCGCGATTAAGAATGAGACGGTATACTTTTGAACAGACTTAACCTTAAAAATTCTTAGCTCCAACCCTGTACCTTTTTAGTCTCGCCGCCACCCTATGTGAGTGAAGCAGAATTCAACGCTACAGTGAATTTGCTTGCTCGGTACGCCTGATCAGGCACGTAACTAGACCTAAATTTTTGGAGGGGCACCTGACAATTAAAAGTGGGTACATATATTTGGCATAATTTGACAAGCAATTTTGAAGGGTATACATTATGTCCGCAGATCCGAAAATGGATTTTACAAGAGGGCAAATGAATCAAATTTTGAAATATAAAAAAGTATCTCTTGATAAAAAAAATGCTTAAAAAATATTCAATCAAAACCTAGGTTTCGGTAAGGATAGACATATAGTTATCTCATTTATATTTTATCTCAAAAGGTGAAATACAACATATGTTTAAAATAAATAAATTTCTAAAAATTTTTCCGTTGGCACTAGGGTGGGCACCACCATTTTTTGGGTGGGCCTGTACCCACCCACCCATAGTTATGTGCCTGCACCCGATCCAGTTCTCCGTCTCGAGCAACGGCGTTCGAGTCGTGTGGGAGAAGGCAGAAGTTGTTAATGACGTCTTATTATCAAAGACAGAACAAAAACTTGTCAAAACCTAGCTGATCAACTAGAAGATCTAAATTTAAGCCAGTACTAAGTCAGACCTTTTTAGTGGATCCCGGAGTATATTTCTGCATTAAAAACATTTTAGGAAATGCCCACCAAAACACCAGACACTACTCCTGAAGGAATGCCACATTCAGAAACAATTGTTACAGTTGCAGAAGTATACAGTTATAAAGAAATTCCTGATCAACACACTGCTCCGGATCAAGAAGGTAAATATATATATATATATATATATATATATATATATATATATATATATATATATATATATATATATATATATATATATATATATATATATATATATATATATACAGTCAACTTCGGATATAACGACCTCCGCATATAACGAACCACCGGTTATTACGAACAAAATATGGTCCGGCCAAAACGCCATAAGAATGTATGTATTTTTTGTTCGTTTATAACGAACCCGGCTATAACGAACTATCGGCTATAGCGAACCCTATTTTGATTAGTTTTTGCTTGTGGAAGTTCGGTTATAACGAACTGTCGAAATTTTACGTACGTATCACTTCCATATTCGTAAAGTAACGGCCGAGAATAGCAACCATAGAGAAGCGACAAAGACAATACAAGATTTCACAGGGCATGTGCGACGATAATGTGGACTTCTGTCTATACCGCATCATTAGTGTGACGAAATATCTTTCTCCGTTCAATATTGTGGATACGTGTCTGCCCAAGGTCAGCAATACTGGTTACCCTAAATATCAAAGGCACCGACACGTTTTGTCGCTTCTCTATGGTTGGTATTTTCGGATAACGGGTCGAGTAGCGACCTGTCAGGCGCCATTTCAATTTGTAGTTTAATTTCGGCAATAGGCGAGGGAATATTGTTCTAGCATAGAGCAGAGCGCGCCAAAATTCGGCAAGCGAAAGTTTATAAACACTTGCAGAAAAAGTTGACATAATTACAAAACTGCAAAATGGGGTTGTAAATGCCAAAATCTGTAGGGACTATCAGTTGCAAAAGTCAAAGACTATTAATATTCGTAAATTTTAATAATAATAATTTTGACAACAAGAGTGTTGATTGAGCCAGGTGATTGCTTACAAATTAAAATTGAAAAACATGTACTAGAAAAGAGAAAAAATTTCAAATTACTGATTTTGTATAAATTATACAAATATGTATGTTTAATAAGTACATAATTTTAAAATACTATTATGTATTGATTATAATAAACGACTCATAAAAAGTACCTATACATATGAATGTACATAGTACATATTTGTTTTATTCTCTGCACTTCGGATATAACGAACGCCCTGCTATAACGAACTGTTTAAAGATCCCCTTGGTGGTTCGTTATATCCGAAGTTGACTGTATATATATATATATATATATATATATATATATATATATATATATATATATATATATATATATATATATATATATATATATATATATATATATATATAAGGTATATTCAGGGTGTTATGAAATTCACTGCATATATTGAAACCGGTAAATCCTGGTTTGAATTCAGACTGAATAAAAATATTCGTAAATGGCGCTTCACGATAAAAAAAAGGTAGATATCGTTCCTCAAAATTTTTTTTGTTACTGCGCACCACTGGTAATAAATACATGGGCCTCATCAGTTCAGGAATATGAGCTCCTAATCTAATCTTTATCTATTTTTATTATAACAGAGAAATACATTTATGAAAAAAATGTCTTATTGTTATATTTGTTGGTAAAATACTTGAACCGATGAGGCCCAAAAAGGCCGAAACAATATATTGTCAACAGGATTGAGGTGTAAGTAAATTTTTTAAATCATTTTATGATAATTTTTATTTTTTTACAATTCTGTATTTTAAAAGATCTCACTTTTATTGCTACTTTATGAACTTAAATTTTTGCTATGTAAATTTACATATTTTTAGATTTTCATAAAGATGTTTTCTTTAATAAGCAATTAATGTCTAAAGTATTGTGTAGGAACAGATATAGTTCTTCCAATACTAGCGACATAGAATTTTTTCTTTGTCTTTTCTAATTGTTATATATTTAGTAATTTTTGCGTAAAAGCCAAAAAATATGTTCTAACTGAGATTATTCGCAAAAAATAAAATTTAAGCTTATACATACTTATAGTTTTGTTTATATTATTTTTTAAAACTCTAACTATTTTTAGGGCAAAATTGTTAATAGCACATGAGTATATTTTGTCCTTTTGTGAACTTTGACACAATAAAATTATTATTATATTGTTATTATTGTCACGCTAGGGGTCGTCAGGGTTGATAAAATAGGCTGCGGTTTACCAAAACACTTGTATTGATATCAGGTACAAGCACAATAATACACTTACGTAACTAAGTTGGGTAGCGTAGGGGGCAGCTTCTAGCCGAGTACTTTGTCAGCCTAAAGGGCTGGCGCTATTCGTACTATGCGTACTATTCGTGCGGCACCACAGTGACGCCTCCCCCGTCGGGACACGACGCCCTCCTTTGCATCTCGCTGGTACGCTTTTTATATGAATCCCCCAAGAACAGTTTATACTAACAGTTCAAACTGGTCAGGGTTCATAAAATAAAGGCGAGGCCAGCGATATGCAATCGCAGCACGTAGAGTGGTTTCCGAAATGTTAAATAAATAATATGAAAAATGTATAGAAATTTGGAAAAAATGATGAATATCTGGGGAAATATGACATTTCCCCCGCGCCTGTAAAAGCTAGCCCCTAGCTTTAAAAATTTACACAATACATATATACAAAATATCACATATTTACAAAATACAAATATACAAAACGGAGATAAACAAAATATACAATAAACAAACATAAAAACATTATTAATAAACAAACAATTGGAGCTCGCAGGCTCGGTACACTCCGTATTTATTTGGGTGAAATGAGGAATGGTAAAACTAGCTTAAAAATGAAGAATAAAAATGGTTACTGTCCTGGTAGTCTGGTTCACATTTACACACTTTCTTTACAAAGTTCTATTATTAGGGAGTTCCAACACGTTACTGATCGAATAGCCTACACACCGACAAAACCCGACACATCTTAGGCGTTGAGGCTCCTTGTCATCTGCTTCTTGCTCAGACGCAGCGGTCACGGTTCCTGTGTCCTGGGGGTGGGATCGGCTAGTTTTGTTGCCGACTCCCAGTGCAGCAGGGGTCTCCCTCCTCCGAAGAGTGCGGCCATCCGGACTTTGGGTGGACTGAGCCGTGAGTGACGGGAACTTTGCTGGGCTGATCCTGAGGCTAGTTGTGGTCAACCAGCGCTGCAAGTTCCTTAGGTATGTACATTGTACCAGTGTCATCACGGCTCGTTGTGCAGCAGTTCAGTCTTAGTGAGGGAAGACCAGGCTGGCGAGACATGGTGGACCGTGCGTGGCTGATGCATGACGTTGGCTGTGTGGACGCAAGCGGCGACTGGCCTTTGGTTTTTGGTGTGTTTGGTGGCTCTCGATCCAGGTCGTGTGGTCTCCCAATGGTACATGAAAAAAAAAGACTACCGGCAGTTAAAAGGAAAAAAACAGTTTATAAATAATGAAAAATAATGAAAACCTACATGATACTATGATGTTTAAGTAAAAGTAGACAGGCTAAGAACATTCACCCGGTTTTTACATAGAACTTTTATTGGTGTCTAAGTATTACTCTTTTGGAGACAGAGAGACAACGGTCTCTAATTCATCAGGGAAAAACAAAATTATACACATTATTATTTACATAACAATTTAAAACCCAAATATAGCGTAATCACATCATCAAATATTTACCATATTTACCATCCTATTTGTTCATCAATAAAGTCACATAAACTTCAAATACAATTTGCATATAACTCTTAATATTTCACATAAGTCACATAAACTTCAAATGCTACTTGCATATAACTCTTAATATTTCGCATAGGCAGACATTCAACCCTATATGAAGGTCATCTTCCATGTCTCCCTATACTCACATAATGTCATTTAAATAACGGTATACATACCACCATCGAGTAGGCGAACATTCAGCTCTATGCTCAGGGCCATCTTCCATGTTCCCCTACTCGGAAAACATATTATGACTTTTAGTCATAAATAAAATAAATAATCATATACATAACATATATCACCATCAAATAGGCGGACATTCAACTCCGTGTTCAAAGTCATCCTCCATGTCCCCCTATTTGGAAAACATATGACTTTCAGTCATATAAACAAATAAATACCCGATTACAAAATGCATATGGTAATCATTATTGTACGCTATATTTAAATTTACTTAATAATAATAATATTCGACTTAAAAGTAAAAAAGAAGTTGGATTTATAAAAAAAATTCTGACCCTGATTTATTTTTCAATGTCTCAGTCATAAAATACACCCTTGTTTTTGTTTAACTTATTTATTTATTATTTTGATATTATGACATATAACCTTGTATTGTCATTTTACAAAAATTTTTACTGCTACAAATATTTAAAAAATTTATTAAAAATAATACTATATCTATACTAATTTTTATATGCTCATAAAGAAGAAATTCGGAGGAGTATTTGAAGATAAATTCAGCCACTAGTACGTGCATTCTAGTTCAAAAAGTTAAATTAAAATCTTTGAAAATGTCAACGTCAAATTATATTCAAATGATTTATGACAAAAAACATACTTCTGAAGATAATAATATTCCTAGCAGTTGGGAAAGCAATATTTTGGAAGAAAATGATATTGGATATAATCCTCCAAAATATCCCCAAGATTCCAAATTCAAAAATACTATACAAAATTTTAAAATATCAACTCAAGATCGTGTAGAAGCTAGTTCATCAAATAGCAATTATAATTTATCAAAAGAAACCGTTCAAGTATGTACAAAATGTAACAAAATTGTGGAAGATAAAGAAAAAGGAATCCTTTGTGAAGGAATATGTAAAAAGATGTTTCATATTTCATGTCTAAATATAAATACTGCTCAGTTTAAAAAAATGAAAAATGTAAAAAATATTATGTCATGGTTTTGTACTACATGTAAAAATTTTATGAACTCAGAAAACTATTTATCACTGCTTCAAAATATCAACAAAATCTCACAGGAATTAAACAATGTTAAAGAAAGATTAGACAGAATGGAAAACTCTAAAAATATTTCAAGTAGTGTTAACACAACAAAAAAAAACACAACAGAAGAAAGAATAAAAGAAAATGAAATAAATAAAATAGAACCAACTATTAATGAATTAGCTGATCGAGAAAGCAGAAAACACAATGTTTTAATATTTGGTGTTGAAGAATTAAGTTTAAAAAACAAAGAAGAAAGAATAAAAATGGAAAACCAGAAAATAAAAGACATTTTAAAAGATGTTTCCAAAGAGGTACAACTACATAATATTAAATTTTATAGACTTGGTCAGTATAAAAATGACTCGATACGTCCAATCAAAGTTATTTTTACAAAAAAATTTGATTCCTTAAATATACTTAAAAATAAGAATAAACTAAAAAATTCTAAATATTATATAAAATATGACCAAACTAACATGGAACGAACATACCTGAAGACTGTTTTAAATGAACTTGAAGAAAGAAAATGCAATGGTGAGCAAAATATTCGACTAAAATATATAAACAATATTCCAAAAATAATAAAAATTCAAGAACCAAAAAACTAAAAAAACTTAGCAATTTAATTGAAATTTCTTTCTTTTATACAAATCTTAATGCTATAATGACTAAAATAGATGAATTGAAAATTAAGGTAAACAATGAAAATCCAACGTTCATTTTACTCACTGAAACTTGGTTGAATATGGATATAAGTGATAGTTTAATAAATATTGATGGGTATACACTGTTTCGTAAAGATCGTTTAAATAAAAGAGGCGGAGGAGTTTGTATTTATATAAAAAATAATATAAATAATTTTACAGTTTATTCTCGACAGTTAGAAGAATACCAGGTTTTAAATACAATAGACTCTTTATGTATTGAAGTTCAAGTTGCTGACATTAGAATACAACTGGCATGCATTTATCGCCCAAGTCACGTACCAGTAGAAGATAATACATGGCTTTTAAATTTAATGAAAACCTACTCAGCATCTATTAAACCAACATATATCTTTGGAGACTTTAATTATCCTGAAATTGATTGGACGAACCTAACAATGAAACATAATTTAGAATGTGCATCAAATTTCTTAGAATCATATAGAGAAAACAACCTTGTTCAGTTAATTAACTTTCCTACACGAATAAGAAATAATCAGATTTCATTGTTAGACCTGTTATTTGTAAATGACAGAAAATTAATATATAAATTATATAATGACACACCAATTGGACTGAGCGATCATACTGTTATCAAGGCTTTATCACAAATACAAATGAAAGGAAAACCAACTCATAGTGTTGAAAAGAAAAACTACTGGACCGCAGATTATCTCTCAGTTAACGCTTTTATATCAGAAGTAATGAAAAATGATGTAGTGAATACTCTTGACGACTGCAATGAAGTTATTAATAATGCTGTTAAACAATTTATACCACCAAAAACTAGAAAGGTTAATCCAAGAAAACCATGGTTAAATAATAACATTTTTAAAGAAATAAAAAAGAAAAGAAAATTATGGGATATATATTGTAATAACAAAAACATTGTCAACTATGCGACATACCGATTACAAAATAATAAACTTAAGTCCATAATATATAATGCAAGGGAGAAATATGAAAATGAAATTGCTACAGTATCTGATAAAAAATTCTATAGTTATATTAAACGTAATCTAAAATCCAATGTAACAATAATAACTTTAAAAAATCAGAACACAGAAGAAATCATTTCTGATTCAACTTTAATAGCTAATGAATTTGCAAAACAGTTTAGTAAAACATATACTATTGAAGAAAATGATAAATTTCCTAAACTTCCAATTTTCACAAGATCTGTTCAGTCTTTGACAAACATTAATTTTACAAGTGAAAAAGTAAAAAATGCTATAGAAAATTTAAAACAAGATGCAAGTCCAGGACCTGATGGAATCCCGCCTATATTTCTAAAAAGATGTTCTGATATACTTAAATATAAATTAGCTGAAGCCATGAATAACTCAGTTGAAAATGCAACACTTCCAACAATATGGAAAAAATCTTACATAATCCCGATTTACAAAAATGGAGACAAAACGCAACCAAGCAATTATCGACCAATAAGCCTTACCTGTAATCTCTGTAAATGTATGGAAAAAATCATTGTTAAAGAAATAACAACCTTTCTTTTTGAAAATAATCGTATACCACATTCACAACATGGATTTATTTCAAGGCGATCGACAGAAACCAACTTACTGAAATGTTTGGATTTTTGGACGAAACAACATGATGATGGTTTTCCAACAGACATTGTATATTTAGATTTTGAAAAAGCATTTGATAAAGTACCACACAATAGATTGTTATATAAACTGGAACATTATGGGATACGTAGCAATTTGCTAAATTGGATAAAAGCCTTTTTAAAATATCGCACCTGTAAAGTAAGAATTAATGGATATTCCTCAAATGAATTTAAAGTTCTTAGCGGAGTACCACAAGGTTCAGTACTTGGCCCACTTCTTTTTTTAATATATATATCTGATATGCCAGAAATCATAAATACTAATATTAGCTCTTTTGCTGATGACACAAAATTATATTTTAACCCTATTATGCAATCAGATAAATTTATTGAAGATCTACTAAAAATAGAATATTGGACTAAAACATGGAAGATGTCATTAAATACAAATAAGTGCAGTATACTTCATTTAGGAAAAAATAATCCTGAGTTAAGCTTTAAGCTTAATGGTGAAAATTTAAAGTCGACTAATGAACAAAAAGACCTTGGAGTTATTATTACTAAAGATTTAAAATGGGAAATAAATATTTCATACATAATTAAAAAATGTAATAAAATTATATATCTAATCAAAAGAGCATTTAAAGACCAATCTGTAAATATGATTTCTAAATTGTATAAATCATATATAAGACCACTAATCGAATATGCCCAAACTATCTGGAATCCTTACTATATCAAAGATATTGAAGCCCTTGAACGAGTACAACGGAGAGTGACAAAAATTCCAATGAACTTAAAAGAACTCAGTTATGAAGAAAGACTTGATTTTTTTGGTTTTCAAACTTTAAAAGAACGCCGAATGAGAGCAGATTTGATAACAACATTCAAAATTCTAAATAACTATTTTTCAACGGACATAGATATCTTTAATTTTAACCAAAATATTAACCTGAGAGGACATCATATGAAACTAGAGAAGGAAAAGTGCGCAAAACTTCCTAGAAAAAATTTCTTACCAGGTCGTGTAGTATATACTTGGAATTCCTTGTCACCCAGAACTATTCAAGCTGAAACATTGAATACCTTTAAAAAACGACTAGACGAAGATCTTCAAAAAAGAAAAAGAAAGTTGGTGCATTATCCAGTTTAGAAAATTTCTTGTTTATGTGATTTATGAAATAATTAACTGTTTATTTAGTTTTATGATTGTTAGATATCTTTAAAATTGTAACAACAGTTTCATCGGTTGTAACCGCTTACTGTTTATTAAATAAATAAAAATAAATTATATTAGACACCGTATATTACAATTTAATAAAACTACCTAGGTGAATGGTATCTTTAATATTATATATCAATTGTTTACTTTTCTGCTGATTAAATAAAATAATGAACTGTCTACCTTTACCTTCGTGACTTATTTATAGTAATGAACTTGATCAAATTTATACGTGATGATATGTTTGTTTATTATAAACGCAAAAAATAAAAAAATAGTATTCTGTATGGTTTGTGCTAACTTAATCTAAAATTTACTATCGCAATAAAGGTAAACTATACTTAAAATTATACATAAAAAACATTCAAACCAACAAACTTTGGGTATACCCTCTTTCATACTAACACACACTGACACAACACAAAACACACATTTAAATACTAACCATTTGTTTTTACCTAATTATAAAAACAAATTTGAAAACTTTATAATTATAATTTATAAAATTGAGTTAATAAAAAAAATTTAGAAAATAAAATTCAGTCAAGAATAGCTTGTTCTGTCTTACCATCTTACCATACATCAATTCCCAAAATTCTTTTATCCAGTTGAGCTCCCTTATATATTTTTGAAATTAAATAGATTATTCTTGTTCTTAATTCTCAAGTCCCTTTTTAAAAGAAAAAGTACCTTACATTTAGCCCAGATTGTATGAATAAAGACCATGTATAAAATACTAAGTATCCCTTTCTTTGATTTCCCAAAAGGGTACTAGTTCCATTTTTTCCACAGCTTTTAAAACTTTTTGAAAAAAAAATCCATTATTTTATTTTTTGGAAGGTCGTCCTATAAAATAAAAAAGAGATTAGTCAGAAAATAAAAAGTAAAAAATGAACATGCTCCTAAAAACAGGTATAAAGTTTTGTATTTGCTGCCCGTGGTCCTGGTTACCGGCAATGGCGGCTGCTCATTAAACATCAGAGGCGAAATATACATATGTACTGTTATTATATTAAGTATCAAACCTAAAAATGATAATAAAATATAAATATCTCTATGGTACCTTATAAAAATGGCGATAAAAGGGCAGTAAAAATATACCTACAAGATAATAATAAAAAAATATTTAAAAAATTGGAAACCTTTATATTTGAATGGCGCTTAGATATGAAAATATGTTTATAAAAATAACGATACTATTTGTATAACACTTTGTTAATAATATTACATGCTTAATTGATAACATAACAAGCCCGTGAACCTTGTGTATTGAATTTCAAAATACACTTTAAGTTCATGAGCGACGACCTCAATGTCAAAACAAAATATTATATTTCATTGTCGCCAAATAAATTTAAAAATTTCCTTTTTAATCTCAGGGCCCTTAATTGTTGCTCGTTTGAAATAAAAATTTTTACGGGTAGTGTATTTGGTAAACCTAACGATGTGCCGTTATTAACAACCCTCAACTTCTCTTGCCTTTTTCGTTCTCTTTGAATCTTGTTAAGCTTCCTACGGGCCATAAAAATTAAATAAAAGGGATAACAGGAATAAAAGGGTTGAGGGCAGTTTAGTGATTAACCCCAATATATAATAATTCTGGCCTCGCCAGCGTTAACGGGCACGAGGTGGAACTACTTCTATATTTAGCAGTCCATGTAATCTAGTCTCGCCAGCGTTAACGGGCACAAGACAGGAAAACAGTAGACGCTTTGAGGTGGGATTTATAGTAAACCTAGCCTCGCCAGCGTTAACGGGCACGAGGTGGGTTTTCCTATAGGTTCTGTTTGGATAATTTTAATCTCGCCAGCGTTAACGGGCACAAGACAAAATTATGTCAAACGTATGAGGGATAAGAATGGGTAGGGAAATTATATAGACGTAAAAAGCACTGTAAAAATTCCCCTTAAAACCACTGTAAAATAAATACCCTTTAAAAACCAATGTAAAAAAATACCCTGAAAGAAAACACTGTAAAAACGCCCTAAAAAAAACCACTGTAAAAAATAATTTTGACAAAAAAATGCACTATAACGCCCTGAAAAAAACACTTTAAAAATGCACTGAAAAACACTAAAATGACCTGAAAGAGATAGTAAAAATTATAAAACACAAAAGGCCCTTGGCAAGTTAGGAAGAACTTACCAACGAGAAAGAACCAGGCGCCTCCACCAAATGTCGCGCTAGGGGTCGTCAGGGTTGATAAAATAGGCTGCGGTTTACCAAAACACTTGTATTGATATCAGGTACAAGCACAATAATACACTTACGTAACTAAGTTGGGTAGCGTAGGGGGCAGCTTCTAGCCGAGTACTTTGTCAGCCTAAAGGGCTGGCGCTATTCGTACTATGCGTACTATTCGTGCGGCACCACAGTGACGCCTCCCCCGTCGGGACACGACGCCCTCCTTTGCATCTCGCTGGTACGCTTTTTATATGAATCCCCCAAGAACAGTTTATACTAACAGTTCAAACTGGTCAGGGTTCATAAAATAAAGGCGAGGCCAGCGATATGCAATCGCAGCACGTAGAGTGGTTTCCGAAATGTTAAATAAATAATATGAAAAATGTATAGAAATTTGGAAAAAATGATGAATATCTGGGGAAATATGACATTATTTTTATATATTAAAGATTTCGTAAATGAAATGTGAATCGCATAAATATTTTTCTAGCTAATCAAAAACAAAAGGACCATTTGGAAAAAGACATAAGTAGTCCTCTTAATGCAAAAAATATAGAACCACCTGAATTATCTGAAAATGAAGACGACGCGAAAATAAGTGTAGTCAAGAAAGGGAAAAAAGGTAGAAGTAAAAAGAAACCAAAGAAGTCGAAAGCTAAAATCAAACAGAATGATCATCCGGAACCAGAACCAACTACTCCCTCAGATGAGGATGGTTTATATCATGTAAGCAAGGGTACCGAGTAATCTAGTGTAACGAACAGGCGTATCTCATACTTTTATAGTGTGATGTACGCCTGTTCGTACGTTCTTTTTAACTGACTTCCTTTATCTTTTAGTTCAATCTAAGTTTAAATATAATAAAAAAAATAATAATAAAGAAAATGGCAATCTAAGTCCACAATAATACAGTGGCGGCTCGTCGGGTGAAGCAGGTGAAGCAAACTATTACCTAAAATATTGTAGTAAAAATACTAAATAGTAAACTCAAATCATTTCATTAAATGTTCTCCTATATCCCATCTTATTTACATTCACATTTCACAATTTATTGTAACAAGATAAAGTCTGTTCAAACATATACCGTTTGACAAATTGACTGCAATAATTTCCAAACTGCTCCGTTGCCAAACCTGTATTTTCAGGGGAAAGTATAACGTTTTAGTAATATAATACTACGCTATCTAAATACTTTGCCTCTGCCGATCTTTTCTATCAATCTGGCAACTCTGCTTCGGGTACTTTGCTATGGGATAATAGCAGCGCAGAGTTGAACTTAATGTGATTATTTAAATGATTTTAATAGGTAATAAAATAATTTGTTTTAGTATTTAGTTGCTGCAGTATTTGTAAAAATATTTTTTTAATATCATCATCATCATCATCATCATCATCATTTCCAGCTGTTTCAACCATTTCCAATTATTGTGTAGCTTCCCTTACATATTCATTTTTCATTTCGGCCCATTGTTGTCTATTGTTGCATTGTTGGCTATGCGGGCCTAGGCTAGTCCTGAGAATTTCTTTATATCATAGTCCGATCTCAAATTTGGACGTCTTCTTGGTCTTTTCACGCCTCTGGGGTACCATTGTGTGATTCTCGTGGTCCATCTATTGTCAGTTCTTCTCGCCAAGTGTCCTGCCTATTGCCATTTTAGGGACTTGATCCTGTGGATGACTTCTATTACCTGAGTTTTCTGTTTTATCCACTCTATTGTCTTGCGGTCCCTCCTAGTCATTGCATAGTGCTTTGTGCTACCTGGAGTTTTCTTGTTACGTCTGTTTTTAGTATCCAGGTTTCACATATGTCATGACTGGTAGTATACATTGATCAAACGTTCGTTTCTTTAGGTGGAGTGGCATTCTAGATTTGAATATGATTGAGTTTCTACTGAATGCTCTCCATGCAAGTTTTATTCTTCTGTTGATTTCTGGTAGTAGAGATCCCGAGATGTGTACCTATTAGTTGGCCCAGGTATATGTATTCTACTACTTCCGGTGTGGTGTTGTTTACTTGTATGTCTTGTTTGTCTACCAGTTCGTTGTACATTATCTTGGTTTTGGCTAGGTTCATCTTCAGGCCTACTTTATTGCATGCTGTATTTACTTCGTCAATTTGCTGTTGAAGTTAATCAGGGTTTGCTTGTTGTATTTCATTTACAACCTTTATTAATTCTATTACATTTGAACATAGAGTAGGTGACGTATTTTAAGCTTTTGTTCTAGATTTAACCTGGTGCCACATATTTTCTAACGGGTTAAAAACACAATAATATGGCGATACTCACAGAACGGTATGACCCATTTCTTTTGCAATATTGCCACAAACATATTATTTTTTAATATTAAATTCTTTTAGTACCTACCCGTAGCCAATCAGTCTTTTTATAAATTTGTTCAAAGTATATGTCATTTTCCAGCATAAATTCCTTTATTTAATATTCATATTGCTTGTTTTTTTTTTCACTGCACTTATTCCAACGCAGCCCATTTTCACTAACGACTCATAAACGTTTTTTATAATTTGTTTTGCGTCTGGCGACAAATGTTTTCTAGGAAACTTTTTTGATGTCTCACTTGTAGGATTTGCCAAATAATGCGACATTTTTATTTCTTCTTTTTGCAAATATTTAGCAATTAAACATATGAGCGTTTCGGAAGCAATTTTATTTTAACACCTCTTAATCCTTTCGGTGAAAAATGTACATTTCTTGGAATCCTTCTTTAAGGAGGGTACGACCCTGCGCCATCAGGTAAAAAGGACAAGATTTATGAGTGGCATCGCGATTAAGAATGAGACGGTATACTTTTGAACAGACTTAACCTTAAAAATTCTGAGCTCCAACCCTGTCGTTTTTAGTCTCGCCGCCACCCTATGTGAGTGAAGCAGAATTCAACGCTACAGTGAATTTGCTTGCTCGGTACGCCTGATCAGGCACGTAACTAGACCTAAATTTTTGGAGGGGCACCTGACAATTAAAAGTGGGTACATATATTTGGCATAATTTGACAAGCAATTTTGAAGGGTATACATTATGTCCGCAGATCCGAAAATGGATTTTACAAGAGGGCAAATGAATCAAATTTTGAAATATAAAAAAGTATCTCTTGATAAAAAAAATGCTTAAAAAATATTCAATCAAAACCTAGGTTTCGGTAAGGATAGACATATAGTTATCTCATTTATATTTTATCTCAAAAGGTGAAATACAACATATGTTTAAAATAAATAAATTTCTAAAAATTTTTCCGTTGGCACTAGGGTGGGCACCACCATTTTTTGGGTGGGCCTGTACCCACCCACCCATAGTTATGTGCCTGCACCCGATCCAGTTCTCCGTCTCGAGCAACGGCGTTCGAGTCGTGTGGGAGAAGGCAGAAGTTGTTAATGACGTCTTATTATCAAAGACAGAACAAAAACTTGTCAAAACCTAGCTGATCAACTAGAAGATCTAAATTTAAGCCAGTACTAAGTCAGACCTTTTTAGTGAATCCCGGAGTATATTTCTGCATTAAAAACATTTTAGGTAATGCCCACCAAAACACCAGACACTACTCCTGAAGGAATGCCACATTCAGAAACAATTGTTACAGTTGCAGAAGTATACAGTTATAAAGAAATTCCTGATCAACACACTGCTCCGGATCAAGAAGGTAATTATATATATATATATATATATATATATATATATATATATAAGGTATATACAGGGTGTTATGAAATTCACTGCATATATTGAAACCGGTAAATCCTGGTTTGAATTCAGACTGAATAAAAATATTCGTAAATGGCGCTTCACGATAAAAAAAAGGTAGATATCGTTCCTCAAAATTTTTTTTTGTTACTGCGCACCACTGGTAATAAATACATGGCCATATAAAAAACAGTGAAAAATGTCAGTCACAGGAAAAAAAGGTTTTTTTGACGTCACTACTCGCTGTGGCGTTGCCAAGTCTCTCTACCACATTTCTATGTAACAAGTTTGAAAAAATAAAATCATTGTTACCTTTAAAGAAAGAAATCCTACTACATATTTCAAAACGTTAAAATACAGCGTTTTTATTTAATATTATGAAGAAATAATTAAATTTGATACTAACATTTATTTTTATTAGTGTTACCTTTGTAGACAAATCCAGGGTCGGACTGGGCCGGATGGGCCCGGGTGGCTCCCCACAAGCCCGGGGCCCGAGACTGGATAATGGTAGATGGGATACTATCGGAAAATAATGAAATACTATTAAATTATTAATTATCAAAGATATATATTATTAGGTACCTAAGTACAGTTCCAATTATATTCCAATAATATAACAAATATGAAACTAGCCAATCAACATTTTTTTAAGAGGAGAACTTTCAGCTAAGCTGTTAATTACTCGATCGTAAAAGCTGCTGTTCTCGTCATCCTTGATTAGATCCGATTCTGTGTTTAATATAATCAACGAATCCAACAGTTCTTGCCCCAGTAGAGAGCGAAGTCTCGTTTTAATGCGCTTCAACGCTGAAAATCGTTTTTCACAAGTCACTTGCGTGAACGAAATTGTGAAAATTACACAATATACAACAAATAAGGTGGTGTACGTTCTGATATGCATGGTATGTGATAAAAGTTTACATGCACATGGTATGCAACTTTGACAGACGTCCAAACCACTTCTGGAAAAACACATGGCACCCTTTGGTGTTTGGTCTAAGACTTCGTCTTCGTCGTCTTCTTCCTCACTCTAAGAATCTTTCATATCTTGCTTATGCTGCCTATGTGAAACGTGCTCATCCCAAAGAGTTCTAGACAGTTTATTAAAACTATTTGCAAAAGATTCCAGTTCTTTTGACAGCAATTCTCGATCGACATTTGCAATTGATGCGAGAGACTTTAGTGCGTCAATAGGAATCCCATTTTTGTTCATTTCATTGAAGTTTTTCGGGTCCAAACAAGCGGCATCCTTCATTAAATCTTCGTTGCAGATGAATTTTTCGTTTATTTTAACTAAAGCTGTGTTAATAATGACTTTGTAGACAGAAATAGAATATAATCTCTTTGGGTCTGCAGCCAATAGTGTCACTTCGTCTTGGCATAACTCGTCGTGTTTCTTCGGTTTTTTAGAAATTCTTCGTAACGGCAACGTGGTTTGTATGTCGATATCAATGTTTGTGGCGTGCATTAAGAGCATTCATCACCAGCTGAAACATACTAATTTGTTTCAAAGAATTGCACCAAAACTAACCAACGAAATGATACGAAATTTTGGAAATATATTATAATTTTATAGCAAAATGAGGGAAAGTCATTTAAAAAGAAAAATCAAAAAATTATTTTTAAAATTTTTGTTATTTTGTAATATTTATTTTTTTAAAAGACTTTCCCTCATTGTTCACGATTTTCTCTATAATTTATGCGGAGATCGAATTTTTAATTAAACCTTTAGTTTTCTCTAAAACTTTGGAATTCCGTAATTAATGAATTTTGGAGAAAATCGCGTAGCCTTTTCGGCAGTTAACACATTTTGGCAACACAGCAAGCATCGTACGACACCGGGAGCAGTCTTATTATTAAGATTAGCGTGTGATTGTGATTTGGATTTTCGGTGTATTTAAATAGCTATCATGGGGCGGACTAGAAAGAACGAAAATTTATGTGTCAGAAAACGATTATGTTCATCCACAAGTCGCAAAAATAGACGACTTTCTATGAAAAAACGGTAAGTAGTGTGTAAGTAGTTCTACTGGTTATGGTAGGTATATATGATTTATATGAAATTAACCGATATAAACACGTAATAGTCTAAGATCCGAAGTAAGCTCGTCCTTCACCGATCTGCTTACCGGATAAAAAGTATTTTTCATCAAACATAATATGTTAACAAATATATCGCGAATGGGTTGCCTAATCAAATATGGTCATGGCTATCCTTAATTAAAAATACTGTAACTCATTTTTTTTTTAATATTTCACTCACTTGCTTACCAAACGAACTTAATACTAATCGAAAGTATAAAGCATAAGGAACATGCAAAAGTTAGGTTGCCTACTTTTTTTCGGTCCCTAAGCCGGGTTGCCAGGTACTTATAAACAGGTGAGTCGATTTTAGTAATTTGTACTCATCTGCTTTCTCATTGGAACTATATTAAAATAAAGATAATTTTATTGCGAACACGGTGGTATAAGGTTGCCTGCGAAAAATCGGTCATGAATCACGGTTGCCAGGCTTTGAAATTTAAAAATTGGAGCAAGCGATGCGCGACAGAGAAGCATTGCGCGTACTATTCGGTGCGATAGAGGAGGTCACAGCATAGCAGCTGCGCGTGACGCGACTTTCGGATGAAGGAGAGTGCGCATGCATGGATTTCTATTGTTTTATAATAAACTTTTTTTACATGACACTAATGTGTTCATCATTTGACATACATTTTACATACCCTAATTTTGTTCATATCAAAAATACAACCGTGATTCATGACCGATTTTTCGCAGGCAACCTTATACCACCGTGTTCGCAATAAAATTATCTTTATTTTAATATATGTTTCTATGAGAAAGCAGATGAGTACAAATTACTAAAATCGACTCACCTGTTTATACCTGATGGCAACCCGGTATAGGGACCGAAAAAAAGTAGGCAACCCAACTCTTGCATGTTCCTTATGCTTTATACTTTCGATTAGTACCTATTAAGTTCGTTTGGTAAGCAAGTGAGTGAAATATAAAAAAAAAGGAATTAAAGTATTTTTAATTAAGGATATTTCATTAGGCAACCCATTCGCGATATATTTGTTAACATATTATGTTTGATAAAAAAAGACTTTTTATCCGGTAAGCAGATCGGTAAAGGACGAGCTTACTTCGGAGCCTGTACTATGATTAAATAAAATAATATAAACCAAGCGCCAATTGAACTGTTAAACATAACATTTTGATCCATTTTTGACACCCCGTACATCTGAAATGACTTGATAGATTTTAAAAAACGAGGTAGATTTGTTCTCTTTAGCACAAGAAGCATACATCAAAAGTGCGTAATTTTTGAAAGGAATTGATTTCTAATGAATCGCTCTCTCAGAATTTGTCTCGGTTTTAAAATCAATTAAGCTGTTTTAGATTTACGGGATGTTCAAAATGGGGTAATATGTTACGTTGACGCTCTATTGACCGTGAACTTCGGATATAGCAAACTCCGCTTATTACGTAGGTTAGGTTGAATTCAAAATTATTTCTAAACACCACAACCATTAAATCAGGGTATTTTTGTTACACAATAGCGTTATAAGTAACCTACAAATTTACTATTATATAAGTACTTTTTTTATTTCTACAGGAAAGTACAAATAATAATTCTCCAAATATTTATTACACCTAATAAATTTCTTTATTTTGACAAGTTGCAAACAATTCTGCAATAGCGATACCTAGGTAGGTATAGTTTCACACTGTAGGAGATATAATTTGATTATTTGGTATTTTAGCTAGTAGTATCCCTGGTGGGTATTTCACATTAAAATCGAAATTTTTCCATTCAAATTTGAAATTTTTAACATAGTAATATGGTTTCACATGATAAGTATACTGTTGATGCTAATAAATACTGTATCACCGATATTACGACCTTCCGGCTATAACGAATTATTTAAGGATCCCCTTAAATTCCTCGATGATTCGTTATATCCGAAGTTCACTGTAGTTATGAAATATGAAAATTATAACTAACATCATTGCCAACATGTTTTTATAAGTAAAATAAAAGCAACAATTTTCAGGAAAAAAATAGGATCAAATACTCAGAAGTCTAAACAGAATAATTCTAGCAGTGCTAACAACATTGCTATGCAGGCGAACAGGTAAAAATAGTGTCTTTTTTAGTGTGAACTACCGGAAGGTCTTGAAAAGTCGTTAATAAGCCAAAAAATAACAACATTTTTAGTGCTAAGAATAAAAAGGACAAAATACTCTAAACGGGGGACTAAAAATGCATTTTAGTATCGGTAATAGACATTTTTTAATCGGAAAGAAATAAATAAGTACAAATAAATGCAGTTTTTATCTATTTTTTAACGCTTTTGCATGATCGGTGCAATTTTAAAAATTAATTTCATCTCATTTCAGCTTTTGCTTTTTAATTTTAATAAATCGTGGCATAATGGCATTTTAAAAATTTATTTATGTTTCCTATCTAGAATTTTGAGATCCACGTACAAGAATTATTTTTAAAAATCATTGTAAATACAAAAACAAAAGTTTCATATTCTTTTTCTAAATTAATTATTAGAGTTTCTGTTAAAAACTGGAGAATATTCTTTTTCTAGAATATTCTTTTTTTAGATAAAACGTGATGACTCCTTTTGGCAAAATAAAACGTTGCCGAAATTAAGATTTTTTTTTTAAGACAATTTTATGTTTCCTGAACTGGTTGATCCGCTTTTGCCAAAAACCCTACCCATTGGAGATAACATATGTGAAGGAAAAGTATCTTATATTATTCCATAAATTTGTTTGCTGTTATGTCATTAGGTAGTATTATTTTATAATATTACACATTTATTAATGCACTTTTTCTTATAGATACGTACAAAAAAGAAAGAAAAATGGCTGCCAGTCTACCTACCTATCTGTTTATGTATTTCTGTCTATATCTATTTTTTCCAAATAAATAACGAATTCTTGAAAATTTGTCTTTAATTTTTAACGATTCCCATATGATGGACAAAAAGATTAAATAAACAAATAAGACATATAATGAATAAAAAGAAATCAAGATCAATAATTATTATCAAAGAATGTCCTATGTCCAACATTTAATAGTTTGCGATTATTTACAGTGAAAAGTGAAATAATTTGAAATCCTAAATACATAATATAAACTTGCTCAAAAATAATAATCAATTATTCTTCAAGAAATCAAGTCCTGTCCTAATACAACTCACGACGGCGAGGTCGCGTCGCGTCTCCGAATGGCCATGTTGCCAGATTGCTCATTAACATTGATTTACGCTCTTCAGTGGCGAAATCCCGAATCGGAGCACGCGGTCCACTGATGTAGGCTCTTAAGTCTTGAGCATCGGATGCAAATAAACTTGCAGCTTTGAAAACATCGTCAAAAGTATCTAAATGTCTTCGCAAATTCATATCTAAACTTTTGATGAGTCCCCAAGCTTTAAGAATCTATTGTAGGGGTTTGGAGATATTGGCTTACTGGGGTTGATAGGTCAAAAATTTTCTTGAATGCGAAGGCTGTCAGGATAGTTTCAAATTTCAAAAAGGAATCCATCAATGCCGTCGCTTGGCACGAAACCTTTGGCTCGAACTCCGTGCTCGAAGATATGGCACTTAAAGTTTTTACTAACGCTACGTATCGAGATTTCTCCATTATAGTGGCCAAGGCTTTGTCTTTAGCCCACCATCTCGTTTTTCCGATATTCTGCAATCGGCTCGATTTGTCTTGTCCAGCTGTTAATTCTGAAATTTTGTCCACCCATAAAGATGTGCGCTTAAATGATTCATGAATAAATACACTGGTAGACTCCAAGAGCCCAAACAAATTCTTTGCTTCAGTACAGTTGTACCGAATCGATCGAGTTTTTAAGAACATCTAAAAATTAAATTTCATTTTTTTAATATCTCTGAAACAATGTCAAATCTATTATGCTATAATGATACACGTCTAAATAAGTTGATTCGATCAAAAGCTATCGCCGTTCAGAAATTTTCAAAACTAGTTTCAGGGAATAGGGATGGCCTGCTCAGGTTCAACCATTTTCGAATTTTTCTATTTCATTTCTCTCTAATTGTATGAACGAACTATCTGATCTAGTTTACATTTAGGTCGCAAGAGCTGGGACCTAGCCTGCGCGGGCCCCCTATCCTACCTACCGCCTGGCTTGCGACAAGCCCCGCAAGCCAGGTCTGTGGGGGGCCCGCGCAGCTTGGGGCCCGGCTGGCAAACGCCACCTCGACTATATGGCCAGTCCGACGCTGGACAAATCTCTTTAAAATACACTTCTTTTGAAAATATTTTAGGTTAACGCACTAACACAGTACAGCCATTAATGAAAAATGAGCACTCAGTTAATAATTAAAATTATCAAAAGTTAAACACAAATATTACACGCTTTTTTGTAGTTACCGCACTACTATTAAAAACGAAAACTAATGTTTTTGTTACTTTTAGAGTAAAATTTCTGTAAAATACACTTCCTGTAGAGATTTTACCAAAGAAAATAGAATTGGTTTGTTAGTTTTTAAGTTAAGCTGATGCAACACTAACAAAACAGTAGTCATTGACGTAAAAAACGGTGCACTAACTAATTAAAACACAATGCTTAAAAAAATCTAAGGTATTTTTTACTTTCAGCACTGGAAAACTAAAAAGTTATTTATTTATTAAACAACACAACTCGCCATTGACATTATATGTCATTGATTCTTGCCTAAATAAGTTATTTGAACCTTTACATAGAAAGGATAGGCAATCCAAAAAAATCTACCAATAGTAATTATTGTTGCATAAGAGTGCTTAATAAATAACTTCAAACTAGAATTCGTATTTTTTACCGAAATAAAAGTGCCTGGAGTAGCAGAAAGTATTTACGTTTTTACAATCCACTTAACCTTCAACAACAGCATATAGATCATACATTTCTTTAGAAGTTAGTTTTAAATAATAATGTAGTTTCTTTTTACTACCTAGAAAATGGTCTTCATCGATCCGTTGTTAACTAATATTTTGCTCAGTTTTATCTAGTTTATGCTTTGATTATAGTGTTTCTTAAATTAGCCTGAGAGGGTTGAAAACTAAATTAAACTTAACACTAATAATATATATTAACGTATTATGGTAACGTTTGAGGGTGCAAGAAAGTGAAAGAGTCTAGATGCGGGTGCATCTCGACTCTAGAATAACTCATTTAGGGTTTTTTTCAAAAAAAAAATGAATGAGTTACGGTAATTTTTTTTAGCAAAAGAACGAATAACAACTTTCTGTTTTTCTTAGGAAAAGGTTTAAATTTTTTTAACTTTGTCTTAAATTACGCTTAAAACAGAAAATAAATTATCCTTATTTTAATGTCTGCCAACGTTTCAACAAATCCATCCGTCAAGCGAACACATAGGTCAGCCATGTGCGACGGGTTTTAAGGTGTTTTCAAACAAATTTAAAATGTTGGATTTAAGAAAAAAAGTATTGGATATATGTCTGTAGACTACCCCAGGAGTCGCCCATTCCAATATATACAGTGACTTTCATAACACCCTGTATATATATATATATATATATATATATATATATATATATATATATATATATATATATATATATATATATATATATATATATATATATATATATAACTGTATTTTGTTTTGCTTTCTTGGGTAGAGGTTTGTTATGAATAATTAAGACAACTTTTTTGACGTTTCGCCCATTGGTTTTGGGCTTTTTCAAAAACTGTTATTTAGTTTTTTTCTAAAACATATAAAATGGAGTTACACTACTTTTTTCTTTTAAAATACAGTGGTTATACAATGAAAACACAATTAAAAACAATGAATGACAATACACATGAATTAAAAATTGTTTGGCTAAAATTAATTATAAATTACAAACATAAATATATATATATATATATATATATATATATATATATATATATATATATATACACTAGCGGAAACAATTAAAGGACCAAAAAAAATCTCAATTTTGTGCGATTTTTCAAATTGCTGGATCTTTGGTAAAAATGGTCAGATTTGAGTGAAAAAAAAATAAATTTGAAGCTTGAGGTGTCTAGTTTCAGGATCTTGCGATAAAAAAAATTTCCAAGCAACAATTAGCGCAAAATCCTAATGAATATCATGGAAAGAAAATTTTTCGAAATTTTTTGCAAACGTATTTTGCGTGTACGGACGTGAAAAATTTTTTTTAAACCTAACCACTATATGGATTGGATAGGTTGTTCATTTAGCTTCACTTTCTTTTTGTGTTGGCCTCGATACGACCATTCCTCGCTGAGTTATCAGACTTTGAATGCAAATGCGTCATTTTCTCTTCTCTCAGCAATATCTCAGGAACCAAGGGTCCCGCAGAAAAGGGAAGGGGGGTTTCGGAAACTTGGATCCATTCTCTACAATGCTCTGGCATGTTTTTTCAGAAAAAAATTTTTTCCATCCTTAACATGACTTTAAACAATTGTGAAAAACAGGACTTTTTCAGGTCTGTTAGAAAATCACGTGCCACATTGAGAATATTGGGAACATGACTAATGTTAAGTGTGCATCTTACAGGCCATTGTACCCCTAAAAGCCCTACAGAGTTTCAACCTGATCCATCAAGCCGTTTTATTGTCTCATTCGATTGAATTTTTGAAAAAATTGAAGGATCGCGTTCTTTTGCCTTGAGAGCTCATAATCTGTAAAAAAATGGAAAACAAATTTCTCCTAATTTGTTTCCACATTTGTATTGCGGAAAGCGTTTGGAGTCATGAAAAGAAAGTTCTTTAATTGTTTCCGCTAGTGTATATATATATATATATATATATATATATATATATATATATATATATATATATATATATATAATATACGCACCTCGAGACATTATGGCGATAGAGACATATTTATGGTATACAAAAAAAACATGGTCGGGACGATATTTAAACTACAATTCTAGTCATTCCAAATCTCAAAGGAATAGCGTAATTATAGGCTTAACAGACAGAGCATTAACTTTAACCTCGACATAATATCGTCCAAAAGCCTTAGAAAAGGTTAGAAAAATACTAAAAGAAAATCACTATCCAGAAGGACATGTAAATAGAATTATAAAACAAAGAACCTTTAAATTATATAACAACATAACTAAAAAGAAACTGACCAATGACAACGAACCAAAAAGATATGTAGCTCTACCCTATACGAACGAATTATCAGAAAAAAGTAAATACATTTTAAATAAACACAATATTATTGTTTGCCATAAAGCCCAAAATGTTTTATCATCTTTATTCTCTCCCCTTAAAAGTAAAGATCCAATAAAAATTAAATCTAATGTAATTTACGCTATACCCTGTGTAAACTGTCCTAAACAATATATTGGTATGACTACTCAACATCTTAACAGCAGATTAAACGGGCACAAATATACAAAAAATGCGGCAACTGCTCTACACAAACACGAAAAAAAATGAAAAACATAACTTCGATTTCAACAACACAAAAATTTTAACCCAAGACAACTATTACCAAAAACTCCTTGTTAAAGAAATGATCCACATAAAAAAAGAACCTAACGCAGTAAACGACAAACAAGACATTAACAATCTCAATAAAATTTACTACAAACTGGTACATTAAACACATAAATTAGAACTCTCGGTATATAACATACATTTCACCAAAAAATCTGCAGTTTTATCACAAAATAAAGAAACAAAAAATAAATCATGAAAAAAGAGAAAAAAAATACTGGTAGAGATAAAATACCTGAATACTAATCCTAGTTAGTACATTTTTAAACATCATAATGTCTCGAGGTGCGTATATTTTATATAAATATATATTTATGTTTGTAATTTATAATTAATTTTTAGCCAAACAATTTTTAATTCATGTGTATTGTCATTCATTGTTTTTAATTGTGTCTTCATTGTATAAACACTGTATTTTAAAAGAAAAAAGTAATTTAACTCCATTTTATGTTTTAGAAAAAAACTAAATAAAAGAAAACAAAAACAGTTTTTGAAAAAGCCCAAAACCAATAGGCGAAACGTCAAAAAAGTTGTCTTAATTATTCAAAACAAACCTCTACCCAAAAAAGCAAAAAAAAAATACAGTTGTGTTTTGGATGTTATTTACCTTTGTAATTAGTTTTAAGTGTCAAGTTTTATGTAATTAAGTTGTCTGTTGACCAGGGTGCGCCCTACTTATAGCGATTGTGTGCTGAGACCTCTAAGACCTATCGCCCTGATGGTGGCCTAATCAGGCCGAAACGCGTAGGCTTTAACAAATAAATTTGATAAGAAGGAAGATAGGACTTTAACTGTTCACCTCTCATATTTAACCATGTCCCTTCTGGATAGCAGCTACGACGTCAAAAAAAATTCAGCTATAATAGATGGTTTAAGAAAATATATATATATATATATATATATATATATATATATATATATATATATATATATATATATATATATATATATATATATATATATATATATATATATATATATAGAGTCATAGGTATGACGACATTACGCGTGCTGTGTCTCGTTTTAGAAAAAAGCCAGGAATATTCTAAAACGAGACGGAGCACGCGTGATGTCTTCATACCTATGACGCTCGTGGCTTTTTGTTGCTTGATTCTTACTTTACGTCTGGCGAATTTTTGCTGGGCGAGGTTTTAAAGGAAAGACACTTTCCGCACGTGTTGGGTACAATGTTTCTTCTACGAGCGTGAGGAAAATTATCCAGTTTTGGTATTTTTTTTTAATATATTATTTCAGAATAGACGTCAAAGTGAAAATACAATTCAGAGTTCAAACTTATATTATTTTCATTTGTTAGTAACAATATTAGTGGTTAAAGAACAGTTAGTTGCATTTGTTAAATTTATGACCGACACTAACTGGTTTTTAACTGGTATAGAAAGATTTCTTGACACTCCAGCATTATTTATGTCTTGTGTATTTTCAACATGAGGTGACTGAAGGTCAATTGCTGCTGGTTGCTGCGATTTGGAAGTTACAGCCTTAATCTTAATTGTAGCCTTGTAATCTTAATATGCATCAAGGATTCTTTGTCTTCAATGTTATTTAGAGTCAAATAATTTAATTCTTCACGGCGGCAGGCGCAGGCGCCTGCCACCTTAATTAACGTGACAACTTTATTCAAAAGGTATACATCATCTGGAGCCTCGTTCAGAAATTGCTGTATATTGTTTCTTGTTAGTATTTTAGATTTTTTGCCTGAAATCCAACGTTCTTTTTTTGAGAAAGGCGATCACGTTATAATATTTGCATATATCCAAATTATGTATTAATTTTAACATATATTTTAACATTGTGTACCTTGACCATAACGTGGATGGTTTGCAAGTTTTTGAAATGTCGGAACAGTATACGAGAATTACCTCTTCTTTCTTAAAATTGTTTATTTTCTTTTTTGCACACCATTTACTAAATGTTTTCAATTCTTTGGCATAACGGTATTTCGATTTTTCTGGTTACAGTTTGACGTTCACATTCTTGGCCTCTTCGACAGTGTTTTGGTGTTTTCCTGTACCTACTTCATTAATCATATGCTCTTCAATTTCTTCTTTGATCTCCATTTTCTACTCAAAAGTTGGATAAAAGTCGAATAACCTTTGTATTTTCACTTTGACGTCTATACTGACAATCATCAAGTAGGTAAATAATACAAACTTAATTGCATAGCAACGATATAAGAAGAAAGGCCCTGTAATTATTCGGTAGATTCATACTTTTTGGATGGTTAATTAATTTTTGGATATTTGCCACCAATATTTTACTAAATATTGTTGGGATTGGACTTCTTCGGTCCGGATCCAGTGACGTTAATTAGCACACGGTCTAATTAAATTACGATATAGGTATGTAATTGTTGATGTATTGTTGCAACTTTCAGTACGCATATAAGTGAATAGTATTACTTTCTGCACGCTCGTAGAAAAAAATAATTTTTTGATTTTTTAATAATGTATCTTTTACGTGCTTACACTAAAAAGTTATTGGCTTTTATAGCAAAAAACTGAACAACAACAATGTTAAAAAAACAATAGTATTGCCGTTAGCCTTAAATGCATATCATGATTTCTTGCAGCAAAAGAAAGAAGAGAGAAAGATAGGATAAAACGAAAACATGAAGATTTACTAGAAGAAATACTGGAAGTACAATCACTTCCGTTGGCTAAAAGAACAAGGAGCCACGAAACAGTGGAACAGCTAGTGCCTAAGGACTTATTTGAAATAGCGAAAGATACATCTCCATTGGTTAAAAGAACGAGGAGCCGTGAAAAAGCTAAAAGTCAATCGCCTGATGAAGCTTTCCTTGAAATATTGAAAGAAAAGTCTCCTCCTAAAACAAGGAGCCAAGAAAAAGTGGAACAGTCAGTGCCTGAAGACATATATAAAATAGCGAAAGATATGTCTCCAGTGGTTAAAAAAACGAGGAGTTTTGAAAAAGTTAAAAATCGATCGTCTGATGAAGATTTCCTTGAAATTCCGAAACAAAAGTCTTTTCCGTTGGCTAAAAGGAAAAGGAACCAAAAAAAAGTGAAAAGGCAATCGCCTGATGACTTGCTTGGAACATTGGAAGAAACATCCCCATTGGTTAAAAAAACGAGGAGTCAACAAAAAGTAAAACGACAAACGCCTGATGATTCGTCTGACACATCCGAAGAAAAATTTCCCTTGACTAGAAGAACAAGGAGCCAAGACAAAGTGAATACCGAATCGCCCGATGATTTCGATAAACTTATAGCAGAAACTGCTGCAAATGACTCTAGAATAAACACTACTGTTGGAAATAAAAGCAGGAAGTTATATATTCCGGGTAACTTAAGCCATTTGGATGAAATGCCAGGTATGTTATTATTTTTCTATGACACTTGTGTTAAAATCCCGCTTGATTTAAAATCGGAGGAATCGATCGTCACCGAACTAACTCCAATGGGCTTGTGCATTTCGCGTTTTCACTAAATATGTTAATAATATTGCAAAATCAGTCAACTGCAACGCGCATACAAAAAATTACGTCGGTTGGACGGATTATAACGAAAATATTAAGGTTTAAAGTTCGACCAAATTCCAAAAATTCAGTTTCCCGTCTGACGTCATCCTAGGAAAAACATCTGAACGTAGTGGGGAATGTGGCGAATCAAATTAAGGATGCGGCAACACTGACACGCGCCCCTTCGATCGTTTTAGTACTGAGAGTGTTTATATTTTGCATAACTTGTAGCATTTTTTAATCTTCGAATTTAGATTGAAAGTTTCTTCGGAATGCTTTAGTGTATTTAAATACTTGTCCCACGGAGTTCTTGCCATATGGGAATTTTTTTTACAAAGTTGAAAAAAATCACTTTGGTGTAGAAAAATGCTGCATATTAATAAACTAAGAATCCCTATGGAAAAATCTAAAACGACCCATAGTATATAGCGACAAAAACGTAAAATATACCCAAGAATAAAGTATCATTATTTAGCAAGATACAAAGAAAAGTTATTTTAAAGAATTATTTGGAATAATTTTTTTAAGAGTTTTAATATAAAACAAATAATGTATTAGGTACCATAAAACCCGACAACTTTGCCCAGTGTTTTTATTATTCCTAAATTATTTTTTTGTAAGACGTTAAATAATACTGTTAAAAAATAGAATACGACATGGCAGAACTTCAGTTTTCTGATTTTTTCTCAGTCATCTTTAAAATTTTAAAAATGACCGAGAAAAAATATAACAAAAATATGTATAAAAATATAACAAATATAACAAAAAAAAAATCAACCAGACAAAGTTGTCTGGCAACCTGACAATTTTGCCCATCAATATAAATTACGTATTTGAGCACATTTTTAGGACTTGTAAGGCAACAATGCCCACACTTTAAGTTTTTTTTTAATAGTGGTAATATTTTAACATAAAAAGGAATTTAAAAACACCGATTTTGATAAACACCATAACTTAATTGCTTACTAAACTCCGAACGAACAAAACAAAAACTTTATATTACTAGAAATTAAAATAAAGCAGTCTTGAGACATTCTTAATAATAATACTTGTTTAGGAAGAAGCAAATAGGAACTCTAAGTAAAAGTATTTAAAAAAATCCAAATTATTACAAGGTAGATTTTGAGCAAAAGTAAAAACCCCCCTTCTGCCAGTCTTAGAAAATGGCAACACCCTTTTAATATCAAAAATATTATCAAGTGATATGTCATCAATATCTGGAAAAATAAATCCATTATTTATTTTTTTTAGGAATTTTACTGTCAAATGATCGTTTTCATCTTCATTTTCAATGATGATCCCAACAAAATATTTACTGCTTTTTTTTTTTGGAAAACTGTACCGCCACATACATTCCTTGTTATAGGGTATCTGGCCCCACAATTTCGTTTCCTATTTCATTTTCCAGTCTGTTCTGGTCCTCTTCGTTTATATTTTCAACGCGTTGACAAGGCTCGGCAGGTATAGATTCTTATTAGTTACTTTTTTCACCGGTTGCTATTACCTCTCTGGCCTTAAGTTTTTGACAATGATATATCTTCAAAACTGATAGACCCTCCTGATTGGATATTTTTCTCTTTTTCTCTCTTTTATTGCTTTTTTTTGGAGTTCTTCGATCTTTTAAAAAGTTTAGCAAAGTGTTATCAATTTCACCCTTTACTTGGGGTTGCTTGGTTTGCTTTAATACCTCTCATCTGGCATTTTTTTAAACACCTCTTCAGGGTTGAATGGATGCATACCGGTCGCTCTGAATCCGCTTTTAATAATCTGTGGGGCATTTACTTCCGATTTTTTAACAGGTCTTTAGTAACTGAGAAAAATATATTTTTCAACACAGTTTATGTTCAGATTTTCCAATTTAAGTTTCGTTAAAATTGATCCCCATGTTCGTTTTACTGGACGAAAATAACTCGCATCTAAAGGTTGTTTTATTTATGTAGTATTTGGTAGAAATAACACAAATCGGATGTTATGCCTTTGGCATTATCTCGTGTTTTGAAGCCATTTGAACAAAGTCCATTGGATGAAAGTTATGCAGAAGTGTGGTGACTGTAGTTAATTTGAAAATGTATTATAGCTGAATATACATAAAAAAATCATTATACGGGGGAGGGGGGGGGGGGGTGGTGTGGATAATTTAAAATTTTCAAAAAAATATATATTTTTTAATAGAATGCTATGACTTTGGATTTGGACATATCTTTTAATTCTAAACAACTTTTCTATAAGGAAATAAGGGTCCTTCACTCTTGAGCGATTTTTATATTTTTTGGCCTGGCCTGTATGCTGTTTGACTTGAAGCCATGGGCGTACCCAGCGAGGGGCAGGGGGGGGGGGGGGGGCAGCTGCCCCCCCCTAGAAATTTATAAATTATAAAAAAGCACCGCTAAGTGCAGAAAATACAAAAATCAAAATAAACCACTATGGTTTTACTAAAAAAATTACAAAACCGAAAAATATAGGACACTACTACTAAAATATATTCATATACGTAAGTCAAACGCAGCGCACTGCACAGCCTATTAGATTTGCAATTGGCGGAATTAGCCAAGAAATATGAATTTTCTATTACGACCCTGGCCATTTGCACCTGCCGAGTCAGCCAAGTGCACTGCCGAGTGCCGATGCGGTTTGTTATTTTTGTTTTGCCAACCGAATTATAGAGTGGAGTGGGAGACATTCCGATCCGATGCGTCCGTCTCCGAATTCGGAACGTCGAAATCTTAACCTTGCAAAGTCGTGAATTTGTTGTATTGTGTTGTTTTTCTAATGGAATTTAATTATTTTCATTTGGTGTAGGCACTATCAGGGATGTTAATTTGTTTGTGCAAGTACTGCAAGTAGACTTAATTTACTTAGTTGTTGATAAACGTCTATGTAGTTAGCAGTTACGTTACACTAGTAAACATTGTGAGAAATTTATATTAAATTGTACTGTAACGAAAATGACCCTGAGTCCGCCCCTGACTCTTCCCGGCCGCGTGGAGAATTCTCGAGACGCACCGCGAAGCTTCGACACGCTGCGGAGCGCCGGGATTCGGGGAAAATGCATGAGCCTTCCGACACCGACTAAACCAATCAAGTAGAACAAAATGCACAATATTTTACCCAGTTTTATCAATTGGATGATATTACTGCGGAAATGGACCTATGGTATAATTTGTGGAAGGAAAAAAAGTCAACTGAGGACCAGCTAAAAGACGTCGAAATAACTGACCTTCTCGACGAGACCGATGTTTTTTTATCCCATCCTAAAACAGGCACTTTTGATTTTAATCACAATTCCATGCACCACGGCCACTGTAGAACGATCCTTCAGTACTCTTAGAAGAGTGAAGACTTGGTTGAGAAGTACCATGGGAGAGGAAAGGCTAACAGGATTATGTCTGATGAGTGTGCATCGTGATTTAATTAAATCAAATCGAGAGCAATTTGAAAATCAAGTTTTAAATAAATTTGCGACAAATCCAAGAAAATTGTTATTGAAGTAAAAATTAAGCGAGTTATGTCAAAATTTAGTAAGTAAAAAGAGAAATGCAAAATCCATTGTTTTTTTTTTGGTCAGCCCACCCCCCCCCCTATTTCAGATCCTGGGTACGCCCTTGCTTGAAGCCATTCTAAGTGAACCTAATATGATTATCGGGCATGCACCAACTTTTGGCGGTATTTATATTTCGGTTATGCAACTAATAAAAAAATCCATTTTTTGTACATTTAATGGATCACACTGTATACAATATTTCTCGTGAAACCGAAGGAAGGAGATTTTGGGATACTTCTGGGGCTCTTTTTGCTATTTCTGGGGGAGTAGATTCGAGATAATTTTTGTCGAGATTTTAACAGATCATTATTATTATTTTTACGAAATTTCACTTATTCTAGTGAACTATTGTCGATTCACTGGGTGGCAGTTGAGATAACACCATCACTAATTAAACAAATAAAGTTAGTTGCTAAAAGACAGCTTTCAAATCACGACTGCTGCCAAAACTGCCGCCTCCTAGATTTCAAAGCTTTTGTTTAAAATTGTATATAAGATAAATCTGTCAAATGGTTGGTTGCATAACAATTGTTCCTTGCAGCGTGTGTAAACGTTTTCTTTCGAAACAATACCTGTTCCGGAAAGTCGCGCTGTTGATTATCTTTATATATGTATAAAAGAAGAAACTGACTGACTGACTGACTGTCTGTCTGACTGACTGACTGACTGACTGACTGACTGGTTGACTGACATATCAATGCACAGCCCACACCGCCGGGTCTAGAAACTTAAAATTTTGCACAGAGGTTTCTTATATATCGTAGGCATCCACTAAGGATTTTTTTTAAATTCAACCCCTAAGGGGGTGAAATAGGGTTTCAAACTTTGTATGGAGGAAAAATATTAGATGGTCGAAACTTCGTAGAAATACTCTAAAAAATAAATGCTCAAACACGTGTTTTGCAGTTTTGAATAAATTAACCCCTGAGGGGTGAAATGGGGGTTCAAAGTTTGTAATTTAGTAAAATTGTTATACGTTTCTATTACTTTGAAAGTACGTGAAAGTATACCACCTATACCACGCGGACGAAATCGCGCGCGGAAGCTAGTCAAAAATATAATTCATTTATTTGGCATCATCTTCAACTTTAAAGGCACCTAGCTCCTTTAGGATGTTCATATAGAATTTTTATCTTATTTCTCGATGATACATATACACTTTTATCTTCCTGATTCCGATTGCCTATATTATTTTAAGAAAAAGTGATTAGGGGGAAGCTGCCCCCCTCCCCATTCCTCCATGATTAATCCTGTGCTTATCATTACCACGTTTCAGACATAATTGAACAAATGACTCCTGAATTAGATGCAACTCCCATTGTCCTCACCAAAGGAACCAAATTAACTAAGCGAAAACGAACCCAACTACTAAGAGAGAAAGAAGAGCAGAAGTCTGCCAAAAAAGCAAAACCGTCCCTAGAGAATAATATAGACACACCGATACCCAAAACTAAAAGAACAAAAGAAAAACTGGTAAAAGAGTCATCCAGGACGCGAAGAAAGAGCGGTAAGCAAACTATTTTTTTTTATTTTATTTTATTTATGAAATATACGTGAAGCCATCACATGTTAACAATAATAAAAATACAACAACGATTTAACAAAATTATCAAACATATCATCTTAACTACATAAGAGCCATAAGCAAAATAAAAGCACAAACTAAGGCACAGCCCCAAATCAGATAACAAGTATAAAGTGTTCACAAATCTTAAACTATTACACTTGAAATCACCCAGTGACAGATTAAAAATGTTCCATGATCTGCTGATATCATTAAGTGTATGAAGAGTTCTATCTAGAAGATAGTTCGTACCGTAATGAGTCCTGTGGAAGTTCTTATAAAAAAGTTCCAATTTCTTAAACTCCTACTCGGAACATTTAATCCAATTCTAGACAACAACTCCTCACAATCATTCAAACCAATCAGTATTTTAAACACAAAACAGACATCCAAGAACTGTCTCCTTCGCTCCAATGTCATCAAATCAATTATTTGCAGAACATCAGCCGTATGATAGTCCTGAAAGTCAACCCCTTTAGTGTTGTAAATATCCGTATTCTTTATCCGGATAATACGGAATCGGAATGAACTAATATCCGAATACGTATCCATTTCTTGAACCGCGCGAAAGCGGTTCCGAAACATGTATATACGGAATTATTTCGGAAACGGGTAGATCGTATCGAAGTTGAAGGTTAGGGATAGTATGGCGCCGTCGCGTCGTTCGTTCTCGTTTGAATTCGGTTCGGGTGAGGCGGGCGTTCCATATGATACCCGTTACCCCGATGAATAAGATATCTTTTTTTAGGTAATGTCAGTAGACAGAGAAAGCATAAGATCAAATATGCCAAATCTCAGACGGTGTTGTTCGCTTACACACGATCCCGATTCCGTTTTCTGTTTGCACTTTGCGTTAGTAACCACCCGAATGCGTATTTATTTTGATTCCGGATGCGTATTCAAGTCCGCGGCCGGTTACGGATAATACGGGTTCTTTTAATATTCCTATCCATCGGATTTTTGAATACGTATCCTCCCATCACTAATCCCCATCGTAAAGGCCAGCAGCCCTCAAAAACTTATTGTAGACTCGCTCCATAATGTCAATGTAGGCTTGGCAATAGGGAGACCAGATCATGCTCGCATACTCTAGATTAGACCGAACCAAGCTCACATAGATAGTTTTTAACACATCCAGTTCGACAACTTCGACAAACAAAACTCAATATCTTTAAACTCTTCTGCGGAACTCGCACGACATGATCATTAAAGGTTAACCGCTCATCAAAATGCACTCCCAGATCCTTCACCAATGATTTATAAACCAGTTTCACGTTATTGATGTTATAGGCTGTTGGTATTCTTGTTACTTTATTGAAACTTATAAAGAAACATTTGACTCTATTAATGCTAAGCTGGTTCACTTGGGACTACTCCCGAATGGCGTCTAAATCTCTTTAGAATATAATATTATCTTTATCTCGACAAAGTATCGTAAGCGCCATTTATGCAATGTTACAGGCGATGTAAAAAATTTATTTTTTTATTACTTTTCTACCAGTCACTAAGATTTATTCATTTTATGATGGGTAAAACTAAAACACTTTTATTTTTCGATGTTAGCTCAAATAAGTGGCGAGTGCCATATTTTTAAATTATCTTTTAAGGTTCCTTTGGAGATTACGATATTTTTGCTATCGCTTACAACAGTTAAAATTATAAGATCGGCAATGACTTCTGCAGGGGTGGATTTATAATTTCGTCTGAGGGGGGGGGCGCAACGTTACCTTGAGCTACACAAAAGTATCTACCAAAAAGAACGGGCAAGTTCGCGTGCGACACTATTTTTTTATTGTTTAGGGTTCTAAGAAATGTACACCATTTCATAATGGACAAAATATCTAAACCTGTCCTTGCGAAAAAAGAACGGTTTGTCATCTTACCTTACCAAAATTTTAGCATTTTTTTTATTTATACCTTCTGTCCATTTGGACTGATGTATGAAAATTTTTTCGAAAATATATTTTCGAATAGAGATGTTTTCAAAACTTTTTTTTGTGGATATCATTTTTTCGATTTTTTTTCACCGCTTTTCGAAATTACTTTTTTTTAAGAAAACATGTTTTTAGAAGGTCCATTTTTTTAAAAATTGTTTCGCAAAAGACTTCGAATATTCATATTAAAAAAAAAAACACTTTTTTAAAGTAATTACTACAGAGTAACATAGCAGACAAAAAACGGTTCGTTTAGGTTACTTCACGTCATTTTTTCATTGACATATTCTAAGCCAGTAGAGTTCATAATTTAAATTTACAAAAACTATGTTTTCTAAAAAATATATTTTCGGAAAATGAATTTTTGAAGGATTCTTTTAAAAAATATATTTTCGAAAAAATTTTGTAGATCCATTTCCGAAAAGGCATTTTTCGAAGAAGGTGTTTTTCGAAAAAATACATTTAATTTAACATCAAAAAGATGGTTGTTGAAAAAGACCAGAACAGTTGGTCATCTTAGCTTACACGCGACAGGACAAATTGTTTGATTAATATGAAAGTATAAAAAATATTGTAGCATTTTTATGCCTTCTGCTCATTTGGGGGAGTATACGAGTACTTACGAAAGTAAAATTTTTCTAAAACCAATTTTTCAATTTTTTTTAAATCACTTTTCAAAAATACATTTTTTCAGAGAACATATTTCCCGAAATTAAATTTTTCAAGCTTTTTAAAAAAGGGATTTTCGAGAAAGTAACGTACCAAACCTAAGGAAACCTGATGAAGCCCAAAAAAGGTACCTACGTTTTTGAAAAAATGTACTATCGAAATACGTGTTTTCGAAACAATATTTTCAAAATATTTCATAAATCTGTTTTCAAAAAAGGCATCTTTGAAAAAACTGTCAGGACATTTTTGAAAAAATGTACGTTCAAAATATGTGTTTATGAGAAATTGAAACATTTCATCCGTTTTCGAAAAAGCTGTTTTTCGAAAAACTTTACTTTCTAAAGCGATGTTTTTTGAAAAAAAAAACTATTTGGTTATTTGTTAATACCCAAATGTAAGACCTAGCGCAAATTTTGCTAAGATACAGTGAGATGTATAAGGAATGTTTTCAGGAACAATCAAAGAACATGTAAATCAAAAATGCCAAAAAGGGCTTGCAATTTTTATATTACATATTAGTATTGACTTATTATTCATATATTTGTTGTTTGGTATACGTGACTAATTCATTTTAACCACCTTACATAGACGGCAAATGTTTGTTTTTGTTTATAATATTTTGTAGAATGTGTAGGAATGGCTAATGTTTATGTAATAATATTTATTTTTATAAAATTCGCCATTGAAATCCTTTTTGTGCAAGACTTTGGGAGTCGCCCCTGCCCCCACCCCCCTAAATCCTCGCCTGCTTGATATGGCGACTTTTTAAATTGGAGTAAATTATACCGAAAAACTAGTGACATTATCTTTTGTAATTTTCTTCAAAATAATATTTGCAATGACTTTCTTAAACGATTTATATAATACAGAAAAAACCTGCATATTCTCTATTAAAATAATCATTACTTCATCAATATGTTTAAAATAAATTTAAAAATAATTTTGTTACTTTTCTATTAATTATTAGTATGCAATGTCAGTCAAATAAGTCATTCATAACTTAATAAGCCCGATTTCAAAACGTTTTAAAAACTCTTAATACCGTTGAACATATCAAAACGCAAACCGATTCATGTATTGCAATGTAATACATATAAAAAAGTTAAGTCTTTATAGAATAAACTAAATAAACCTTAATTTAAAACGCACTAAAAACCCTGTATAAATCACGTAGGTATGAAAATATAAATCAATTCCTGTATATTGTAAAATATTATAAACATAAAAAACTAAAAAAAAAAACAATTTTTATGGAATTTTTGTACTTTAAAAATCTATATCATATTCCATTGTATAAGTTTCATCGTAAAGATATCGATTAAATCGTTCAACTTCAAGGTGTGCATCGTGAGTATTTTGTTTGTTTAACCGTCTTAAAAATGTGAAGTCTTTTGGCCAAATAAGCAAAATGATTAATGGGAGAAAATCAAGCACTGGATGCTCTATATTACTCTATAATGATCTTAACTTAATAGAAAATCTGTGGGGAGAATTGAAGGTAGCTGTAAGGCAACACGAAATCTCTAATAAAGAACAACTTAAAGCAGTATTACAAACGCAATGGGAAAAATATCAGTAGACTATTGCGAAAAATTAATTCGGTCGATGCCAAACAGATTAAGGGAGATTATAAACAATAATGGATTGCCAACAAAGTATTGACCATACTTTTTGTATAGGTTTAGGATTTTCATTTTGACTGACTCTATAACAAATGACAAGGAGAGGCTCAGTCGGATCGTCGGGTCACCGATTTTCCTGAAATTGCTCAGGTATACAGGGTGATTCAAAAATACTTTGACGAACTTTGGAGTGTGCTTGCGAACGATATATTAAGATGAAAAGTTTCAATAAATAATATTCTTAACAGCTTGGTTTGGGAGATACAGGGTTCCAGATTTTTTTTTAAAATTAGTTACCATAAAATATCTAAACGAGTTAGGATTTTTTGTGACATTTGGTGAGTAAAATAAACACTTCAATAAGCTCAATTTGAAAGTTCAAGTTATTTTTAGGGTCAACCAGTGGCGTCGTCGGTACGAAATTATACACTCATATTTTTTATGAAAATTATGCCACGCCACTATTTTTTAAAAAATATTGATTTTTTTATGAATCTTTACTTCAGTCGCAGTAAAAAGGGTTTCTTGTATTTCTTGATACAGGGGATAGTTTAAGAGTAGATAATTTTTGTTGGCCTAGGTTACTAAAACGATATGGTTAAGTGAAATTTGTCGAAATCGATGGATTGGTAGGGGGGCAAAAGAACCTAATCAGCCGTGGCCACTAAGGTTCCCAGACTTAAATCCTCTTGATTTCTATTCCTGGGGACACTTAAAGTCACTGGTTTATATAAGGCCAGTAGAAAATGAAGAAGACCTAAGAAAGCGAATAATCGCCGGCTTTCAACCGATAAGAAACACACCAGCAATTTTAGCGCGTGTACGACATTCTTTTCGAAGAAGGTTAGATGCCTGCATCTTGGCTAGTAGACACTTTCAACAATTTATTTAATTGCAATTTGATTTTTGTAACATTTTTAAATGAAGTTATTAAACGATATTTTAAAATATAATCGTTTTTGTCGCGTCGGCTAACAAAAACTATTTACTCTTAAACTATCCCTCGTATTAAAAAAATCAAGAAATCTTTTTTATAGCGAATAAAGTAAAAATTCATAAAAATCGAATATTTTTAAAAAATCAGTGGGGTAGCATAATTTTCATAAAAACTATTCGAGCATTATTTCGTACCGACGTCACTGGTTGACTCCAAAAATGTATTGAACTTTCAAATTAAGCGTATTTACGTGTTTATTTTATTCACAAAATTTCAAAAGAAAATCTTAACTCGTTTAGAGTTTATTTTAAAATAACTGTTTTTTTTTTAATTTTGGGCACCCTGTGTGTCCTTAACGAAGCTGTTGCGGAACATAGTTTATTGGAACTTTTCAACTTAAAATAACGTCAGCAACCACATCCCAAAATTTGTCAAAGTATTCGTGAATCACTCTGTATAGAGGCCCACAAGTAAAACATGGCTCCCAAGCGCTAAAGTGCGACTCTCAAGAATATGTGAAAAAATCTCACTTGAAAATTCATATGAAAATGAATTTTCTCAAATTGTCATATCACTCAAAATAAATTATTCGTGTCTAATTTTTTGACCATAACTTATTAAGAAATCAACCGAATGCAATTTTTTAAACGTGGTAATATCAGAATTTTTACGGCCTCTAAAACGATGTATCACAAGGTAGGGAGTGCCATTTGAAACTTCAAAGCAGGATAGGCGAGGGAGGTGAAATGTAAAATTAAATGTGTTCATTTTAACTTTCCCTTCGATATCTAAATTGGCGTGGAGCGAATTTACTTCAAATAAAGTTTTATTTATGATATTTTACTGTAAAAGGCAGACGCGGCCCGTGAGTTTTATTACAGGTGGGGCAAATTTTGTGGGCAAATAGTGATATCAACGTAACAAGCAAAATGCACTTTGTTAATTGAGAAAGTGTTTTTTTTTTATTAATGTGCCTAGTTCTGTCAAGAATTTATTTACCTACAAAAAACACCGCAAAAAACATAAAAAATACTTAAATTACATTTTTGCTGTGACTTTTTTAAAATTACACATGCAAATAGTTTCTTGCACTGTTAACGCTATTGTTAAAACCATATTATTATTTATAAAAATAAATATTGTAACATAAACATTAAACAATCCTACATATTCTACAAAATATTATAAACAAAAACAAATATTTGCCGTCTATGTAAGTTCTTTGAAATGAATTATACCACAAAAATATAAATATAGATCAATACTAATATGTTGTATAAAAAGTGCAAGCCTTGTTTGGCAGTTTGGATTTACATGCTATATGATTGTTTCTGAAAACATTCCTTGCACATCTCACTGAGATTTTATCAAAATTTGTGCCGGATCGTTTTGACTTCTAAAGGAAACATATAGCCAAATAGTTCATTTTTCAAAAAACATTCTTTTGAAAGTAAATTTCTTCGAAAAACAGCTACTTTATCGAAAACGGATTAACGAAACTTTTCAAAAATATTTTCTGGAATACACGACATATTTCGAACGTACATTTTTTCAAAAATATCCTAACAGCTTTTTAACAGATGATTTTTTGAAAACAGATTTATGAAATATTTTCTCAAGAACACGTATTTCGAAAGTACATTTTTTCAAAAATGTATTCAAAAAATAATTTTAAAAAAATAGGTACAGGGTTATTCATTATATTTTGACTCCCACCTACAGCTCTTATTACGAGTTATAGAAAAAAACTTTAAATACAAAAGTTTTAGGTTTTTTCACGTAGTATCTTTTGGTAGTAGCGGAAATAAAAAATCGACTTTACAACATTGAAAAAATTAATTGAGTCATTTTTTTTTTAATGGAACACCCTGTATATTATTAGCTCAAATGAAAGACCTCTTTGTTCTGATTTCAAATATATACAATTTATTGGCATTTGGTTCAGCCACTTTTGAAATATTTCAGTTTAAAAAATACTTTATTTAAACTACAACAATACGTTTTCGATGCAACTTGATTATTATTAAAGCAACAAACTTTAATGACTGATGATCTCCAATTGTGGACAAATAAGTTATAAACTCAAATATTTCAAAAGTGGCTGAACCAAATGCCAACAAATTATATATATTTGAAATCAGAACAAAGAGATCTTTCATTTGAGCTAATAATATACAGGGTGTTCCATTTAAAAAATATGACTGAATGAATTTTTTCATGTTGTAAAGTCGATTTTTTATTTCCGCTATTACCAAAAGATACCACGTGAAAAAACCTAAAACTTTTGTATTTAAAGTATTTTTCTATAACTTGTAATAAGAGCTGTAGGTGGGAGTCAAAATATAGTGAATAACCCTGTACATTTTCCGAAAATATATTTTTTCGAAAACAGCATTTAGAAAATTAAATTATAGTAGCTTGGAAAATGTTAATGAAAAAAAGACGAAAAAAGATCCAGAACAAACCTAACCGCATCAGGTTTCCTTACGTTTGGTAAGTTACTTTCTCGCAGGGGCGGATCCAGGATTTAGGAAGGTGGGGGGCTAGATTTAAAGCGTTGCTAAAAATTAGACATTTGCCCCCAAATTTACAAAGAAGTTTTAAGACAAGGCTTAAAAAAGGTCTTAGTAATTAATTATGGTACAAAGTATCTATTTATTGACAGAACTTTCTTAGCAAACACCAAAAATATGATGTTATGTTGTTGTTGGCCGGTCAATGGGAGGGGGGGGCTTGAGCCCCTAAGCCCCCCGTAGATCCGCCACTGGTTTCTCGTAAAGCCGTTGCTTCATAAAATTAATGTGTGAAAAAATTTAATTTCGAAAAAGATGTTCTCTGAAAAATTGTATTTTTGAAAAGTGCTTTAAAAATAAATTTGAAAAATTGGTTTTATAATAATTGTACTTTCGTAAGTACTCGTATATCCTCCCAAGTTAATGAGCAGAAGGCATAAACAGTGTAAGTTTTTTAAAACCTGATATTGGCTAATTTTTTTATTTCAAAAGATAGATTAGTACTTCCAAAAGCAGAGTTGTATGAATTAACCTAACTAAGAAAAAACAGAAAAAAATTTTTCTCCAGCGTTGCCAGATTTCACAGTAGCTACTTAAACAATATTTTTTTAAATGGCAACACCGCATTTTTTATCATTATTCAAGAGATCTCAAAATTATGAATAAAAAATGTGCAGTAACATTTTTTTATTCGGGTAGCCGTTTTTGAGCGATCGGTCGAAAAAAATTCGAAAAGTTGGTTTCCGAAAAAAAAGGTTTGAAAGCATTCCTAGTTTTCGAATAACTGTATTCGAAAATATATTTTCGAAAAAAACGTGCTTTCAAAAATTATGTTTCGAAAATTTTTCATATATCGGTCCAAATGGACAGAAGGTATAAATAAAAAAATACCAGAATTTTGGTAAGTTAAGATGACAAAGCGTTCGGTTTTCTCAAGAACAGATTCAGATATTTCGTCCATTATGAAATAGTGTACATTTCTTAGAACCCTAAACAATAATAAAATAATGTCGCACGCGAACTTACCCGTCCGTTTTAGTATATATACTTTTGTGTAGCTCCCTAGAGGAAATTCTAAATCCCTGGTTAACACAAGAACTCAAGTACTAGTACTACACTACTACACAGGGAATACAACACAAATATCAAATAATATCCAAAAATATATTACGCAGGAAAATTAGGAAAGCCGAAACACCTCTTAAACTAACAAGTGACTTAATGAAATGTAAACAAAAGTTTATGCAAATACAATACGCATATTACGTAATTCGTTTTTCTTTGTCTAACCCAAATAATTTGCAATAGTATATTTCACGAAGCGGTTCGAGAGTATTTCCATAGTGGCCTGGGACAACCCGAGAACCGGCGGTGTCGACGTTCGCGCGCACGCCGAAAGCGATATTATTGATGGACCGTCGACAGCGCATATGTTTGTTTCTCTCTTAGTTTCAATGCAATTATATAGTTTTATATTTCCACATAAACCTATAAAGTTAAAATACGGCCGATCACGGAACAAGCTTGGCTAGATTCTTTATTGAGGAGTTTTCGCATGGAACTTGCACTTTTTTAAAAGAAAAAATAATTATTTTTGGTTTTAAAAAATAAATTATTTGGTGGGTCATTGACCAAATCACGTTATGGACAATCCGCGCCTGGTAAAAGGTCCTGACAGGACACAATAACTTAAACTAGGACTTACTCAGAAACGCACGACAATAGTTATTGACATGATCATATCAGTGCTGTGCAGTTTATGTATATAAAAAAAAATTGTTGCAGGTAAAAGAAAAGATTTTTTGGTAACCACCACAGATTACATGTCTCTGGATGAACTGTTTAATAAAACTTGTAGAGGTCTGGGAAATGACTCATTGACCGGAGGGCTTACCTCGTTACACATGCCAATGGATATTGCTGTCAGGTAAATTAAAAATTTTGAAAACGAAGAAAATGTTAGAGGCTTCGTAGATCCATAAGCGTAGTTAAGGGGGGAAGTGCTTAGCACCCCCAAAACTCTAATTAGCACCTCCAAAATTTACAACCCTCTACCCTATTAGACTTAGTTAAGCGGGAGATTGGGGGTGCTTAGCACCCCCAAACAAAATTTTTGGCCATATTATACTGAATAGGGTCTAGGGCTTCAGCACCCCTGAACTTGACTGCCTAACTACTCCTATGCCTGGGTCGAAAATGCTGAAAAGTTCCTTTTGTTTTTGCATTAAAGTACGGAAAGTGCAAAAAGCATGGATAACCTCGGGCCAGGTAGACAATGACCTTGCGTGTCTCATCATACTCCAAACCACTAACATTCTCTTGGTTTTCATTTAGTACGGACGTTATCTATATGTGACGGATTTAAGATGAAAACCTTGTTCAGTTCACTAACAGTTTAAATCAGTAGATACTAACATATTTAAACCTCTATTGCCAAAAGACTACCTATGCAAGTTATAATAATATAATTATACAGAGTGTTCGGAAAATATATCAGAAAACTTGAGAAGGCGATTCTACAAGGAACAATAAAATTATAGTAGTTCCGTAGAAATTTGGAAATCTCAATATTTCTCGAATTATAGTTGTGCAAAGTTTAATTTTTTTACTATATATTTTTTGTCATCCTGAATTTAATCTTTCATGTTTTACATTGAAATTTTACAGACAAACTAAGTTTAGTGGACTCTATTATTCCGAGGTAAAAGTACTTCACTGCTTTGCCGCTAGAGGGCACTTTACCTAAAACTCAAAATTTATTCTTATCATAACTTTTTTATTTTGACAGACGCAAAAATAAAGATGTCATTTTAAAGGCAATAAAAAACATAACAAATTCCGTACTTTTTATTTGAGTCGATAGACTTCACCGCTTGGTCGCAAATCGGCATTAAAATTCTAATTTTTTCAAATCAATTTTTTAATTCAGTCTAATTTAAATAAAAAAATCTAATTGTTATTATTACTTTACCAAATAACTTATTTATTATTATCCAATGCCACATTTTGTTAAATTTGAAGCACTGCGACTTGATTTATCGATGCTGCTGAAAATTTGTTTTAAAAAATTAAAACCAATTCCGATTTGCGGCTAACCGGTGAGGTCTATTGACTCAAATGAAGAGTACATTATTTGTTATGTTTTTTATTGCCTTTGAAACTACACCGCCATTTTTTGCAATATCTATCAGAACAAAAAAGTTACGAGAAAAACAAATCTTGAGTTTCAGGTAAAGTGCTGTCTAACGGCAAAGCAGTCAAATACTTTTACCTCAGGATTATAGAGTCCACTAAACTTAGTTTGTGTGCAACCTTTTAATTTAATACGGGAAAGATTAAAAATCCAGTATGACAAGAAAATAATTTAAAAAATTAAATTTTGCACTGGTATAACTCGTAAAATATTGAGATATCCAAGTATCCTAATGTATTTTCCGAACACTGTGTATACAGAACATAACAATTAAAACAAGCCACCCTGTACCACTCAGGTACATTAAAACATCAGGTTTATTGTAAAATCCAGAAATATGGTTTCTAGAGTTTCAGCCCTATCCTGGTTTCCCACCCCACCAACCCTCGCGTCAAAACATATTCAAATAAAAAGACGTGATTTGTCTCTTTAGAGATAGCACTGTCTTCGGATAGCTAAATGAGTATTTTAAAATGCCGGAGTGGACCAACTGAGTTTTTGTAACACAAAATCCGAAATAATCGTTAATTTTTAGCCAATAAAAAAATTAAAAAAAAAGTAAAACATGTTTAAACCTAATTATTTTCAAATAAGTAAAACGGGATGATCCGCTCTGGTTCTCAATGCCTCAAATTACTTGGTTGTTAATTTTGGGGGTTTCAAATTTTCGCGCGGTCAGTAAAGTCGGTAACCGAACCAGAACAAGGCCGAAAGAAAAAAAAGAAGAAAAAGAGTGACGCAACCCAGGGCCGTATCCAGCCCTACTTTTTAGGGGGGGCTAAGCAAAATCTTGGGGGGGCTTAATATTGTTTCTACATTATAGTGTAAAAACGTTAAAAATACATAGAGAGTTTTGCTTTTCGTTTTCACGGAAATTATCGTTTAAAAAAACATTTCTGCAAAACGTATATATATATATATATATATATATATATATATATATATATATATATATATATATATATATATATATATATACAGCCTGTTCAAAATGAAGTCGGCACTATTGCTAACTTTCTTATTAGAAGAGCTACGAATTCGACTAAATTAGCAAACTAGTGTATTTTTTACGCTGATTATCATACTTATGTCAAAAAACAATTGACAATCAGAATCACGTGATATTAACAAAAATGTATTTTTTTTAAATGGAATGCCCTATATCTACTATAACCGTATGACAGACTGTGAAATTCTAAACAAAATTTGTATTTTACTACATATCGCTAAAATTAATAATAACCGAGATATTTATATTTAAATCTAATTTACCATTTATTAACGCAGGCGGGCGTGGACCGTTTTGATAAAAACAAAACCTTTGACAGATCTGTCAATCTGTCATGATCAACATCCTATTTTGAAATATTTTTAGTTAAGTTTGATACTTTTGGAATAAAATGGTATTTACACATTTTTTAGATAACCTTAATTTAGCAGATCGGCATGAAATATTTTTTCAACAAGATGGTGCGCCGCCGCACAATACCTACGTTGCTGCCAATCTACTGACTGAACTTTTTGGACGCGGACCAATTTTATGGCCTCCGCGTTCACCAGACATTACTCCTCTCGATTTTTATTTTTGGGGATTTTTAAAAAACGAGATTTATAAAAAAAACCGTACAATAATGTTAATGAACTACAAGAATACATTACTAATATTATCAGTAACATTGATGGGCGAACCGTTTTGAAGGCTACACGGAAGGTTTTAAAATGTGCTCGGAAATATGTTGAAGTAGAAGGGGATGTGTTTGAGCACTTGATTTAAGTTCATAATATTCTTATTTTTGTTAATGGCAAATAAAATCCCAATTGGTTGTCCTGGAAATTACAACAGAAAATGTGTGTCGTTTTTATTATTATTTTTTTTTAAATTCATTATTATAAATAACATAATTATAAATTATTAATCACAACTACATGTAATAATCTTGTTTTTGTGATGGTTGCCTGTGAATAAGTTGTCTAGGAGGACCGTTTAATACGGTACACGGCCGCCTGCGATAATAAATGGAAAATTACATTTAAATGTAAATATCTTCGTTATTATTAGTTTTAGCAATATGTAGTAAAGGAGAAATTTTGTTTAGAAATTCACTATCTATCAAACGGTTATAGCAGATATAGGGCATTCCATTTAAAAAAATACATTTTTGTTAATATCACGTGATTCTGATTGTCAATTGTTTTTTTGACATTAGTATGATAATCAGCGTAAAAAAATACACTAGTTTGCTAATTTAGTCGAATTCGGGCCTGTTTAGCATTGAATATTTTGATCTTACCTAATGTTAAAAATAATTTTAAGCAAATTACGTCTCTTGCGTTTTTCTCCTATCTCTTAGGGTTTTAGAGTAAAATGTAATTTATTTGCTGTTACACGAAGTACCTAGTAGTTGATACAGTATCAATAAAAATCATTTAAATAAAATTATTTAAACATCTTACATAATGAACTCATATGAACAAAAGTCAAATAAACTGCTGAAAATGTCCTCCATGAGCCAGTAAACACCCGCATACCCTGGATATCACTGGACCATTGCTTGCCAAAAAAACGCATAAAATTTTATTTTTTTAACACCTTGTCTTTCGAAAACAAAGCGACATTCTAAAAAATTTTATAACACATTTTCGTCTTAAAATTATGTAAGGATTCTCCTCTGTTCTTTTGTCAGAGAGGTTAGGAAACACCCTGTATATATATATATATATATATATATATATATATATATATATATATATATATATAAATATATATATATATATATATACAGCGTGTCTTCGGAAGTTCTTACCATATGGTAAACATTTTTATTATTGATTTTATGAAAAAAAGTGCCTCTTTATAAAAAGTTCTGCATTATGAGAAAATAGCATCGTCATTTCAAAATTTGATCTTGGACATACAGGGTGGCTCAAAAATGTAAAAGTTCCAATCCACGTGAAGCTAAGACACAAAATCGTTATTTAAAGACAAACTGCCACTGTAAATGTACTAGAGTTAACTTTTTGTATGTTAGTGAATTAGGTTTGGAACATACAGGAATCCCAAAAATAAAATTGTTATCATCTTTACAAAAGATGTATATCTTCATAAACAGTTCTACCTTGTAAGAAAAGAGCATGGTTATTTATAAACTTGATGTAAGACAATACAGGGCGGCTTAAACAGCTGAAAGTCACAATTTAAATTTAAATTATTTTGCCACCTGTATGTCCTATATAAAATTTTTGAATAACCATGCTCTTTTTTCACAATGTATAACTTTTTATGAAGATATACTTTTTTGTAAAGGCGATAAAAAAAATTAATTTTATTTTTGGGACCTCCTGTATGTTCCAAACCTAATTTACTAACATAAAAAAGTTAATTCTAGCACATTTGCAGTGGCAGTTTACTTTTAAATAACGATTTTATGTCTTTTTAGCTTCACGTGTATTAGGACTTTTACATTTTTGAGCCACCCTGTATGTACTAGATAAAATTTTTGAATGGAAATGCTATTTTCTCACGATGCAGAACTTTTTATAAACAGGCACTTTTTTCGTAAAACCAATAATAAAAATTTTTTCCATATGGTAAGAACTTCCGAAGACACGCTGTACATTTAAGAAAACATTTTAAGTTAACTCAAAATGTACTTTATCATAAAATAAAAAATCTCTACTTAGGAACCCGTATTTAGAAAGGGTAACGTGCCTTTTATTTTAAAAATAGGCGCTTTTGAAGAGCAAACGAAAAAGCTACAACAGAAAACGGTTATAATATTTAAGAATGTAAGAAACATTTGGAACAAACTAAAATTTACTCTTTAATCTACCAACAAATAAATAAATAAGAAATAGGCAAGGTGTTTGCCGCGCGTGGCGGCCAGATTGTCGCTCTTTTATAGTACGACACAAAGGCCGTGTGCCGCGTTTATAACACCGCTCGATCGATGAGCTTTGCGGGTTAACATAGGGCGCAAAACAAATAATTTTAACTTAAATTTTAGAGCGGTGTTGCACGTTCCAACGTCGATATAAACATTTTCGTCTAGAAATATAGGTAACTTTTCTAGGGGGGGTTCAGACCAGCTCTAGGGGGGCTCAGCCCTCCCTGGCGCCCCCCTAGTTACGGGCCTGACGCAACCACTCAAGGTATGGCAAGCGAAGAAGAGAGTAGTAGTTAATATATTTTCATTATTTTCTTTGGTTAGTATTCACGCAGAGACGGTAGGGATTGCTAATGTGTGGCCAATCCCAAAAAAGTAGTTTAATCCATAATCTGGTAAAGAGCAAAAATCATTCAAAAGTATTTTTGTAATTGTTGATATTTTTAAGAGGGGTTTTTCTAATTTTGTGATTTAAAAGTCAGAAAAGCATATTTAGTGGATTTATATGGATATACCATTAAAAAATTTAATCTTTAATTGTTTCTAACAAAATAAAAAACAAACAAAAATAATTTTATTACATTATAATCTTCAATAATTTCCTCTCCCTTACGTTGTGAAGAGGGTTTAAATAAATCTTTCTCGCAAAACTTCTAAAACGCAATCTAAAGGAGTTAGATCGGGGAACCTGGGTGGCCATTCTGCGGGTCCAAAAGGTCAAAAATGATGTGTTTCAAGATTTTTAAATAAACATAACAGTAACGGAATTGGACAAGGTGGTTCGTTTTAAGTGAGTAACAACTTAAGTAACGTAAAGTTGAAACGAATTCCAATAAAAGTAGTTGTTTAATTAATTATTAATTTAAATCTTTTTGGTAATTAAAAGAGACAAAAATTGTTGTTAAAAAACCTTTAGAGAGATCATTTTCTCAAAACGCAATTTTTAACGCTTCTTAATTAATAGTTATTTATGATATAAGTGTTAAAAGTACAATTTTACGGCACGAATTTCAAAGTTTGCAGAATGAGCGAAGCGAAATTTCAGATATTTTTTTAATGGCGTTTTCATTGCGAGATCATGAGTTTCGAATGGCATGTTTTCAGGCACACGCGCCGCGCTGGGACATCTGAGGCAATTCGGCTCATATATAAGAAGAAACTGACTCTGACTGCCTAACTGACTGACTGACATATGAACGCACAGCCCACACCGCTGGGTCTAGAAACTTGAAATTTTGCACAGAGGTTTCTTATATAACGTAGGCCTCTACTAAGGAATGGTTCTTTAAAATTCAACCCCTAAGGGAGTGAAACAGGGGTTCCAACTTTATATAGAGAAAAAATATTAGATGGTTCTATTAACTCGAAACTTCATAGAAATGCTCTAAAAAATAACGTATAAGGTTAATAAGGTTTAAGATTTAGTACTGGTTTAAATTAAGATCTTCTAGTTGATCAGTTATGTTTTGACAGGTTTTTGTCCTGTCATTGTTAATAAGTCGTCATTAAACACTTATGAATTATTCTGATTTATTTGCATGATTTCCCTATGATTTTCATCTTGGAACGGGTTGTTAGAATGAATTTAGTTCCATTGTCGAAAGTACGTACTAAAATTGTCCCTTTCTGTATAAATTTGCGAAAAATCTCAGAAAAAAATCATAGTATAAAACTTATTATAGTTGTCTTATTCTTACACTTATCAGTTTAAAACTTTTGGTTGTCAAATCAGGCCGGACTAGCATTGGAGAATCTGGCCGTTAATGTTTAAACACACGTTTTACGGTTTTTAATAAATGAACCCCTGAAGGGGTGAAATGGGGGTTCAAAGTTTGTAATGGAGTAAAATTGTTAGACCGCGGACGAAGTCGCGGGCAGAAGCTAGTTTTGAATATACAGTATGTACACGGACGGGGTGAAAAAAAGAACAAATGGATCCAATTTTTAAAGATACAAGAAAGTAATTCTTAATAATTTGTAAGTAATTTGCTTCCCAAAAAACTAAGATTCACGATTAAAAAAAATTGTACTCGGTGTTCAAAAAATAGAAAACCATGAAGTTGTGCCAACAATAAGCATACTGCATATTTGCGATTTTAAAGCAAAATGTTAAATAAAGAAGTTGTTTTAAATTTTAATCAAAATTCAATATTGTAAGATATTATTTTGATATATCTTTAAAAATTTGGTCCATTTTTCCTCTTGTCAGCCCCCTTCGTAGATATAATGTATAAAATTCATCTCTTAATTTTTTTAACATGAACATTGAGTTCAGACATGTTTAGTAATAAAACTTTGCCAACATCAGTTTGTAATTTTATAAAAAAAATGGCGAAGAACTGTCGTCTTAAGGCAAGTAAAAGGGGCCCACTGTTAGCACCCTGATAATTTTTAGAGAGGCACCACAATCTTCATCATCCGATGAATCACCCAGACGTTTAAGACCAGTGCGCAAGAGAAACACTAGTCCTCAACTTCCAAAGAGAATACCCCTGGCCAAAACTCCAACTACATCGGCTTACACATTTCCTGAACTTGAAATTGAACCAGATTCCGGTCGTAGAAAGAAAGAGGTTCCGCAGGAGAAGATTAATATCTTGCAAGATCTCGTCGTAAGTAATGTATTTTTTTTTTATTTACAACTAAGTGATATTTCATAACTGCTATAATTATACACAGCTTCGCTCGTGGATAATTATATCCCCAGCCCTTCGAAAATGGAAGACTCCAGAATAGGGAATATGCGTATACTCCAAATAAACCTGGAATATTTCTTTTGTATTATCTATTTAAATTAAATGTTTATGGCGGTTGCTGTTATCCATTTATTCTGGTCTTTATTAACAACAAAAAAAAGATTTTCTACTACAAATTTTTACACAAAATTCGAAATGTGCAAAACGTGATACTATTGGTTGTGACGTCACACGTCATGTAAATAAAAGTGGCTAAAAATGGCTAGTACATGGTCAATTCCAATGTTAATTCATTTTCTTGAATATTTCCCAGAGGTAAGGAGATTTAGTGGATAAGAAACATCACATTTGAATAAAAGGAATGTTTAACAATAACCGGAACGAAATCTGTGCAAAGACAATCGGATAATTTGCTGAAAGTTAACGCTTGTATGATGGATGGCCGCTTACGTGTCTTTAAAATTTCGTTACAAATACTTATTATTTATTGGAACATAGAAATAAACGTACAGCCAAATATGCTTACTTAAATTGGACGATACTGACTTTTATGGAGCATTTTTGATTAACTTTGCACTAGGTATGTACTTTCTTCCAACATCGGCTGTTCTGGGCATGGGTAAAATGAGGTTTTCAGGGCACTTGCAGTGGTATTTTAGCATATTGGCACAATACCATATTTATAGGGTAGTTTTTTAATAGATTTTATTGCTTAATAAAAAGAAATATACACAAATTACACTGTAATAAAAAAAAACGACCGTAACGCAAACTAATTGCTCTCTGGGCAAGTAGGGTGGCTCTCCACTACTTGTCCAAACGGACACCTTTGTTTCCGAAGTTTAATTCATCGTCTGATTGATGTCGTGTTGTGAAGAGGAAAAAATAAATGGGATTGAGTATGTAACGCTAGGAAATGTGGATGTTTTTTGCGTTGCATAACAAACCTGTTCAACTTTAGGTATTTTCACTTGCTTTCGGACTATCATAGAAATTGGCGATTCATATATGTTTGTATGTAGCACCCCTAGGTTAGGCTTTACGTTAACAAGTAGATTGACACTTATTTTTGCTTATCTCCCGACGCCACTTAGCACTAGCCAATCACTTAGTCAATCAAACCTAAGCAAAAGTAAATTCGATTTAGCCAATATACAAATTAGAACTACACCTTATATACCTACTGCTTATTTAAAATAAATGTTTTCGCTCTATGGGCGCATTCCTAGAAATTTGTTGAAAGAACTCTTTGACAAAATAGCGACAATACAAAAAATCGGAACGAACTTAAGGAGTGTATCTGAAGTTGAAAACAACTATTAACACACTTATTTTTCTTCAGATACTGCCAAAGAGACCGTCATTACCTGATGTCCCGGTATCTGCCATGGAAGATCATCAATTTGTAGATGCCAAAGTAATGACAAAAGAACATCAGGTCCCGGAAAGAAATAAAAATATCGAGAAAAACGAGGAGCATCAAGGTAAATATTTCTTATTATGACCGGTGACATAAAAACAAAATGTAACACCCACCACTGATTCCTTCCCTTTTCTTACCTTTTCTATACTGCCGTAACAATAACCTAGGAATACAGCTAGTGGTTATAAGATAAGCTTTCGAAGGGATCGGAAGATTCCTGTGTCAACTGCTGTTAAACCAACACTTTACCTAACACCTTTTCTAGCTTTGCGATTTACTTCCTAACAGTATGATATTTACTGCCGAGGTTAGGAACTAACTCCAATTTTCTATGAATTCTTGACTAGTATTTATATATTCTATTTTTTCCATGTTCCCCTGTTCCCTAACAGAAAAACACTGGATCAACTACACTTTATTTCCAGATTACGTATGGGAGCCACTCAAAATACACTTTTTCATAATTCTTAATTTTCCACAAATTTTCTAGTAATCCTAGATAAATTCTTGGATTTCTAACGCACTTACTTTTCACGTAATTGGTCTAGAAATTACGACGACTTGTTGAACCAGAATTTTGGACTTTCTCGTAGACAGAATCTCGGTTAGCGATCGGGCAGCGTAACATCTTACATCGGTGAGTATCTTTCAACTACCTCCTTAGCCGGAGTCTTCCCGCGTATATAGAGAAAATTCCCATTAATTTCCTTTGTTAACAACCACTCCAAGAAAATTATGTATGAAATGAAAGATGAAAATAATTGTTCGCTCGTCTTCAAATTGTAGGTTAAGAATAAAATAGGGTTTGTTCAGACCACATATAACTATTATGTTCCTACTAAATTAAGGTTAAACAGTATTCGAATAAGGTTGTCCTTAATAGTGCGCGATAGTAATAATTGCATAATGCATTTATTTAAGGAAATAAAGCAGTCTAAACAATTGAAGGAATGTAAATATTGAAAAATATTTAAACAGGAATTATATTTAAATATACGAAAAGGAATCCTCAAAAACAAGTTTGCAACACAAAAGGAAATGATTAACGTTGGCGTTCAAAGAATTTTTAAATATTTATTGAAAAAAACAATATAATAATAAATAGTTTGTTTAAGTTTTATTGGAGAACTTGAAACAATAGAATTTTATTGAAAATAATTCATGCAAAAATATTGAAACACTAAGTGACCAGATAATTGATTATTAAAAATGATTTAAATAATCCACAAATACAACTTAACTCACATAATTAGAAAAATTAATCCTCTATTCCAAAAACACATTTAACTTGAGTGTGAAGAAACTATTACACCAAGATCCGCGAAAACTTTTCTAAGTCGCGTAACCGACCAAATAATAATTGACTACCGCTTCCGAATTTTGACCGAACATTTCAACAATCAGGAACAAACTAACCTTTTGCATTGATACTCTCAATGGGGAACTCTTCACCGCTCGAAAAGAAACACCTCAATTAAATTTACCTTATTATAAAAGTAAAATTACGTTCTGTCTGATTAGCCCAATAGTAGAACCGCCCCTTGACCTATCCTTGGTAAACAAGTATTACAAAATATAGCGCCATCGTAAAACCTAAATTTATAGTTTCTTTTATGTGCCTTGTATAAAGCACACGACAATAAATGTCTTTAGAAAATGTAGGGAGCAAGAAAAAAGCTACACACTTGACAGATCAGTTCGTAAATGTTCGATACATACACAGCTTTTTATTCATTTGCCTGCTAAACAAAGTCGCCCAGTCGTAGAATCCGCGGAAAACGAAGAGGAAAGTAGAATTTAGTGGGGTTGTAAATGCCATGTTGCCACATTAATTTATTGGACTTAACAAAAGCAATTAATGGAAATTTTCTCTATATAAGCGGGAAAGACCCCGGCTAGAACGTTAGTTGAAAGATACTCACTGATGTAAGGTGTTACGCTGCCCGATCGCGAGCCGAGATTCTGACTACGGAAAAGTGCAAAAATTCTGATTCAATAAGTACGGTGTATAGTCATAAGTTTTGGAGCTTATCGCAAATTCTTGCCAACTAGTGTGAAAAATAAGTGAAAAAGTAAGTGCGTTAGAAACCCAATAATTTATCTAGGATTAGGTACTGGAAAAATTTTGAAAATTAAGAATTGTGAAAAAGTGTGTTTTGGGTGGTTCCCATATGTAATCTGTGAAAATAAAGTGTCCTTGATCGAAAAATTTGTATTTTTTTTTAGGGAACAGAGAAATATATAAATAATTAGAATATATAAATATTAGTCAAAAGTCATTGAAAATTGGAGTTTGTACCTAACCTCGGCAGTAAGTAATATACTGTTTAGGAAGTCAATTGCAAGGCTAGAAAAATATGTTAGGTAAAGTGGTGGTTCACAGCAGTTGACACGGGAATCTTCCGGTCTCCGAAAAACTTTATCTTGTCACCTCCAGCTGCGTTCCTAGGTTACCGTTTCGGCCATATAGAAAAGGTAAATAAAACGAGAGGAATCAATGGTGGGTGTTGCATAATGCAATTTCCAATTACTCTCTAATAACCTACAGTAATTGCGGTATTTTAGTATACTTTATCAATCTGCAAATATGTCACATAACTGAAATCCTGGCAACAACCGCTCTCAAAAACTAGGTGGAGTAATCTCTGAATGCTCTAACATGTAACATGTAAATAATGGTATCTCGTCCTTGTTTCTAAATCTACGGTTGCGTAGTACATTTTAATTCTCCCTGGGCAAAATCTACGCCGCAGGTACGGATGCGCAGTTTGCGAAAGGGCGTTTTTCAGAATTCACCGGTATATAAACCCGTTCCAGTCGGTAAGCGTCCTATCCTTTCTCACATTACGTAGATAAGAAAAGGATAGCATTAACAGAAACGGATTCCTACGCCGATAAATTTTTAGTAACACAATCTGTAAGCTATGCAATACACATTTTTTGACCCGGGCCGGATTGGCAGTCGAAGTCAATTCTTCGTCTGCTTCGTATGGATAGCGTCTTTATTGTAATTTGACCGGTTTTATGGACTATTTAATTGTAATGTTAGTGTTAGTTGTGTAATACAATATCGTTTTGCTCATGGTAATCATCTTGCTAAGATACATAGGGCGTCCAATGCAAAAATCTCGTGTTGGCGTGTGGTGAAAAATCGTGTAAGCAGTATTTTCACGTAAAACTGTAAAATTTACTTCCGTCGAGTCTAGTACGAGCGTCAAAAAGGTTCTTGTCGGCATTTCGGAGTTTTCTATATGATGGTCTATTTTGCAGCTTTGAAATATTCAAAATATTAAAATAAGTATTTTTACATGGACATTGGACTAAAAATTTACTAAAACTTCTGTAAACATGTATTCTATCTAAACTGATATAACACTACATACTCGTATAAATTTTAACGATGGTTCTGGTCAATAATACAGAATGCTTTGGTTGGGTAAATTTTAACTGCGTATAAGTACCTCCGGCAAAGCGCGTGGTGGAAAAATAATTCTTGGCTTAAGCTATAGGTACTTTCCGTTTTTATGTCCTAGATTGGTTCTGGCAACCCATGATTTTTACTGTAATTCACAAAACAGTTTTTCAGTGTATATCATATCGACGTCTCCTCGAGCTATACAAAAGTATACCAAGTATATCAAGTATATACCAAAAAGAACCGAAAATTTTTCGAAGACATATTTTTCGAAAATATCTTTTCGAATAGAGTTTTTTGAAAACTTTTCAAACCTTTTTTTTGGAAGCCAACTTTTCGAATTTTTTTCTAACCACTTTTCGAAATTACATTTTTTTAAGAAACATGTTTTTAGAAAGTATATTTTTTCAAACATTGTTTCGAAAAATACTTTGAATATTCATATAAAAAAATACCTTTTTGAACGTAATTTACTACAGAGTAACATAGCAGACACATGGAAACGTAAACCTGATCGAACACAAAAACGATTCGTTTAGGTTAGTTCAGGATCTTTTTGTCATTTTTTCATTGGTATTCTCTAAAGCAGTAGAGGTCATAATTTAAATTTAGAAAAACTACGTTTTCTAAAAAATATATTTTAGGAAATCGAATTTTTAAAGATTCTTTAAAAAAATATTTTCGAGAAAATAATTTTGTTGCTCCATTTCCGAAAAAGCATCTTTCGAAGCTGGTTTTCAAAAAAAATACTTATTTAACATCAAAAAAGATGTTTATTAAAAAAAACACAACAGTTGGTCATCTTAGCTTACACGCGACAGGACAGATTGTTTTTTTAATATAAAAGTGTAAATATTCTATCATTTTTTTATTTATGCCTTCTGCTTGGGTTTTCTTAGGGGATATACGAGTACTTACGAAAGTACAATTTTTCTAAAACAAACTCTTCAATTCTTTTTAAAGCACTTCAAAAATACATTTTACCAGAGAGCATCTTTTCCAAAATTAAATTTTTTCGGATATTAACTTGTTTAAGTAACGACTTTTTGAAAAAGTAATTTACAGGAAAGTAACATACATACCAAACCCAAGGAAACCTGATCAAACCCAAAAAGGTGCGTGTAGGTCTGTTTAGGATCTTTTTTTTATTAACATTTTCCAAGCTATTTAGTTCATAATTCTTCATTCTAAATAATGTTTTTGAAAAAATATATTTTCGAAAAATGTACCTATTTTTTAAGACATTTTTGAAAAAATGTACTTTTGAAATACGTGTTTTTGAGAAAATATTTCACAAAGCCGTTTTGAAAAAAGCTGTCAGGACATGTTTTTTGAATAAAAACCATTTGGTTATTTGTTTCCTTTAGAAGTCAAAACGATCCGGCGCAAATTTTGACAAAATCGCAGTGAGATGTGTAACAGTGTAACGAAGACAAAAAGGCTTTCTTTAGTGATATAACATATTGGTATTGATCTATATTAATATTTTTGTGGTATAATTCATTTCATTTATAAAATTCGCTATTTTTACAATTTTTGTACAACGCCTCAGGGGGAGATCGCGCAACCTGCGCCCCCCCCCTAAATACGCCACTGCATCGTGGTTTAAGATGTTTATGTTTAAGCATTAAAATTATAAAATAACTTCCTGTTTGGTTAATTTTTAATTTATTGTAAATGAGTACTATTAAATTATTATTTCCATTTTTAGATGAATCCATCATTCCAGATTTGATTAAGTTGCTTAAATTCGTAGTTTCGCTCCTAGAAAGGAGAAACCATTCCGAATGCGTTCAGAAGTTACGAGATCTAGTAACAATAGTTGAAAGAAGTTAATATTTAGTACTTAATACTAGTAAGAGAAAATTTTTTTTGATCAGAGTTAGTTACCTGTGTTATGTTGTTTAATGTATTAATTATCTATTTAATGTTAATGTTAATTGTAATCTAGTAAAAAATACGTTTCGTAAAAAAAATATATAATGTTGTTAGAAATTGGAGGTTTCTCTTACACCGAATCGACGAATTTACATAATTCAGCTGAAACTTAATAACCCGATTAGAAAAATTTTGAAATACATATTCCAACATGTGTTTACGGTTACCTCTGTTCTGATCATTCCAGCATAGCGTAATGGTAACTTATTAAATAACCTTCTGCCCACGTAATAAGGACTTCTCTCACTTAGAGTTAGGTTATGCTCTGGAGTAATTAAATTTTGGTTAAATCAGGTATTGTAGCCATGGATGTCCCCAACAGACACAAAATTATCAACATTTCTTTTGCCATAAATTAAAATCTCCAGTATATAAAAAGCGGGCAAAGTATGAAAACTATAGTTTCTAAAAAGATCACGACATGAATGCCTGATTCCAACACCAGAAACATTTCTTAATGCTCTTTTTTGCAACTTAAAAACTCTTAACATTACTGGAGATGCACCCCAGAATATTAGGCCATATTTTAAACGAGAAACAAACTGGAAAATAATCAGATATTAGAGTATTTACGTTAACATTTCTTAGGCATTTTTTACACAATTCGGTTGTATGACAGCTCCAATTTAAATAATTGTCAATATAAATACCCAAGAGTTTTGTCTCAGGCACCTGAGCAGTCCACCTATATTAGTCCCAACTAAGTAACTTTCACTGATTGATGCCCTTGGCGTAAAGTTTATAAAGACAGTTTTTTTTGGGTTAAGACTTAATTTGTTTATAGTAAACCAGTTTAAATGTACTAAGCATACTTTGAAGTCTTGCGACAGCCCTATCAACTGTAGTATCACAACATAATAATATGTACGTGTTATCGTCCGCGAACATTGTCAAGTCACTTTGATCATTCACTACCCCAGACAAATCGTTCACAAATATCAATAACAGAGGTCCAATAATGAATCCCTGCGGCACACCTATTGAGACACTCGATCTGTCCGACCTCACTCCACCAATATCTACTACTTGATCTCTATTCTAAGATATGACTGTAGCCAATATCTAACTTTTCCTCTAAGACCGTAATGATTTGGTTTCGGTATTAATATGGTATGGTCGACCACATCGAACGCCTTACTTAAATCCATGAAAATACCAAAACATTTTTTGTTTATATCCAAGTACTTATATAGTTGCTTAAAAAAACTGTAGAATGCATGGATTTATTAAAATAGGATTCGATGTCCGTATACTGTGAGCGTATCGAACGTGAAGCCTTATATTTGTTTGTTATGAAAACATTTCCCCTAGAGGTAGAGTTTACGAACTTTAAGGAAATACGTAATTGAATCAAGAATGGTAGTAGAAAGAGATAAAAGAGCATTGGAGTGTTGGAGCTCAGAAGTGTTCCTGTCTCTGCTGGTTGCTTAGGAAAAACGTCTGAACACTCGGTTACACATACGTCTTTGTCTAATGAACTAGAAAAGAAAAAGTGCGACTTATAGATTTATAAATGAGTCGGAGCGACTCTAAATAAACCTTTAGAAATAATATAACCCATAAAATAAAATCTTTTTAACTTAAATTTATTATTTAGCAGAAAAATACAATATTTTAGGGCTTTTATTACTTTTAGTAAATCTTGTGATACTTCTAACGTATTTTTTGTACAAAAATAAATAAATAAATAAATAAACTTGTAATTTCTACTCCAAACAAGCATAAACATGTGATTCTATTGACATGGTTTTCAAAGTTGCCGCACTTACCACGAAGTCATAAAAAATAGGCGTTTTTAAGAAATCAATGAGAAAATACATTTCAAATAAACAAAATCTGCTAAAAAATAGTTGGTAGCCTGATAAAAGTGTCCATATTAACTAGAAATATTATGCACTACTTGTCGGATTAAAATGACATACGAAAGTGATAGAATCCAGGTCCTCACTTAAATAATAGGCCCATTTGTAATTTTCGAAATTTGACACCCTGTACATCAAATTTTGAAAAAAATACATTTGGAACGATCATAAAAACTGAAATTATTGACATGATATTCGAAGTTGCCACACTTATTAACTTGTCGTAGAAAATAGGACTTTTGCAAATCTACATTTAGGTAAATTGTTTTATTAACAGTATTAATGGTTAAAAACAATAAGGATTGAATTCAAAAAATTGGGAATAAATATTAATATCTAGAACAACTTAAAATAAACCTAATTCAACAACAATTAATTAAAATAACACAAAGATAATCATACATACTTAGTAGGTTTATTTTAAGTTGTTCTTGGTATTAATATTTATTCCCAATTTTTTGAATCCAATTCTTATTGTTTTTAACCATTAATACTGTTAATAAAACAATTTACCTAAATGTGGATTTGCAAAAGTCCTATTTTCTACGATAAAGTAATAAGTCTGGCAACTTCGAATATCATGTCAATAATTTCAGTTTTTATGCTCGTTCCAAATGTATTTTTTTTTCAAAATTTGATGTACAGGGTGTCAAATTTCGAAAATTACAAATGGGTCTATTATTTAAGTGAGGACCTGGATTCTATCACTTTCGTATGTCATTTTAATCCGACAAGTAGTGCATAATATTTCTAGTCAATATGGACACTTTTATCAGGCTACCAACTATTTTTTAGCAGATTTTGTATATTTGAAATGTACTTTCTCATTGATTTCTTAAAAACGCCTATTTTTTATGACTTCGTGGTAAGTGCGGGAACTTTGAAAACCATGTCAATAGAATCACATGTTTATGCTTGTTTGGAGTAGAAATTACAAGGTTGAAAAATCCGATATACAGGGTGTTGAATTTAAAAAGAAATTAAATCTAATTTTATTTTAAGTACGGACCTGGATTTTAGAACTTTTGCATATGGCATTTTAAACCCACAAATTGTGCAAAATATTCTTACCCATTATGAATTTTTTTATTTCAAGTGCTTACAGAAATATTACAAAAATAAATTTTAGGCAAAACTTATAAAACACCCTGTATCTCGGTAAAGGTTAGAGATTGGACTACTAAATGCGGGTGATTTAGAATCCCCAAGGTGGTCTCTATCTTATGGTATCGTATGTACATTTAGATCCGCGTCACCCTTCTTCAATCAATATTTAAAAATTCTTTGAACGCGAACGTACTTCACTTTTAATCATTTACTTTTGTGTTGAAAACTATTTTTGAGAATTCTTTGTCGTATTTGTAAATAATATTTATTATTATTATTGGAAGACCGTCATTTTCGTCGGAGAATCTTGACCAATCATTTCGATAAATGTCATTCCAATATGACTGTCCTTGCAGTTGTGTGAGCTGCATTGACATAGTGAGCTGTTGTGTTTTTATGTTTTTTTTTTCAACGAGATTTTTTAATAAGGGATGTACAATTAACGTGACCAGACGTTCCGCTTTCGGCGGGACAGTCCCGTTTTCAAACGACATATCCCGCTGTCCCCCAGACACCGCGGGGAACAGCAAAATGTCCCGCCTTAAGAAAAACTGCCCCGCCTGTCCGAAGCTGTAATTGTAGGCGAAAATCCACTAACAGCGGCCTAAGCACATTTTGAATAAGGTATGGACATCCGAAAAAACAAGTTTAAGCAGAGACACTTTAAAAATCGTTACTTTCCAAAATACCCGGTTTTGAGTTACGGGTGTTATTTAAAAAAAGTTTAGCCATCATTTTTACACCTTTGAGGGTTGCATTTCGCACTATCCCTTCTTAATGAATATCTACGCCATAAAAGGAATACGATCCCTACATTTCATGTTTATATGTCCAATGGTTTGGGCTGGACGTTCATGAGTCAGTCGGGACCAGTCTTTCTAAATAGACCGAAAGAATTCCATAATTCTCTTTTTTTTAGAATGCAGTAGACGCCAAAAGCACAACACGCCACTCCAGGCTTCAAGCCGATACCTCAGTTGCGGTAAGTTTTTTTTATCAATACTGTATTTTTGTGTTGCCATGTCTAACAGCGCAGCGTCTAACAAGTTGTCGTCATGTTTAGTCTCCCGTGGAAATGAAATCTCCGACAGCCGTCTGACGTCTTTAGCCTCAACTTTAATTAAATAATAATTTTTTTTATATTACCCAAAACGACTTACCTTACTTTTTAACATTTACAAGAATTTTTTTTTAATTTTTACCGTATTCTCCGTTTTAATTTTTACCAAACCCGGCTTATCACGGTGTACCTCGACTAAGTTTAACCCAAAGGTCTTCCCACTTCCATTTTTTTTTCAGATTTTGTTAAAGTTGTGTGGCCTTAGAAATTTAAGCCTAAAATGAAAATCCTAGATCAATAGTTGATTTTACTAATTTTTTTTAGGTTGGGCTTTATTTTTTTAAAAAAGGTAGTATCAAATTTTTTTAAGGCGTATAATCATCTTTCAAGTCCTGGAAACGATATCGTAGTGGAAATATTTAATATTTTTAAATAGCTTTGATAGTCCTGAAAAAAGATGAAAAAATGAGTTTTCGTCAGTTTTTGGTACCTATCTCTTAAATGGTACGTTCAAATGCGATGGTTTATGAATTCATTTTAAAAATAATGCAATTATCTACAAATCAAAAAACAATTGTCTTTCTATCTGCATCTGCTCAAAAGATATAGGTGGATAATAGAAGGTTGAAAAATTCGAACAAAAAAAAATGGAATCAGAATGTTGTGATATATTATCTCAATAATTATAAGTAGAGAACAAAAATCCAGTTCACTTACATTGGCGTAGTTTTTGATATTTCTTATTTACTATTTTTTAGTATGTCAAAAAATAATTTTTGCACTTGGTAAACTGTGGTAGAATTACTTAATTGTGTTATATAAATTACGGGCAGATGCCGCCCGCGGCGTCACCCGCGTTTTTTTAGGTTTTCGGTTTAGAATCTTTGATTAATCCACTTATTCTGGGTTGTAACTTGAACCCCCATACAAAATTGTAACCCTCTAGAACGTCTAGAAGTGGCAGAACATTTTCAAACATACCTACCTACCATATATACTTACATGCACAGTGCACACCTACAGTCATGTAGTTATATATATATATATATATATATATATATATATATATATATATATATATATATATATATATATATATATATATATATATATATATATATATATATATATATATATATATATATATATATATATATATATATATATATATATACAGGGTGTTTCATAATTGAATGCTGATCCTTAAGGGTGATAATCCTTGGATGATTTTAAGAAAAAATCTTTATATGAACATAGGTCCGCAACAGCTTTATTTCTGAGATACAGGGTGTTGAAATTTAAGAAAAAAATCTGTTTTTCTTCAATATCTCTAAAACCGCTTTGTATTTTTGTTTTAAATTTTGGTAGGTGCAAAGTACGCTTCAAAATACATTTTCTTCAGGATAAAGGTTTTTTTAATTTTCATCAGTGGCGTCCCTGTTAACATGCCCTGCAATATTTTTAATCAAAAAAATGATACGCCACTGTTTTTTTTTAAATAAATGTTATTTTTATAATTGCCTTCTATCTTCTCATAAAAATGGTCTCTTGACTTTTTTTTATCCGGCGTACGGTTTTCGAAATAAAGTTCATTCATTTGCTTGTCCCTATATGATTTTTTTCTTGTAGTCTCAATTTCGCAATTTGTGGTAACCAAAGCATCTAGGCTAGATTTTTATATTTTATAGTAACTACTATTTAGTTCTAGTAATTAAAGCCGTTAAAGAGTGGGATTATTTTGTAGGCTAGAAACATCTAGTATGCTAACAACACATTTCGTTGTTTTATAAACGCAAACAGTTAATTTAATTTTGGTATATTTTGTCCAAAATGGTTAAGTTTTTACAAATAAAAAATGTATTTTTATGCGTGCTTATTATTAGAACTAAGTAATAGTTAGTTACTATAAAATATAAAAATCTAGCCTAGATGCTTTGGTTACCACAAATTGCGAAATTGAGACTACAAGAAAAAAATCATATAGGGACAAGCAAATGAATGAACTTTATTTCGAAAACCGTACGCCGGATAAAAAAAAGTCAAGAGACCATTTTTATGAGAAGATAGAAGGCAATTATAAAAATAACATTTATTTAAAAAAAACAGTGGCGTATCATTTTTTTGATTAAAAATATTGCAGGGCATGTTAACAGGGACGCCACTGATGAAAATTAAAAAAACCTTTATCCTGAAGAAAATGTATTTTTAAGCGTACTTTGCACCTACCAAAATTTAAAACAAAAATACAAAGCGGTTTTAGAGATATTGAAGAAAAACAGATTTTTTTCTTAAATTTCAACACCCTGTATCTCAGAAATAAAGCTGTTGCGGACCTATGTTCATATAAAGAATTTTTCTTAAAATCATCCAAGGATTATCACCCTTAAGGATCAGCATTCAATTATGAAACACCCTGTATATATATATATATATATATATATATATATATATATATATATATATATATATATATATATATATATATATATATATATATATATATATATATATATATATAATGCTCGAAACTAGCGCGGATCGATACATAAAAAAAGAGATGAGAATTATTGTGGGCATGTCCGCTACATGAACAGAACAAAATGAAAAGTTAGAATGGTAACCCGTACGACACGTGTTTCTGCTCATTGGCTTCATCAGGCCCACGTATGTGACCGTGCCTCTCAACATAAGTCGAGACGCACTCGTCACATACGCAGTTACGGGTGTAACCTTAAAAAAGAGAAAAATTAATAAGGACCACAAACAGGAGCCAGTACACCCATTTGTGGCTTCAGCCAAAAGACCCCTTTTTTGGGGGCAACAATTAGCGTCGCCGACGGAGGCAACTATAGCCACCCGCCGTGGTATCCTATAAGCCCAAGTAAAAGAAAAAAAATGCTAGAAACTAGTGCGGATCGATACATAAAAAAAAAGAGATTATTGTGGGCATGTCCGCTAAATGAACAGAACAAAATGAAAAGTTAGAATGGTAACCCGTACGACACGTGTTTCTGCTCATTGGGTTCATCAGGCCCACGTATGTGACCGTGCCTCTCAACATAAGTCGAGACGCACCCGTCACATACGCAGTTACGGGTGTAACCTTAAAAAAGAGAAAAATTAATAAGGACCACAAACAGGAGCCAGTACACCCATTTGTGGCTTCAGCCAAAAGACCCCTTTTTTGGGGGCAACAATTAGCGTCGCCGACGGAGGCAACTATAGCCACCCGCCGTGGTATCCTATAAGCCCAAGTAAAAGAAAAAAAATGCTAGAAACTAGCGCGGATCGATACATAAAAAAAAAGAGATGAGAATTATTGTGGGCATGTCCGCTAAATGAACAGAACAAAATGAAAAGTTAGAATGGTAACCCGGCGGGTGGCTATAGTTGCCTCCGTCGGCGACGCTAATTGTTGCCCCCAAAAAAGGGGTATTTTGGCTGAAGCCACAAATGGGTGTACTGGCTCCTGTTTGTGGTCCTTATTAATTTTTCTCCTTTTTAAGGTTACACCCGTAACTGCGTATGTGACGAGTGCGTCTCGACTTATGTTGAGAGGCACGGTCACATACGTGGGCCTGATGAACCCAATGAGCAGAAACACGTGTCGTACGGGTTACCATTCTAACTTTGCATTTTGTTCTGTTCATTTAGCGGACATGCCCACAATAATTCTCATCTCTTTTTTTATGTATCGATCCGCACTAGTTTCTAGCATTCTTTTTTCTTTGACGTGGGCTTATAGGATACCACGGCGGGTGGCTATAGTTACCTCCGTCGGCGACGCTAATTGTTGCCCCCAAAAAAGGGGTCTTTTGGCTGAAGCCACAAATGGGTGTACTGGCTCCTATTTGTGGTCCTTATTAATTTTTATCTTTTTCAAAAGGTTACACCAGTAGCTGCGTATGTGACGAGTTATAATATATTAATTTTTATTGAACTGATAACCTTTCAATTGCTTAATCATTAGTTTGTAATGTAACGATGCATTTAACCTGAACAAATTGTATGTATAATTTATTTTGTTATAATAAATACTAATGAAGAATCTCTATCCTCAATTTACTAATGCCTCCACATATCCTCCATCTCTGTTCATACATGTAACCGTTCTATTACAAAATTCTCTTAAGACATTCCTAACCATACGGGGCGTTATACTACGAACCGCTTCTGTAATTATTCTCTCTAAATGGTTAACATCTTCAAATGGCCTTTGAAGGTATACCTTTTGCTTTAAATAACCCCACAAGAAAAAATCGAGTGGGGTTACATCTGGAGACTGCGGCGGCCACGGAATTTCCGAAAACCGATGAAAAACTCTTCCATTGAAAATATTTTCCATGTATTCACGTACGTCTAACGTGCTGTGACATGGGCAAATATTTTTTTAATGTAAATAAACAATGTTGAAAATTTCAAAGTTATTTTTAATTCTAAACATCTTTTCTTTATAATAATTTTCGATATTGTCGAAAATAAAGGCACTTTACTCTTGAGCAATAATCACATTTTTTGACAAACCTCGTATACGACCAATAAAATTGGATATCTGATGATTGCATTTTAGGTTTTGGACCATGCAGAACTTTTTATAAAGAATAACTTTTTTTCGTAAAATTAATAATAAAAAAGTTTCCCATATGCCGCCAACTTACGTAGACACACTGTATATATATATATATATATATATATATATATATATATATATATATATATATATATATATATATATATATATATATAATAAAAAAAATGGAATAACGGGAATATAGGTCACAGGAAAGACTATTTATTTCACAATTTTAACATAAACCAAGCTTTCGCTGAATTTTTCAGCTTCTTCAGGGCTACAATATTATAACATTATAACTATATAACATTTATTATATAGAAAAATAATTTAAACTTACTTTGTTTTTTGTGAAATAATTATGTTACAATGTGGATGCTGTATGGTTTTTTTTAATTATTATATGTATAAATTATGTATATAAAAATATTTGACGTTTTATCTTTTTGTAAAATTGAATGATTGACATATAAAAAAGGTGAGTATTGTTGATTTGGTGTTTTATTTATTTTTATTTTTAATATGGTTAGGAATCATCATAGTAAAAGTGTAATGAGGAAAACATTATAAGGATTAAAGAATATCTAAATTATTGTTATTATTTTGTAAAAATTCTTTTTTATTATTATCAATAAAAAGTAAGTAAGAATAAATAGAACTTAAATCGTTTATATCACTTCTTTTGTTCATAGAATTTGGTTCTTTTTGAATTTCTATCATTATACATTATTATTATTTCTACAATTATACAAGGTCGTGAATTAGAAGTCACTATATATATATATATATATATATATATATATATATATATATATATATATATATATATATATATATATATACCGAGAATAAACTTCATGGAGATTGACATAGTTTTTTAAATTTCTTTTATTATTTTTAAAAATGTTTTTACATACAGCTAGCTGCTATAAATAGTGGATCGTGGTATATAAGTGAATGTATTATACAGAAATGATGTGACCCACAAATATAGCTATTTGGCACTGTGTAAGCGTCGGTAAGTGGGTCCTAAAAAAGGGGTGGGTCCTGAAAAAGCTTTTTAAGTAAAGTTCCCTGTGGTCAGCAGAAATGGTCTTATCTACAAAACTTAATTGGGGATACTATGCTTCACATTATAATTTACATGGCAATATAAAACACTTACCTATAGTAACTCTTAAAACCCTGGATGGGTTTGGCTAAACATCTGTAGCATGGCGTATGTCTCGACAGTTGCTTCTTTCAGCCTTGTCCGCCGCGATGAAAAAATCTGTTTGCGTAAAGAAAATGACCGTTCAACATCTATTGAGGTAATTTGCGCGTATGTAAAATGATCTTTAAATATGCGTAACGAAGGTAGTGGGACACTATACACCTGCGACGCACCACTCACAACTAGAAGATTCTCCTCTTGAACCAGAAAACATATTACCCTCTGCAAAAACGTTAATTGTTACCGGTCTTCAGTACATGGTACGGGGTCACACCACCACCACTATAGATAGGCACCGCGTGATACGACGACGCCAAAGCGCGATGCCCTGGACGATGCCGATAGCACGACCCTTCAAACGTAACCTGCTATTTAAAAAGCCGTCACACACGGACACGTTCGCTACGCGGTGAATTGCAAGGGATCTTCCACTGCCTTTTAGTTATTTCACCACAACGTTTCACCTAGTAAACATCTCCAGTCGTCTCCAAGTGCATACATTATACAATTTTTGTCTGAAGGTGACTGGAAATGTTTACCAGTTGAAACGTTGTGATACACTACATAAAGACAATGAAAGTCCAAAATACATTTCTCATTTAGATTTTAACGGCTTTTGAACACTTTGGGACCCACCTACACCAATACCCTAAAACTAGCACTTTTTTGGTGGGTTAGACCATTTCTGCATAGCACGATTCACTTCTTTACATAATGTAAAGAATTTTCCATCCTCGATAAGCCAGATACGCCATGTATTAGGGATATGTATGATAGACATTCAATCTTGGAAAGTGAATTAGGAATTTCGTACTCTAATTATAAGTTATGGTTAAAACTGTTCATCATTTTCAAAAAGTTGACTGAATTTTAAGCAAAATAAAAAAAATCATCTTTTATCTGGAATAAAACCAAAGATTGGATCGTCGGAAACTGTATGTCCGCGCCGACGCGACCGTGTTGAAGTGCCAACCGCACAGAGCGTTATGATGAAATGCATTTAGTGTCTGTATTAAAAAAAATCGAGTTTTACTTACTAAGTGAAAATATAAAATTGATTCCTATTAATTTAATTTCCTTTAAATTAATTATTTTCAATTTTGTTCTTTTATATGGAATGATACATTAAAAAATAATCTATTTAAAGGAAATTTAATTAAAAAGAATCAATTTTATATTTTCACTAAGCAAGTAAAACGTCATACGCGGTTGGCACTGTCAACACTAACACCGTCTCGCCGCGTCGGCGCGGCATACAGTTTCCGGCGGCGATCCTATCTTTGGTTTTATTCCAGTTAAAAGATGCTTTTTTTATTTCACTTGAAATTAAGTCAATCTTTTGCAAATGATGAACAGTTTTAACTATAACTTATAATTATTGAGATATATCACAACATTCTGATTCCATAATTTTTTTGTTTGAATTTTTCAACCTTCTATTATCTATATCTTTTAAACATAATATAGAGAGGAATTTTTTTTTAATTTGTAGATAATTGCATTATTTGGCATTATTGGCACTGTCAACACCGTGGCCTCGGCGCGGACATACAGTTTCCGACGATCCTATATTTGGATATATTCAAGATAAAAGACATTTTTTTTATTTTGCTTAAAATTGAGTCAACTTTTTAAAAATGATGAACAGTTTTAACCATAACTTATAATTATTGAGATATATCGCAACATTCTGATTCGATAATTTTTTTGTTCGAGTTTTTCAACCTTCTATTAACTAGTATCTTTTGAACAGTTGTAGATAGAGAGGCGTTTTAATTAAATTATCTTTAAAATGAAATTATAAACCATCGTATTCGGATGTACCATTTAAGAGATAGGAACCAAAAACTGATGAAAGACTCACTTTTTAATTTATTTATCAAAGCTATTTAAAAGTATTAAATATTTCCACTAAGAGGATAACGTTTTCAGGACGAAAGAATATTATGCGCCTTAAAAAATTTTAGTACTACCCTTTTTCATAAAATTACGCCGCTTAACCTAAAAAAAAAGAGTAAAATCAAGTTTTCTTTTCAAACTATTGATCTAGAATTTTCAATTTTGGGCTTAAATTACTTAGGCCACACCACTTCTGAATCTGAAACAACAATGAAAGTGGGAATACCTTTGGGTTAAACTAAGTCGAGGCGCACCGTGTTATATCATAAGTCAAAACTAGCCCCGTCTCTTTCTGTTGAACCGCCCAAGAAATTACGTCATAATTTCAACGGTAGAGAGCAAATCTTGACAGCGACTTATAGACACCGAAAGGCGAAACGACAGCTTTAATTCACTCTACAAGCGTACTAATATATTTATGTAATTTTAGAGTGTAACAGATTTTTCGAGACTTTCTATTCGTAGTGAAGCACCAATAGCTCTTGTCAGTGATGGCGATTCGGATATTTTTCAATCACTCACGTCATCAGTGAATTGCCAGGAAATAGGTAAGAATATAAACAGTATAGTCTTTCTTTTCTACAACAATAAATATACCTATATTTGACATTGTCACATTTAAATATTTCAAAATGTACAAGGATGGACTAAAAAGTCCATGGAATGACGGATAGATGACGCTGTTTTACACTTTTGCATGGCGCTCTGGCAAGGTCACTTCTTCAGACCGTCAGCTGTTAAGACCGCCGCGTGCATTAGTTTGGTTTTAAGAGCTGTTTAATTAAGAACGTGTCAGAGTTTTTGACGAGATGGATAGTGTTGAAATTCATGGTGTCATTAAGTAAGGGAGAGTGGTCCACAGTGAGACGGTTTTTTTCTAACCAAGTTCTGGCCGTGCTTGAATTTAATTTAGTTAAAAACAAAATTGAATAATGAAATAACTTTTATTTTAGTAAAAAACATATGATATAACAACAAAAACTTACAATCTACGCTGTAACAAGTATATAAAGTAAGATATAAAAAACTTCCTCAAAGTATGCCGTGGAACCAATTACGCATGTCTTGAATTATTACTCTTGACAGGTAGGTAAACGGTATAGGTGAATAAAAAATAGAACTGTCAAGGTTGGAAGTTTTTATTTTTAAGAAAATTAAATATGGTAATAACGACAGAACAGAAAGCTTTTATGATCGAAAGCTATTTTAGAAATGGTAGAAGGATTGATGGCCGGTGGGTTTATTCAACCCGGGACGCCATTCAGGATTTTTAAACAGAATTATTCCCACACCTAGTCATGGATTTCGAGCAGTTTCGCCAAATTTTGACTAGATATGTGGCTTTGTTTAGTGGAAGTTTGAATAGAAAGGAAGGTAGTGGGAGACCCAAAGCACTGCACAAAAAGTTGAAGAACTGAGGCAAATCGTTAATGAGCACCCACAAATCCCTATTTGGCGTTTAAGCCAGCAAGTAAATGTATCCTCGGAACTCGGAACCTGCAATTCAATCCTGAAATGTGACCTGCATATGCACGCTTATCGTCTAAGCTCGGTCCAAGAATTGTTACCAAACGACAAGTCGCAGCGAATGCAATTTTAAGAGTGATTTATGGGTAATTTGCATAATAATGAAATCATATTTGAAATAACTTTTTTTTACTGACGAGGCATGGTTTTACCTCTCTGCTTATGTAAATTCTCAACAAATGAAAATGTGGAGTTCTGAAAATCCACATTCCTTTATAGAAAAGCCTCTGCATTCCCAGAAAGTTGGCGTGTGGGCGGCCATATCGAAAAGAAAGTTAATTGGACCGATTTTTTTTGAAGGGACTCTCAATTCGTCGCGATACCGTAAGGAAATTTTAGAAAATTTTGTAAACGCATTAAACGATGAAGAGAAACGACAAGGCTACTTCCACCAGGATGGCGCACCAATTCACGTAACTCTTGAAAATTTAAATTTTTTGGAAGAATCATTATTCGTAATATGCCAGTTAGGTGGCCACCACGGTCCTGCGATCTCACGCCGTGCGATTTTTTTTATGGCCACACGTTAAAAACTCAATTGTCAAAACCCCTTGTGAAAATTTAGAAGACCTACGGGCTAGAATTACAAATAAATTTCAGAAGATTAACAACTCTCCCCAAAAGCTCACCAATGTTTTTGATGCTGTAAAAAGAAGAAAGAGAACATGTTTGAAAGTAGAAGGTGGACACGTCTCTCATTTAGTTTAAATTTATAATTTTTAGGTTCTTTTTGGTATATCTTTTTTTTAATTCTGTATTATGCAATGACAATGACAATAATGTAATTTTCTTGAAATTTTTTTGACGTAACAACAATCGAATTAACTTCGTCTATTTGTAATTACGTGTGCAAAAGCAACCAATGACAATAACATTACAGTAATACTAGTCCCTGGGGAGTTATCACTTATGTCATACGTTACCATGGAATTTTTTTGACAATTCTGTAACTGTTACAATTTAAAATGTCGTCACTTTATCCAACCATAAATCTTTATCTATGATCACTTTCGTCAACGTTTGGTGAACAAACCAGTGCTTTAATCGACAAAATTATTGAAGAAAATACACCAAAATATACTGTTAACAGTAAAAAGTATACTTGGAAAATATTTATGGAGTTTTGCAGCACGCGGAAAAATACATTAGATGAAAATCGTACAGTGGAAGAACTGGCATTGATACTTAAGGATTGGGCGGTTAATATGAGAAAAACAGATGGTACAGAGTTTCAGGAGGCTACAGTTAAAACTATGTGGAATATAACATGTAAATTATTTCAAGAAAAGTACTACAATGAATACAAAATCATAATAGATCCGTTCAAGAGTGTGATTTTTCAACAAGCGCGCAATGCCCGCGACGCAACACGGAAAATTCTGAAAAAGGACCCTTCTAAACGTAAAATGAGCTCTGTGGCATTGTTCATTGGAAATAAATAAACTAATCAACTTTTGGAATGAAAATACCCCTGAAAGACTTCAGCGAAAGTTTAGCTATATCGTCCCAGTTGAATTAGCTTGGAGAGGTGGCGAATTCGCTGCTTGTTTGGTTGAATTTTTTCATATCGAAAGAAATAATGATGATTCTCCAACAAATCGCATAGAATTTAACCCAGTTTTTAATAAAACCTGCCAGGGGGGCTCAAAAAGCTGTACTAGCAGTAAATGGCTAGTTCGAAACAATAACAACGACGCATGTCCCGCCAGGCTATTTCTCAAATTGATATCTAAGCGGGGTACAAACACAAACATTAAGTCCAATAGAGCCTTTTTAAGACCAAATCGCCACTGGAAGACAGAAAACGATAACTGATACGACAACATGCCAGTAAATTTCTCGTGAGTGTTTGGAGCGTTTTCGAAAAACCAAAGTGGATTTTATGCGCCGATTTATCACCACAGATGAAACTTGAGTCCACCATTACACACCAGAAACACAACAACAAATCTAAACACAGTGGCGGCGCAGTGGGTCTCTTCCCCCAAAGAAAGCAGTGAGTGTTCTATCAGCGGAAAGGGTAATGGCTTTAATTTTTTTGGGGCGCAAAATGTATTATTCTAATTGATTACTGTCCAGAAGGCCAAACCATCATAGGCGAATACTTTACAAATCTTTTGGGAAAATAAAAGCAAACAGTTACTGAAAAGCGTCCTAGTTTAGCCAAGAAGAAAATTATTTTTCATCAAGACAATGCACAGCCCCACACGAGTGTTATTACTATGGCAAAAATTTATGAATTAGGCTTTAATTTGCTGCCACACTCGCCTTATTCGCCAGCGTCGAACTATTACCTGTTTCCACGCCTGAAAAAATACCTTGCAGGCCAGAAATTCTTAACAGACGACCATGGTAAAGCTATTGTGGATGCCTATTTCAAAGAGCTTGACAGGTCTGAATGTAATCAAGGCATAGAGGCTTTACATCATCGCAGGCCTAAATGTATCCAGGTGGCAGAGGACTATGTTGAAAAGTAAACGTAATTTCAAACCGCAAAGTTCTATTTTTTATTTTCATTCCATGGACTTTTTAGCCCATCTTCGTATGATACAGCAGAAAGTTATTGTGTTTTATATATAACAAATAACTATGCAACAATAATGTTAAAAAGAACACAAAACAGTAGTACTGGGCACTGAATACAACTCTTTAGGTATTATCTGTCTTTGCTCAGTTGACAATTTAATCATTGCATTTTCTCTTTTGTATTTTGCTCCAGAACAACTAAAGGTGCAAGATAACATAGTTACATCAAGTCACGAAGGCGATGATAAATCACCGAGGATTGAAATTTTATCGGGTACGTAGTGACCAGCGACATAAAAGCAAAAATGGACCGCCTGTATTAAAAGTTCCATTCATAAATTATTTAGGTTTTTATATGGGCAAAATCTATGTCACAGGTATGCTTCCGCAGTATGCTTATATGCGTTTTCCAGAATTCACCAGTTTCCAGTTTTTTCAAAATTGCTTCAGCAATTTTGATGAAATTTACGTGGTGTAAAGTACTTAAATTAAGCATACTTCTGACTATGAAAATACTTGACATCTCCTAAAGGGGCGTGCACATGAGAAGACGATAAAATATATATATTTTTTTAATAAAAACATGTACGCCACAGATTTTTTCACATTTTCGTATCTTAATCAAATATTCTTAAGAAAACTTGCACCTTCATATTTTTTCCAATTTTCACTTCGTTTAGGAGATAAATGGAATTTTATTAAGCGCCTTACTGGTTTAGTTTTCCCCAGCAGATAATAGGACATCGGTTTTAACAAGCAAAGAGAATTTCAAAAATATAACACCCTGTACCTTTGAAACAAAGCATCTGCGGACCCATGATCATATGAACTCTTTGCCTTTGTTTTTCTTTAAAAATCTCCCTTTAAGCGATGGCACATGTTTTTTGAAACACCCTGTATGTATGAAAGATTAGAATCGTATAATATATGGCAACACTGCGGCGACCGAGAGTGCTTGTCTTTTACCGTACACTGGCGCTGCTGAAGACTACCGACATATTAAAATACCGAGGATATTTCTCGACAGTGGTGCTATGTACTCCATGAACACATTTACTTCAGCCTTTTTCACCCCTTTAGGGGTGGAATTTTGAAAAGTCGCTAGTGGGTATCTGCACCGTATGAGGATTGTATTTTCGAAGTTTAGTATTTCTAGGGCCAGTGGTTCGGCCTGGGCGTTGATATGTCAGTCAGTCAGGATTTTGAATTTTAGTGTACGTGCACATATACAGAGCGGAAGAGAGCGAATTGATTGCATCTTTAAAAGCGAATTTCTTATTTCATTTATTTTTCTGACAAGTACGGAAACAGTCACAATATGGACCCAACAACATTATTATTATTATTTAAAAATCCTTTAATAAAACGACATTTTGGCAAGAAAATAAGATATTGGACACATAATATTAACGTATCAAGAACTTGGTATATCCTGCCATAGTTTTAATAATAATAATAATAAGTTTATTTAAATTAATTACAATTTAAACATGATTTCATATATATATATATATATATATATATATATATATATATATATATATATATATATATATATATATATATATATATATATATATATATATATATATATGTATATATATTATAAATAAACTTGTTAAAACCCCCGAAGACGTGCTTGTTGGGGGAAATTATATCGCGATTATGATGTAACGAATTTGTTTCATCCCATAAAGGGTTTCGCAAAAATATTTCGTTGATTAACTGGTTTTCAGGCCAACAACTGCAATCCTTCCCACTTAAAGACAAACTGATTTGTGTTCTAGAGCAGTGATTCCCAATCTTTTTATACTTGAGTACCACCTGAGAATTTTGCAGGGTCGTGGCGTACCACTGGTTATATTATAACTTTTTGAGGTGGGTTAAGTAAATTATATATACATGTGAATAATTTTACAAAATGTATTTAAAATTAACCAAATACAGAAAAGAAATCCATAAAACTAGAAAAAGCAGTTTATACAGCATGTCGAGAAACCTAAACAGATGGGAAACTTTTATATTTTTGACTTTACAGAAAAAAGTTATTCTTCATAAAAGGTTCTGCTCGTTGAGAAAATAACACTTAAATCAAAAATTTGGACCCATTATATACAGGTGTCAAAGAAAGTAAAAACCACAAATGCCGTAGAAGGAAAACTATCTTTAATTTTAATTGCAACTTACAATAACGTAAGAAAGTGTCGTCCAGAACTGAAAAGTGATCGAATATGAAATTTGACAAAATATCTTTATGGCCATTCATATTATGTACCATTGAATTTTTTAAAAAGTGTTATGATATACATGTTTTTTAAATAACATATTGCCAAAATAAACAATAATAACATTTTATGAAATACTACGCTAAGCTTCAACATGACCACCATTTATTTCCATGCAAACTATTGTACGTCGTGAAAATTCCCCCACTTTCTAACTATCTGAGGCGAAATTTCTTTGACACATTCTCTGATAATTCTCTCTAAATGGTCTATGTTTTCAGAAGGTCTGTGGGCATAGACTTTTTCTTTTAAGAATCACCATAAGAAAAAATCTAGGGGAGTTATATCTGGGGACCTTGGTGGCCAAGCAAATTCTGACCTTCCAATCCACCTCTGTGGAAATGTCCGGTTTAAAAATTCTGTAACTCTTGCAAAGCTGTGACATGGACAATCGTCATATTGGAACTAAAGTGTGTTTCTTATATCCAGTGGTAGTCGATAAAAAAACTGAAATAAGTCCGTGTTCAAAAGTTTTCCTCATACGGCATTTATCGTTTTTATTGTTTTTTGACTGGGTCTGGACTGGGTCAAAATTTTTGTTATGTTATATTTTCTCAACCAGCAGAACTTCTTATGAAGAATAACTTTTTTCCGTAAGGTCAAAAATAAAAAAAATTTCCATCTGTTAAGATGGTTTCTGGACACGCTGTATGTAAGCCCATTGTACATTCAGCGTGGCAAGTTGTAAGTTTTACCCCGCTACTTTTGTTCTGTATTATTGAACGCTTCTGCGTACCACCCCAAATGCTCTCGCGCACCACCAGTTGAGAACCACTGTCTGGAGGATCGTTCGAACGGGTTTGATATGCATACGCGCATTAAGATGTACTAACTTGTCTTTCCCGCCTTTTCCTCCACGCTTTCTCGCTCCCTTCCGCTTTGTATGGGCACGTACAGGGATGTCCAAATAAAGGTGAATAAGCCTTATAATTTTTTTTATTTTTAAAGATGGGAAAAACTGTTAAATATGAAAGTTTTGGGGATTTTTATGAATCATTCATATACATATCTTATCAGCAAAACAATTGAATATCGAATAAAAAAAATATATGTAGCATAAAACATCGATTTTCTCGCTTATTTTAAATAGGGAATATGCATATAACCCAAATAAATCTGGAATATATTTTTTTATATTCTCTACATAAATTAAACGTTTATGGCGGTTGCTGTTATTCATTTATTTTGGTCTTTATTAACAAAAAAAAGGATTAAAAACTGCAAATTTCGGCGCGAATTTCGAAACTTGTAAAACGTGATCCCATTGGCTGTGTCGTCAAAACTGACCTTATGACTCATCATGAGTATATGGCGAATTCCAGTGTTGTAGAGTCATTGACAACTCAATAAAAATTGTATTTAATGCGTAACTCATCCAATGAAATATCCCTGCACTTAAAGTAGAAGGTTCCTAAAATCTTATTCATGTATACTTCAAGCCGAAATCGGTCCAGGAACTTTTCAATTTTGCAACAAAAATTGGCATTTCTGCGAAATTTTGACACATCATCTTAATAATTTCGAGTAAATAAATAAGGAATATGCACATTTTTTTTTTATTGCATAAATCATTTAAGGAAGTCATTACAACCCCAAAAATGCTATTTTGAAGAAAATTACTGGGATAATTTAGCTAAAAAAATTTTTACTTTTCGGAATAATTTATTACAGTTTCAAAAGCAGCCATTTGCTCACTCAAAAAAGTTACGTCACGCAGTGTTATGGGCAATCTACACTGAACGTGTTGGCGACTCAAATTAAGGTGACTTAAAAGGGGATACGGCAACAGCGCCATAGTCGATACCTTCTACGCCCCTACCGGTCACTTCTGTAACTGTAGTTGACGTTTTGGCTTTATTTATTTTAAAAAAATTTAGACAGTTGAATTAAATAATAATTTTATTATTAGTTTAGACAATAATATTGTAGCTAAATAATTGTCTTTGGCAATAGTTTGGTATGAATCTGGACTATTACAACATTTTTAAAGTGAAGTTTTATAACCTGATTACCAGGATTTCCTCAAGGACTGTCTTTATTCATCCAAGGTTATGTTATGGTTATGAGAAAGGTTATGAGTATGAGCATAAAAAGATTGTCATTTGGATATACTTAATAACTATAATAAGATTTAAATAAAACCTAAGAAAGTGCAAAATAAAGCGTTTAAATAAATTTTAAGAGTTTTGCCTGATGTATTTTATGTAGCAAGTGTACCTAAAAACATCATCATGTATTTCATCAAAAAATCTATACGGTTGTAAAAAAAGCTTAAGCATCCATTGAAACATTTATGTGAATTTACTGGTTTATGGTTTAGGAATTTGTTTGTTCACCATCATATATCTATATAGTACATATAAACGCATGGATATATATTTGTGGACAAACAAATTTCTAAGCCATAAACCAGTAAACCCTCAAAATGTCTCAATGGATGCCCGCTTTTTGGTCCATTTTTGTTACACGCCAGTGTTCGTCTATGTATTATTTAGTCTATGATACTATTGTGCAGTGGCGTGCCGCCGAGGGGGCTAGGGGGGGCACGAGCCCCTCCCGCCCTCATCGTAACGGCGCCCTCGCGCCCCCGGAGATTCACTGATGGCTACTAGGACCACATACTCCCTAATAAAAGGACAGTAATTTACAGCGCCCCCTGGAGATTCACTGCCTACTATGATCACATACTCTCCAATAAAAGGAAAATAATTAGGCGCCCCCAGATCATTGTGCCCCCTCCGCTCTAAAGGCACGGCACGCCACTGCTATTGTGTTGTGTAAAGTGTGCATATAATTAAAATATATGTTTATAGAATAATTAGTAATTACTTACCAATTTCTTCTATTTACATAGTGATACATTGTATGTCTGCGTTACATTTATAAAAACTAAATACCACTTTCCACAAACGATTCCACAAAAATAAACAAGGTTAGGGGTTAGGTAGGCAAACGATGATGACTAAAGCTTTGCAAACGCAAACGGGGGTAAATCCAGAGACGGCTCTAACCTATTGCGAAATAAAATCAGGAGTCGATGTGCAAATAAAATACAAATATTTATATTTGCCCACATTGTGTTATTTAAAAGTGCGAGATAAGAAAATACCATACAGGGTGTCTGAAAAGTCTTAGCATGGGCAAATATCTTTACTATTAATAAAGATAGAGACACCAAATTTTAGTTGTATCTTATTGGTTAATAAATATACTTTTTTATGTAATTTGACTTATTCAACCCCCTTGGGGGGTTACGCTAGGGAGTTGAGGTCAAAAATTTTGAATGCAAACCTATGCCGGGTGGCCTCTTCTTTTAAAAGTCATTAAACCGCCACATTTTACCGCAACTCCCGTATTTTAATGCATTTTTACATGGCAAGCCTATAAAAATTATAAATCGTAAATCGTATAATCAGGCGGGGCACAAGTCGACCAATAGTCGACCTCTTGTGCCATACAGTACCTACCAGTCTGCGCTGCTATTTTTTGTTTTATGGGGCACTTTTTTTCTAACTTTTTTCCAACTTTACTTCTTCATTTGTCGTTTTTATATTTTGTTTTTTGACATCTGCGCAGTAGACCCAACTGCGTACCACCCAATCAAACTAAGAGGGCTAGACATGCGCACGAAATTTCAGGAGATGTACTTTGGTGTCTACATTGAAACCTACCCACTTTCAAGAATATATCTCCAATAGTAAAACTACAACTAAGTATTTGACATATTTGTAGGATTTTATGACGTCTTACTTTTTTGAACATAACTCTGTGACATTGTGACCAACCGTGCCAGCCTTACTAATCAGTTATATTACGCACTGACATATTTCCGGCATGGCCGCTTCTTCTTATTTATTCAAGCATTAGCCTTACCATAGTTATTGAGACTTTTGCGTCCTGTGAGAAATTCAAAATATTGTATGTCTCACGGAACCCTCTATGCGCGAGTCGAACTTGCACTCAACCGTTTTTTTTTATTTCACACAATCACGGCAACGCTCATCAATTAAATTATTTCTGTCAAATACGGTATGTACTTATTTTCGGCATCGACGCCTCTGGTAACAGACCAACAGTGACTGCCTTACTAATTACGTTAAAAGTTGTTTAGACTGGCCACCATGAACTTCTTGGCAGTAATAAAGTCCGTTTTGGAACTCTGCCAAGAAGTAACATCTGAGAAAAGACCTTTAAAATGAGGTACCACACGGCATAGGGTTGCATTTAAAATTTTTGACAACTCCCTAGCGTAATCCCCCAAGGGGATTGAAAAAGTCAAATTACATAAAAAGTAGATTTATTAACCAATAAGATAAAACTAAAATTTGGTGTCTCTATCTTAATTAATAGTAAAGATATTTGCCCATGCTAAGACTTTTCAGACACCCTGTATGGGATTTTCGTATTTCGCACTTTCAAATAACACAATGTGGGTAAATAAATATTTGTATTTTATTTTCACATCGGATCCTAATTTTATTTCCAACTAGGTTAGAGCCGTCTCTGGATTTACCCCCGTTTGCAAAGCTTTAATGATGACAGGGTCGGTTCGGTTTTTCACGTGTCATTTTTTTAGCCACTGGCGTGTTCGATTGACAAAATCGGATTGATCCGGATCAGTTGACGAACTTTAAGGGAATGGCAGTGCAAAGAGATAAAATAGCATTGAAGTGACGTAAAGTGATCCTGATTGATCCAATTATTGTCAATCGAACACGCAGGTGTTTGCAGCGGTGGCAACGTTGCTTCTTCAGTGTGACGGTCGCTTTATCTGGCGTGGTTGGGTTTGATAAGTTTGATTTTGTTGTTTGTCTTCGATTATATCGTATTTTGTTAATAATCCTTTTTATTAAACAGTAGAAAATGTTAAAAAACTAACCTACAGATATTATATTATGCCAGTGTAAAAGAATTCTCCAGCTAATGACTTGGAAAACTTCATTTTCTCGTGTCCAAAAGAGCCGGTGCTGGAAGAAAGTATACGTACTGCAAAATTAATCAAAAATTTTACATAAAGCGGTATCTATAAAGGTCAGTATCGCCAAATTCAAGTAAGCATATGTGACTGTAAATTTATTTTCATAGTATAATAAATAATAAGTATTGGTAACGAAATTCTGAAGGCAAAAAAGGAACCCTCTCTAAAGGGCATCAACTTCCAGCAAATTATACGATTTTCTTTGCACGCACTCCGTTTTGGTCATTTCTAAACAATTTTTTTAATCAAATAAAAGGTTTTCTATCAATTAAATGTACTACTCTTCGGGAAACAATCAAGAAAATGAATTAATACTGAAATTTACATTACACTAGGCATTATAAAACGTTTACGTCATAAAAAAAGTAACGTCACAAACAAAAGAAGTGCGTTTTACAAGTTCCGAAATTCGCGCGAAAATTTGCAGTTTTAAATCTTTTTTTTTGCTAATAAAACCCAAAATAAATGGAAAACAACAACCGCCATAATCATTTAATTTATATAGAGAATACAATAAAAAATATTTCGGGTTGATTTGAATTTCATGCATATTCCCTATTGCATATTCTTTATTTTCATGGCAATCTTCGAAAATTCAAAAATTTTCAAATTTTAGATGTCCCCGATGTAAATAAACCTATTTATTTATCACTTTACCGAAAAAATAAGCGATTTAAATTAGTGGAAGGTATTCATAGATAATTAACGGATAAAATAAACCCAAAAAGAATCACTAAATAGGGTAAATAGTGTGGAATAATGTCGGTTCAAAATAGGATTTGTCGGAAAAAATCAAGAAAATCCTAATTTTACCACTTAAATACGCTGGATGACCCATTCGGTATTCATTTTACAGTGTGATTATACCTTTATAATATAGTCTTGAAAAATTGGGAAAAAAATATATAGGAAAAAATACAGAGTGATTCAAATGTACCGATGTCGAGGGCAAAAAAAGTAAAAAAAAATCGAAATTTAATCGGCGATTGCTCCCTTCCTATAGAGAATGAAGAAACTAAAAAATATGGATAACACATACTTTGGCGAGCTCTTTCCGATGACGTATATGGGATTTTAATTTGAACCATTTTGACCCCACAAAAAATTAAAAACCGTAAAGTATTTGGGTCAAAACTCTAAATTTACAGTTTTTTCCAAATATTTCCATTTTCCAGTGATTTTAGGTTTAGGTAAATGTATGCAAAAAAAGTATTTGAGATTTTAAAGTTTCACTTATGAGTCCGTTTTTCGATCTAACTTTTTGTTTTCGAGTTATTGGGTATCACAGAGGGGTCTGGAAATGGCATTTTTCGACCTAAAAAATTTCAAAAGAATTACTTGCGATTTTCTGATCCTCACCAGTTTCAGTGGAGTACCGAAGCTCCGGGTCCCCTACAATCTTCGAAAATTTACATCAATTTAATTCACATTTGCGACCTGTACCCGATTTCAACGGAAATCGCGGAAATTTCGACTTTGACGTTTAATTAGCTCCGAAACGAAACATCCTGTATAACTGAAATTTTTACTGAAGCTAGTTGAACTATTCCTCTATCAACCCAAAAAATTCGATTTCTCTCCCTCTGACTGTTTCCGAGAAAATCAAACCTGTTCGACTTTGGGTTAAGCTTTACGTTAACATATAGATTTTTGCTGATCTCCTGACGTCACTTTTCACTAAGGACAAATGGCTGCTTTTTAAATTGTAATAAATCATACCGAAAAGTAAACATTTTTTATAGCTAAATTATGCTAGTAATTTTTTTCAAAATATTTTTTTGGGTTTGTAATGACTTCCTTAAACGATTTATGCAATAAAAAAAATTGTGCATATTCATTATTGGATGGAATGATTTTTATCATATTTTTGGATTCTAGAAGACGTTCTAGACATATTTTGTATAACATATTTTGAAATATTTCAAATTAAAAATTATTTCGCATAAATATACTTTAAACGTAACTGTCCAGGTTGCGAACGAAATACCTGCTACCTTTTTAAATTTTCTTCGTAGGTAAGTCAAAGTTAATGTCAAGGTTGACAATAATACTTTAGTCACCATGAATCTATAATTTTATTTTTATGCAAAATGAGTTATCCTAACGTTCATATTTAACATTTTTTCCCATCTTTAAAAATGAAAAAGGTATAAGGTCTGTTTACTTTTATTTGGATATCCGTGTAAACTTATATATGCATTGCTAATGTGAACAAACCCTAAAAGGACGAACATGTGCAGGTTTTGCACAACTTTTCGTAGATCTATTAAATTTATTTCAGAATTTAATAAGTTCCCGAACTTATCACTCTATTTATTTTGCAGGGAGATGCAGCGGCAGATCTGCTAACTACCAAGAACTTATTCCTAATGCCGAGTTTCATGCTTCTGAAGTATTTTCATCTTCACCTATTAAAATATCTAAACAAAAAAAATGTGAGGACCTTTCCGGTGAATTTTTCATAGATTCAGAGAATGTCGAACCGCAAGTCCACGGCGTAATCGAAAGTAATAAAACGGGAAATGTGAAAATTTCTGCCCCCATAATGTCTCAAGAGGAAATGTTAGATGAAGAATTCGAGACAGCGGTCGAAAATATCGAGAAAGAATATATTGAGAAGGAAAGCAAAATTTCACGAAATAGTTGCCTTGAGAAAGAAGAAGAAGGTTCAAAGCAATGCATTGATAAAAAGAAAGGAAAATTAAAATTGAAACGTGGGGCGGATAAAGAAATAGAAGTTTTAGATGCCGACAAAGTGTGCTCTCCTAAATTATCAAGACCAAGGACTAGAGCCGCCAAAATGAACGAGCTTAACCGTATACAAGAGTGCCAATTAAAAAATAGGTCTAATTCGGATGAAACCAGTAAAGACACTGCATATAGCACCGCCCAGCACTTGAATGAGTGATTAAATGTCAAAAGTGGACCTCTTTTACATGAGACTACCGATGAAGAACCAGCCACTAAAATGGGGGCCGAATCCGCGCCTTCAGATATTATAACAAAAGTCGGGTCATCGAAGGAAATCGAAAATGCAGAAGAAATTTTAACTGAAGATGAGTCCGAACGTAGTCAGAAAAATAACGATGACTCGGAAGACGTTTTCGATCGAGCGACTCAAGTCGCTCAAATGGATTCAAATAGTGAACGGTTAACTGGCTTAAGTTTAGCTGTTAACGTTGGTATATCTGATATTCAACTTACGGAAGATTTTCGGCATGCTAACAAAGAAATTGCTAATCGCGATGCGAAGTTGAACAATCTAGGGAATGCTAATGTAGAAAAAAGTAAAGCCAGTAAAAAAGAAAACAATTCAAACTTTGGTAATAAAACATACATGTCTCGTACTCAGAGAAAATTAATAGTCAGATTAGAGGAAGATAAAGAGAATATAGTGGATCTTACGGTTCTGAGTGACGACGGAGAACCACCGGTTAGCGGGAAAAATACGAAGAGCAAAGACAATAAGAAGAAAAATAAAAAAGTAGCTGCCGAGGAAAACCCTGTGTTAGACACTCCTGAGTTACTCATTATTTTGGATGAAGCTAATCCATTGGATAAATCCTTACGAGGTAAGTATTTGTTAAAATAGTTAATAAATAGTATTTACGTAGTTAACACAAGAGCGTTTGCTTGATTTCTAATATAAGGATCAAGTAGTAAAAAAACAAGTTTATAGTTTAAAATATTTCTTAATTGCTACGACGCACTAATCTAATAAAGAGTGTAATCTCCGTTATTATCAAGCACGCGTTGACAACGTACGTGCATGCTTTGCTCAAGCTGCTCGGCATACTCACTAGGCAAGGACCTTCATATGTGGCGAAGTGGCGACTTAAGTGCTTCAGTATTAATGCACGTTTTAAATAAGGAATTGCTTTATAATAGCCTAAGAAACCCAAAACCAAAATGACGCTTGCTCAGAAAAAATTATGTTGCTCCAGTCGCGATCAATATTGTCTCGTGCCCACCTCGGTCACTTTTCAATGTGTTTTGCAGACGGTAAAGGTTTTTGTAGTGGGCTTCTGCTGTAAGCGATCTTACCTTTACTTATTCGCCATTTTATTGTCATTACACTAATGTCTACTCCTTTGTTCTTAAGATTTTTTTGTGCTCGATGCAGTTGTAATGTCGGATTTTTTTATTCATTTTTTTTTAATCTGAGGCAGCCCACGTAGACTTCAAGCCTAAGTACTAACGTACCCAAGTAGCATTTTAACGTTGGGTCAACGTCGGTGCCGTCGACTTAACGTTGGCACACAACGTTAACACGACGTCCTAGCGACCTTTATTTACACCAATTTGGGTAATAAAATCCAAGTTGTTACAACATTGCCCCACGTCTTGAAGTTTATTTAAGGTTATTTTGTTAACCATTTTTATCGTTAATTTATGGCAAATGTTTGAGTTCAGATTTATCTATCATTTAGGTTATAATTTTCTAACGTCATCTAACGTAACTGTTTATTAATTTTAGGTTTATTTAATTAAACTATACATCGGAATTAGTGCAGCAAATGAGTCTTTGAATTTTGAAGAGTAAAAAATGTTCTTTATTTTATTTATTAGTCACTTACAGTTTCTGCTTAAATCAAGTAAATGACCAAAATGTACTAAAAATATTAACGAAGGCCAGTTTACTGTTAAACATTAATGCAATACTTCCAAAATTTAGGGATCGCCTTAAAAATACTGTTTTTTTAACAAACCTTTTAATAAAAATAGAAAAATTTTAAAAGCAAAAGTTATAGTTTTTGTTTAACTTGTAAATTTAAAGTAAATCTACATGTATAGTTGTCGTTTTAAATAAGGTTAATATCATTAAAATCACTTTTTAAACCATGAAAATTTAATAAATTTCAAAGTAGTCAAATACGGCGACATTATGATCTCGTCCTAAACTATATAAGACCTAAAAATGGCGAGGTCCGCAATTCAAACTAAAATATTACCTATTTTAACAAGAACACGCAATAAGTTGAAAAAGAATGTGGGGTCTGCATGATTGGAGGTAGTAGTGGACAGAGTCCAAGTTGGAATTAAGCCCGCAGATGTTAGCAAGGGTCATTGTACTTTTCGAATTCTTCGATGGTGGGCCCTCCTGAGCACCCCTCGCCCGGAGATCCGAATAGAGGGGTAGTTTACCTCCGGAATTTTTTACCCGTGGGAGCGCCGTCATCGATTTCAAATTTGTTTTTTTTTTTTGGAACATGTGGATAGTTAGAAGAAAGTAGGATAGAAGTGACAGAGAGAGAAGAGAAAGGCAGTGGGAAGAGGAGAGGAAAAATCTACTCACGCACCCAGGGCTAGAAACATCCGCTAAGATTTCACCAGCTCTTTAAATGGGTGCGTGGGGTGGTACCTCCTCGGTCGAGGAAAAGCTCGTCTACCACCTATCAAAATAATTTACACATGATCGAATCTTGCTTTTTAGTAGTTCTTTGAGTTTTACCCCTATCCTGAAAGTCATCAACGTTTTTCACTTGTTTGTAACGCATAACCCACTTCCGCACAAACTTATCTAATGTTTTCACGTAAAGAGCCGCTGCTGCAAAACTTAATGTTGGCCCCTTGGGGTGAATACGCAGAAAGACTGCTCCGAAACGTTTACAGTACGTACTACTCATAATAATATTACAAAACTAACGATGACCACCGTCCACCACAACTGTAACTAGACTGGCTCTTTACCGTTACTGGGTATAAGCTTTCTGCGCCCTCTATTAATTTGCGAAGGGATTATTCTAATCCCTCTCGAACCTTCCAAAAACTCGAGCCAACGCCCTTGTGTTAATGGCTGTATATTACGTCATGTAGTAAAACGGATATTATTTCTTCCGTTGAGTTGATATTTAAAAAAGTAGAAAAAATATACAGTGAGGACGTAAAGTATGGAATAAATTCAATATATAAAAAATGACAAATTTTATGGAAAATCGCTCTGACACATCAACTTTATTTTTCTTTTTTACATATTTTAAAAATATTTGTTACTATTCAGGGCGGCTCGAAAAAGTAGGACGTACTTCAACTTTATTTTTTTTAATAAAACACCCTGTATATTTTTACACTTTCGATTCTACGTAAAATTCTAAACATTTTTCATGTAGCATGTGATACATCTATATCGGATAGTTTTATAATTATGCAGGTTTTAAGTTAATTTGTAGTCTTATTTTCTGTGTAGCAGCAAAAGAATAATTGAAGACATAAGTGGATAAAGGTGTCATTTCATATTTTGAAAGTTTCCAGTAAATTAGATAAACGCGTTTTCAATTGGAACTTTTTTATTTTGTTTTTAAATGAAATGAAGGATTCGACGTAAATTAGGTAAGTGTAAGTTATTTTCCCTCATGTACTTTAATATTAAAGAAAAATACATATGATTTGTAGAACTAGATTTTTGTGTACATGACACCTTTATCCATCAACTCTAAATGCAAAATGTGATACGCTTCATCGTGACTAAAGGAGTCAAGTAGCTTTGAAATCAAATATTTTAAAATGGAAACAGTAAACACTCAGAAAAATAAGAAAACTTTACTAGTAATTGGGAAATCATAAATAGGTTCCAAAAAGTTTACAGAAGTAGGAATTAAGTATATAAAATAACAAAAAGCTAATCTGATTTTTTTTCTTGGGATTCTCAATATTCTGTTTCTTGGAACCATCTATAGTCAGCATCGATAAACTTTAGTTGCTCCTTTAAGTTGGACATTTTTTCCACTGTCAGACCCCCACATTTAGGTAACACACTAAGAGTAGTTTCGCCAGCTTGAACTTCTCTTGCACTTTTTTTTGCGTTAATCGACTTGTAAAAGTGGGGTAGGTATAAGAGTCTAGAGTAGTTTTGTATGAATAAAATCCAAAATGGTCTACTCTAATCCATTTGACGCTGTCTCATAGGTTACATAACTTTTTCGTTATTGGTGTTGTTAACCTTTTTATATAGATGAAGTCTGGCTGAAAGCTCCTCAAAGTTAAAAAAAGTAATGTTCCATGTTTAGGCACAAACTATTTTTAGTACTTGCGGATGTCATGATTTGTCGATAATGGTTTGGAATAAAAATTTTCTTGTGCTTTCTGAACACTTTTTCAATCCTTCCAAAGTCTCGGTCTGAGTCAAGGTAGCTATGACCCACCTCGGGAAATTTGTGGTCAACTATTTTGAAAAATTTATTTAGAATTAAATATTGGTAAAGGCAAAGAATAAAAAATGTTATTGTTTTGGCCTCCACAGGAATCAGACCAAATTATTAAATGTTCATTTTCTGGATGTTCTTCTTTAAGTAATTTGAAAAATCTTGCAAACTTCCAATTTCATTACTGCCTCTATTCGCAATGTCTTCTGTCCATGTAAAAAAGTATGACTTGGGACCTGACTGAGTGATGCAGTGAATGCCAAAGTTGTAGAACCACATTTGTCTCAAATAAAACGACTTTGATGTAGATAATTTCGGCAGTCAATGGATGGTATTTGTCGGTCTACTTTTTGGGAATGAAAAGCAAATTCCCAGTTATCTTTATGCTCTGACGACTTTTTTTCTAGCGTCGCATATACTGGACGTATGACTTTGTGGGTGACCGAAAGACAAATTGTATTGTGTCTCAAAAATATATCTAAAGAAAGGACACCTTAAGCATTTATTTATTTTGACGCAGTTCGCGCCATACTGCAGAGATATTAAATATATATCTCTGCAGTATGACGCGAACTTTGATAATTATTATCGCCAAATATTAAAACTAACTCAATTTTTTTTGAAGAGATAACTTTTCTGCAGCCATTGCACATTAAAAGACATCATCGCTTGACAAATAGGAAACTTGTTTATTTCTTTCACAGCTACTTATGTAAAAAGTTAGTAGGAATAAGGTACATTGTGTTTGAATTTAACAACATTACCTGTTCTTGTTTCGTTAGTACATGCCTACCTTTTAGTTTTATATAATAAATTGCGTCTTCAGAGTGTCTTTCAATAGATAAATCAGTAAAATTTAAAATACTGGTTAAAAATATTAGAAAATCACCTACGCGACAGCTAGTATTCTCCTAAAACAACAATTTTCAGATATTTCGCAATAGAAACGTGCTAAATAACTGGAGGTCAACACAATTGATCGTAAAACATTTATTTAAGGGCAAAAAACAGAAAATGGTAGGTAGTATTTTTATTGACAAAAAGTGTCAATTTTTAAATTAATTAATTAAAAAATTAATAAACAAAGCTAAATTCTGTACACGGCTATAAAATTAAATTATAAACACTTTTTTCAAATAAAATTTTGCGATATTTTTACAAATAGTGTGACTTTTGGCTATACAACCCCAGAAAATTTAAATTTACCGCCAAATGACAAATGACAGTCGGCATTACCGAATCGTTTTTTGGGTTTCAAGTGATGCAGAGATAAATGGCCAAGTTGATTTCTTTCCAAATTTAATAATAACAACTTTTTCCATATGTCGCACACTTTCTGTCTGACACTGTATAATGCTCACATAAATGTGTAGACAATTTTAAGTGACAAAAATGCATTAAAAATTGTGGAAATTAAGTTTTAAATGTCAGAAAATTCACCTTCACTTGGTAAAAGGTAAAAACAATAACGTGTGAAAAATTAAGGTTTTTTAAAAAATAGATGCATTTTGTGTGTATTTTTTGGAGCTTTTTTGACATAATTGTCAAATTAAGATAATCTTAAGACTCTGAAATTTACCTGTCTCAACATGGCCTAACATGGGATTTAAAATTTAAAATGTAAAACCCTATAGTCCTCTTTAAAAAATTTCGCTGTATACAGTATGTTCGCGGATGGGGTTTAGAAGAGGACAAATGGAACAAAATTTTGCAAGATACCAAGCATTATTAAAATTTCGATTCTCTCCCCAGTTAAACGCATAGCCAGTATTTGAACTGAAGGGAGCAGCAATATTTCTTGCCAACTATTGATAGTGACAGTCAGTAAAAGAAACATCTAAGAACATACAACTTTGCCTTAAGTTAATTCATTTACATTTTACATGTCTTTAATGTGTCAAAACTGTCAATTTAAGTTATAGGTTATGGTATATGAAATTTGGCTAGAATTTTACAGAGAATTCAAATCGGTAAAAAAATTGGGATATTCCATTAAAAAATCAAAGTTGACAGTTGTACAGCTTTTGTGAGGCACCCGGTATAATTTAAAGTAATTTTAGAGTATGCGCAAAACTAAAACTAAATCGACGTGTTTAAGGGTTTTTAAGTTATTTTTTTTTATTTTCGAGACATTGAATTTATTCCTTAATTTACCACAACCCTGTATATTATTATTTAAAATATTAATTTGTTAATTACTTTATTAGAAATGAACCAAAAGAAGACAGAAGATACAAATGATAAATACAGGACTCAAACTGACAAAAATGACGGAAAGGAATCCGTTAGTGAAAAACCTAAAATTAGAGCAAGAAAACCCCGAACGTTAATAAAAACGGGTAAAAAAAGGTTTAAATTGGAAATTGGGGAGGATACTGGAGTAGTTCAATATGAATCGGAAAAAAATAAGGAATTGCAGGAAAAACAGGACCAGCTGCACGATAAAAGCAATACATTCGCGGTACCTGATCTCGATGGAGAAGAGTCGCAGCAGACAATAGGCCCTGAAGTCAGTTTTAAGATACGACAGGCAAATGCTGACGAAGGTGATATTTCTAAGGTTCAGGATATTCCTCAAGAAAATGATGAAAAACGAGTTTCTCCTGAAGAAAAGTTACAGCAGGCCAGTGGTGTTGAGTCTCAAGAACATAATATCATTGAGGAAAATCAAGAAAATTTTGTTCATAATGAAAAAGAAATAGAACAGCAAAGTGACTTTCAGCAAACTTCGATGGAACAAAATAGTGTTCAAAAAGACGATGAAGTTGTTCCTGTTGAAGAGCAAAGGCAGCATGGCTATGAAGGTGCTTTCATGAAACAAAATATTCAGGAACATGATGATGAACGTGGTTTTGATGAAAAAGAGATACAGCAGACTTCCAAAAGTCCTTCCGTAGAACAAAATGTTGCTCATGGAAATAGTGAAAACCCTAGCGCGGATGAAGAACAAATACAAGAGGGTCCCAAAGGTACATCCACTAAACAAAATATTCAGGAAGATGATGATGAACATGGTTTTGAAGAAAAAGAGATACAACAGGCTTCCAAAAGTCCTTCCGTAGAACAAAATGTTGCTCATGGAAATAGTGAAAACCCTAGCGCTGATGAAGAACAAATACAAGAGGGTCCCAAAGGTACATCCACTAAACAAAATATTGAAGAAAAAAGCTTTAATAAGGAAATGGAAAGAAGTACTGTGGTTGGTGAGGGAGGTGAGTAATTAGAGTTAATAAAAAATGTTCTAGTGGGCTTTCACTAAGTTTTAGTTTAGGTACCATTTAATAGAGCAAGGACGACGTTCTTCTTCCTGTATATGTTGTCCCATTTTTCTGTGCTAGGTATATTTAAACATATTATAGTGACCCGTTCCCATCCTTTTGGCTTGCCGCTTCGTCTAAAACCGATTATTAATATAAAACAGGCATTTGACTCTTGGAATTTTGATTGCCTTTTGGCTAAGCTGCACTACTATGGATTTAGAGGTGTAATTCACGATTGGTTTAGGAGATATCTAATTGACAGATCTCAGAGAACAATTATTGAGGCTCCTCGGTCGGTCTTGTCCTCCTCTTTTAGGTCTCTGAGTTCTGGCGTCCCTCTGGGGTCGATCCTCGGTCTCCTGCTTTTTTTGTTCGGTATAGCAGATCTTTGCGATGTTGTAAGGTTTTGCAGCCTTCAGTTATATGCTGATGATATTCAATTGCTGCTTGAGTTTGATGTGGGTGGTAAGCAGGACGCGTGCAACAAGATTAATAGTGACCTAGAATAAGTTAGGATGTGGGTAGATAAAAAAAGGATTTTTTAAAATCCTTCAAAATGTGAACCTAATATGTTAGTTGGTACTATTAGGAATAAAAAAATACTGGTTTATTTGAATCAAAATAGATCAACAGCTAATTGTGAAGACTAACTATGTTAAAAATTTGGGCTTTTATATGGATGATCAATTAAAATTTAACAGCTATGTCAATCAAATCTGCAAAAAGATCTATCTTAGTCTTGGAAAACTTTTTCCATTTAAAGGTTTGCTAGACATGAACATAATGAAAACTTTAGCTGTGTCCCTTGTCTTGCCTCACTTCAACTATATGGATGTCGTATCGCCTTCAAAAAATAAAACCAAACTGTCCGTTTTATCGTGGATGCTCCTCTCTTCTCACATATCCCTCCTTGCATCCGTGATCTAAATAGCTCATTGAAAGTAGATTTATACACTTTGTATGTTTTATTAAGCAAATTCTCGTTAACAAATCACCTAAATATCTATACAAAAAATTAACTTCAAGAGGGTGTATTCATCGTAGGGACCTGAGAGACATACTGAGAAGATTTGAGGTACCTAAGTATCGCACCAGCTCTTTTAGGTCCGGCTTTTCGTATCTTGCATCACTCATAGCCAACAACCTTATCCTGACCCGCGCGTTAATCTCAAAAATAAAATAGGTCGTGCAATGTCGGATGATACTTGTCCTCTTTTCGCCAGGGGCATCGATTTAGGGCTTTTTCAGTACTGTTTTTAGTCGTCCGTCTCTCTGTCACAGGCGATTTTCTCTGAAACTATTCGACGTGAAAATTAGAAATTTAACGCAGAGATAGAGTGTAGTAGCCCAATTATAGAGACGTGAAGTATAAAAAGTTGAATTTTGATTCTGGGGGTTAATTTCAGGGGTAAATTGAGAAATCGAAAAAAAATTTTCAAGGGCATCGTACGGTGTCAAATGAAAGCTTATTGAAGCACGAATTCAACAATATGTATGATGTATTTTTTTAAACATTTTTCGGGAGAAACGCATAAAAACTGTTGTTCCCCACCTAGATATGACATGAGAATGTTCTCAAGCGAATATTTCTGGAGAACGGTAAATTACCGAGAATATTTCCCAGCATAAATTCTCGAGAATTTATGATTTCAGAAAAAAATATAAGTTACTGGATAATTACAGAGAATATTTCCGAGAACGAGAAAGTTCTCGGGAAAATTCATATTCTCGGAGAATTTATGAGAATTTACGGAAATTTAAGGTAATTTACTTTTTTAATTCCGCTATTGTATCATAGATGGCGCTTGGAGCATCTTTATCTTTAGTTCTTTTCTGTGTTATTTTAAACAACTTGTTTAGGCATGATACTTTATACAATGCGTTTCTGAGTTGTGTTTTATAAATAAAGTTACTCTGAAATAATGGAAATAAAAATTGAATGTGCCTTTATTTGGACTAAGATGCCTAATCACGTTAATTTACAATTTAAATATTTTCTAAATTTTGTATTGTATGCTATCTCTTTATTTTTTCCGATAAAATTATTGTAAAAACTATTTTTGGTAACAAATCTGTTCTTTCGATTTATGCAGTCCAACAAAACATAAAATTCTTTAACATATAAAATAATTTCTCCAAAATTTCCAATATATTCTCATTTTTAAAATAAATTCTCGAGAATGTTCATTTCTACATCTCTTTATTTTTTTAGATACAGTTATTGTAAAAACTACTTTTGGTAAAAAATATGTTCTTTCAATTTATGCAGTCAAAACATAAAATTCTCCAACATATAAAATAAATTCTCCAAGATCTCCGATAAATTCTCATTTTTCTTGGAGAATATTTCCCAAAAATAAATTCTCGAGAATGTTCGATCTCTACCCCCTTCCTTATCACCCAAAGGATCCCTCAGGAAAATCTGAAAAAAATCATGAACATTCGGAATTAGTGTAGATTGAACCAAAATTATTAGGATTGAAAAATTTTAGCTCGATCATTGTTATAGACAAGTTAATTGTTTATTTCCTTATAACTGCTGAACCATTGGTTTTAGAGAAAAAGTTTGTCTACAAGAATATTTCTCACGATGTAAGGAACAACTTTTGTCCTTATACGTTTTTCAAATTTTTTTATTTGGCTCGGTCGAAACGCGAGTGAATTACTATTAATAATTTAAGTGGAGGGCTGATGGCACGGGACACTAATTGTGCAAGTATAGCTTGCACTTGACCGATTTTTTCCTTACATATCTAATTTGGTTTAGAGTCAGCTTAGTGTATTTATACTTATTTATACTTTATACTTAGTTTTGGTTAGAACATATTTTTTGGCTTGTACGCAAAAATTACTAAATATATAACAATTAGAAAAGACAAAGAAAAAATTCTATGTCGCTAGTATTGGAAGAACTATATTTGTTCCTACACAATACTTTAGACATTAATTGCTTATTAAAGAAAAAATCTTTATGAAAATCTAAAAATATCTAAATTTACATAGCAAAAATTTAAGTTCATAAAGTAGCAATAAAAATGAGGTAATTTAAAATACAGAATTGTAAAAAAAATAAAAATTATCATAAAATGATTTAAAAAATTTACTTACACCTCAATCCTGTTGACAATATATTGTTTCGGTCTTTTTGGGCCTCATCAGTTCAGGAATATGAGCTCCTAATCTAATCTTTATCTATTTTTATTATAACAGAGAAATACATTTATGAAAAAAATGTCTTATTGTTATATTTGTTGGTAAAATACTTGAACCGATGAGGCCCAAAAAGGCCGAAACAATATATTGTCAACAGGATTGAGGTGTAAGTAAATTTTTTAAATCATTTTATGATAATTTTTATTTTTTTACAATTCTGTATTTTAAAAGATCTCACTTTTATTGCTACTTTATGAACTTAAATTTTTGCTATGTAAATTTAGATATTTTTAGATTTTCATAAAGATGTTTTCTTTAATAAGCAATTAATGTCTACAGTATTGTGTAGGAACAGATATAGTTCTTCCAATACTAGCGACATAGAATTTTTTCTTTGTCTTTTCTAATTGTTATATATTTAGTAATTTTTGCGTAAAAGCCAAAAAATATGTTCTAACTGAGATTATTCGCAAAAAATAAAATTTAAGCTTATACATACTTATAGTTTTGTTTATATTATTTTTTAAAACTCTAACTATTTTTAGGGCAAAATTGTTAATAGTACATGAGTATATTTTGTCCTTTTGTGAACTTTGACACAATAAAATTATTATTATATTGTTATTATTTTTATATATTAAAGATTTCGTAAATGAAATGTGAATCGCATAAATATTTTTCTAGCTAATCAAAAACAAAAGGACCATTTGGAAAAAGACATAAGTAGTCCTCTTAATGCAAAAAATATA